>JAQIUQ010001579.1:0-487500 GCA_030378365.1 Hybognathus amarus
TAACAACAATGAAACCAGTAACAGTAACCAGAGACACTTAATTTATAGACCTTTTTTTAATCTGTTCCCAAAAGATAGCAGATGACATCAATAAATGCACATGATGTGATGAATAACAAGTAAAGAGAATATGTTCAAGGATTAGTTCACTTTCAAAAAATGTTTTTGCTGATAATTTACTCAGCCCTGGGTCATCCAAGATGACGTCCATGTCATTCTTTCTTCAGTCGAAAATAAATTAAGGTTTTTGAGGAAAACACTCCTGAGTGAGTAAATTATCAGCAAAAAAATTGTTAGAAAGTGAACTAATCCTTTTATGAATTTCATGATACCAGTCAAATGAAGAGAACTGGCATAATTTATATTTTGCATAAAAAGTTGCCCAAACACATTACATTTTATTTAGACAACTCATAGACCATTCTGTAATATTTCTTTTGTTAAAGAGGTCAGCAAAAAAGTAAACAATAAACCATTTCCTATTGTTTTAGAGAGGGTCAGGCTATTCATGTGTGGTGACAAATGATTAAGAGGTTAGTGATGCAGGTGAAAATTAGACTTAATATCAGGCCTATATATTTGTAAAATTCATCATCACGATATGTTCTGCTTATTTCAGTAATACAATTTGTGGTTGCACTTTCCACTCTGTGTTTTTCACAGGACTTTAATCACTAAAGACAAAATGTTCTCTAAATGTCCAAAACAAGACATTAGATACACAACATTCAAGTTCATGCTACTGAGCATAATGTACAGTGTTTGAGCAACTTACATTGCATTTCAAAATACACATTCTAAAGTTTCTTAAGTACTTGCTTTTTCCCGGGAATCGAACCCCTGACTTTACCGTTGTAAGCACAACACTACTGTTTGAGCTACAGGAATGTTTAATTCGATGGTATGATCACTTGGTTAATCAAATGATTATATGCTTCTACGAAGATGCAGTAGTAAATACAGAATTGTTCTGAAAGAAACAAAGAAATTATTTCCTATTTTATGAATCTTTTGAAAATGTTACATTAAGTTCATAAGATAATTAACATGAGATAATTAAAATAATTGATTAATTATAAAATTAAGCTATATGCAGATCGATAAATGCAACTTGTTGAAAAAATGTAAATGACTTTCCAATTTATGTTTCTTTTAGGTAGCCTACTTTAACTTAATCTACATCTGTTGTAATTTGTGATTAGAACTCATGACAACACAAGTGCGCCGACAAGTCTGTTCATCCAATGAAAGCGAATAGAGCAACACAGTCCCGCCCACAGCCCGAGAGAGGGCTGGTGCCGGAAGTAAATTTCCCATTAATTTTTCCCATTGACATTTTGTAAAATCCATATCTAAAGAGTATTAGAGCATGTCTGAGGATAACCAGCTACGGCTGAACTCATAAGCATACAACATATCATTTCGAGTGAAAAAACGAAGAGGAAATAAAAAAAAAAGTCAAAGGTACAAGCCTGTGTACATATGTTTATTCCCGAGCAAAGGAACTACTCCTCCCATAAGCCACTGCGCCTCACTGAAGCCGACTGAAAGCCACCGTGAAAGAGCCTTTTGAGTGACTTCCAAATCTGACGACGGCCGCGTGAACTTTTTCCTCCTGTGAATTTTATATAGTGAATGTGCAGGGAAATTACTTTTCCTCGATTTACTGAAGCTTATGCACATGCTAAAATATTGAGCAGCTGGCTCGCTCATTGGCTGTGTTGTGGCAACTGCTCATCCAATAGCTCGAGGGCGTCTCTGAGGTGCGACCAATGAACTTAGCCCTACGTCATTACGCGATCTTCAGTCTTCACGTACCTTCGCGGGGTTTCAGAAACATGACACGACTTCCACCAATCAAATGCATCACTGTGGGATTGTGGGATTGATCAGGATTGTGGGTAATGAAGTACTTATCCAATACATCACGAATAAAAGGCATTTATCTTAAAACAAGGTTAGTGCCCCATGATCTTTTAGCGTTTATAGGAGCATATGCAATCGCTTAGTACAGCCGTAGCTGGTTTAAAGTCTACCACGTATGGTTATGTTTTTATGGCTTATATCTCAAATGTCAATGGAGAAATTGTATTGAATTTTTACATCCGGCACCGGCTGTGGGCGGAACTGTGATGCTCTATGACCCTTGTTAACATGGGCGTGGTTTCTGAGCTTGACACTAAAGTATGTTAAACTTCTTTGAAAATGCGTCAAATACAAAGGAATATCATACACTGCAAAAACAAGGCGGTTTATTTGCATACCGGGTATACAACTGGTGAAATATTTGTTTTTAATCGGTGATCTCTAAAGCATGAATCTGTCGCTATTAACATCTGCTGGAAATCCAGGTAAAACTATCTGCGTGTTAACATCCCCATTAACATGATCCCCAGTTGATCCGTAGCACCGGTGTTCTGAGGATTCATGCTACCCATCGAGCTTTGCTACAGTTTACTGGTTATGCGCACGCGCAGACTCGCGTTTTTTTTTTTTTTTACAAAATGTACATTTTCACGTGTTATAATGTCATTTCCCTTTAACACCAGAACTCCCAAGGCAGTCCTTTTGACTGTTTTAAAATTTTGCAATGTAATAACTTTGTTAAAATAAAACTCATGTAAATAATATGACCCTTACTTTTCCTAAATGTGCCTATATTTCATTCTATCATTGTTATTTTATTAAAATTACAAGACACAAAAGAGTTTTAAGTATTCCTACCTTGAATGACCACAGTCATACTGACCCTCTGCATTACAGACTGTGTGTCGGTTGCTCCTTTTTTTCCGCTATCTTGAAGATCCACAAGCATCAGTGAAATTGATGCACGCTGTTTGCCCCCAATACAATAGAACACATTACAACATTTTTATATTTGCTTTTACTGCATGATTTTTTTGTTCACTAAAACAAATATTGGTTACTAAATCAGTTTGTTTTCTCGCAGTGTATAATATTTATAATATTTTCATATTATTTTCCCGTGACGGTCAGAATGACTATTTTGGACTGTTTTGGGCATATGCATTTCATATGTGCACATAAAGATTTTACCTATGCATTGAAATGCATATTGGCGATGTTTCCGCAAGTTATTGTATTCTTAAATCCACGGATGAATACAATTGTGTATAATTTTACAAAGAAAATAATAGAAAATGTATAGGCCTACATTTTGATGTTGTATCTGTAATTACAATAGCTGTTCTGTGGCTTTTGGTTAACTAATACATTTTTACATCATGATTCAAATGTAGTGTTCTGATGTTTATTATTACCTATACTAACATTACAGATTAATTTGTTCTTAGATTTGACTTTTAAACTTTAAACATTTTTAAGATGCACCTCACCTTACACCTAAACCTACCCTAACAAACCAATGCATATCAAGTGCACATAAAAACTCACTTTAGCGTATAAACTACATGACAATACACATGCGTGCTATAAAGACGCATTCAGTGTGATCGGGTTGGTGAGCCACAGTAGGCCTAACGTTACATATGACGTATGTAACGTTCCCATTGATAAACACAGTGCAAATAGTTCCATCTCTTTGGATAAAAGAGAAGTGGAAATAAAAATCAATAATAGGCTAAACTGTACCATGATAATGTCCGTAACATTAGATGTCCGTAGATGACCTTCCCATAACGGTTACATTAGAGTTAGGGATAACACAGTTTGTACAGTATAAAAATCATTATGTCAACCCAATGGGAATATATCCTTGTTGTGTAAAACATTTGTTCATAATCTGTGATAACAAAAATTCCAATACAAATAGCAGCGGGAGGCGTCTGGAATAACTGTGCAATGATCAGCCCGCATTTTTAAGCCAGCTAATTTTACAGTAACGTTAGGCTAATATTCAGAATGTCCTTCTCGTATAACGCACAAATGGGCTTCATTTGTAAAATAGCAGACCAATTTTTTTAAACTGTTATTAAGATATATTTATGCATAAATGTTTGCATTCAAGTTTTTTCGCACAGTCAGTCACACAGACAAACAGACAGACAGACAGACAGACAACGATAGATAGATAGACAGATGTTTGCAGAGTTAAACGCAAGTCAATGGATTTTTTTGGAATAGTATGTCTGACCAGTTAGAAAAGACATGAGTGAGTCAGACCAGTCTGAAGGTCTGATCTGAGTTTGGTGAAGCAAGTTCTAGACGGAGTCAATTTCTCATAATAATAATAATAATAATAATGTTATATGCATGCTGGCCTTCTCAAGCCAACATAATAAACATAACTCAGAGAAACATCGACCAATTCAGTATGTAATAAAACTGTATTCCTTTTATTATCATGTTACAGTTCACCCTATTATTGATTTTTTTTCCCACTTCCCTTTTATCCAAAGAGACGGAACAATTTGCACTGTATTTATCAATGGGAAATACATGTTGCTAAAATAATCTGTCATATACTGTGCCTGTGGCTCAAATTACTGGGGTCGCTTGCAAGTCGCACCAGCACGCGTTTTGGACCAGCAACATATTTCTGCTTCAAATGTTGTGCGTAGTTAATAGTGAGTGTTGGTTTCAGACATTATTTTATTAAAGTGCATTTGTCAGAACCACACTCGTGACTCTTATTCTGCCTGACCAACATGACAGAAAGAAAAGCTTGTACTGAAGGCGGTGCGGTTTGACCAATCAGATGAAAGGGCCGCTTCAGCGCCCCCCACGTGTGCAAATGAAATATCGAACCCATAAACCGATTTGTAACCACAAACTGAAAAATGACAAATTGAGCCAAAATTTTAATTTACATTTTTTTAAATAAACTAGCTGGTTTTCATTTCTCGTTATTCCATTTCAAACAGGAAATCAAATGACCAAAAGATACACTGACCTAACTACAGCTCAGGCAACATATACTTAAAAGTGTATCACTTTTAGTACTGTTTTATGAAACTGCAAAGGGTTTCCTGTAAAATGACACCAAAACTGTGTATTTAGGCCAAAGTATGTGGGAATGGGAAGCTTTTTAATTTGGGTAGGCCAAATCCAGGCAGAAATTCCCCAAAATGGCAAGGATGGTAAGTGGCTAAATTATCTATTTTAGGAGTTCTGTAAATACTATAGTCAAAATGTTTGCCACAATGTGTCACATTTTTAATATTTAACATAAATATATTGACATTTTTATTTGTTTTTTTTAATATTAATTAATCCATTTGATAAAGAGGAACTGTTGGCTATAGAACTACATACACAAGTCCTGCTAAACCACATGTCCTCGTATACCATGATTGTGTTTACACAAACACATTTGATACTGTGTAACTGTGTTGTGTGAGGAACTGTCGGCTATCCACAAGGGGGGGGGGGCTCCTGTAAAAAATAAAGTGGGTGCAACTTCCGGTAAGGTGGCGGAAGTAGCATTCCAATGGTGTTTTGTGTGTTATTTAGCGAAGAGGCTAGCTGTTTTTCTGAGAATTATTTTACTATTTAAAGACGCAAACGATTATGAGAGATGTCATTACGGAGCTCAGGGACAACGTGTTAGCGGTAGTACGTATAACTGGACTAAACTAATTCAGTGGCTTAAACGTGATTGTTTTGAACATAAGCCTAAAACGAAATCAGAGTGATCCTGCCAACGACTGTAGTTTCCATCACCTCCCAAAAGACGATGAATCTTCCTGTGTACATTTGTTTAAATTCTTAATATTCTATAAAATCTCTCAGCATGTGATTGGCTGTTCGCTACTGATGTTACACCTAAACTCAGGATCAAAGCCTGAGTTGACAGATTCAGACAGAATCCCACTGTTGACCAAATGTGCCAGTTAATGTATTCAAGTGGCACATTCATTTACAATTTTGAATAAACTCCAAAGCACAATGACTAAGTGTGTATTTTTTATTTTAATTGTTTGTCAGCTCACACAACTGTCTGTCAACATGCCTTAATGAGTATTGATTATTTATAATATTATTATAATACTCCCAACCAACTACTGCAGAGGGTAAAGGTAGCCTACTGTTATTTCACCCTTTTTAATTTCATTGAGGTTGTGTTCCCACATCGTTAGCTAGTTTGGATCGCTATAACTTGAATGACTGTCAACTGTTGAATGAATGAGTGTCAAGCATGTCAAGTCGCGCTTTGTTTACTTCGAACCGGAAGACGCGCCCACTTTTGACGCAAGGCCTCATGGGGAGTAGGAAACTTGTGGATAGAACTACACAAGTCCTGCTAAACCACATGTCCCTCGTATACCATGATTGTGTTTACACAAACACATATGATATAGAGGAACTGTCGGCTATAGAACTACATACACAAGTCCTGCTAAACCACATGTCCTCGTATACCATGATTGTGTTTACACAAACACATTTGATATAGAGGAACTGTCGGCTGTAGAACTACATACACAAGTCCTGCTAAACCACATGTCCTCATATACCATGATTGTGTTTACACAAACACATTTGATATAGAGGAACTGTCGGCTGTAGAACTACATACACAAGTCCTGCTAAACCACATGTCCTCGTATACCATGATTGTGTTTACACAAACACATCTGATATAGAGGAACTGTCGGCTATAGAACTACATACACAAGTCCTGCTAAACCACATGTCCTCGTATACCATGATTGTGTTTACACAAACACATCTGATATAGAGGAACTGTCGGCTATAGAACTACATACACAAGTCCTGCTAAACCACATGTCCTCGTATACTAGGGGTGTAACGATACACCAATGCCACGGTTCGGCTCACATCACGGTTTTGGAGCCACGGTTCGGATCGGTTCGGTTCGGTTCGGTTCTGTTTGCTGTGGGGGCAGGGTTCATGGCAGTGCACCAGCAATAATAACACTAGATTAACTTTTAACTTAATAAAAACAACAATAAATACATAACAATAAATAACTTATTAACTCTTTATTAACTTAACTTTATACATTGGCTTCACATTTTCTTTAGAGCAGTTAGCACACCTGAGTTAACTAAAATGAAATGCCTTCACTGACTAGTCAAAAATAAACTGAACACCTGAGTCAACTAAAATTAAATAACTGCCTTATGACTAATAAAATAATTTATAATCTAAAATGTTAAATTATAATTTTAAATTCTTCTTCAAAAATACCATCATGTCCACATTCTCAGGCGAGAGGCTTGCTCTCTGTGCAGTAACAATGTCCCCTGCTGTAGAGAACACCCGCTCACTGGGGACTGATGTTGCAGGGACTCCAAGGAAGCATTTAGCCAACCTGGCTAAATAGGGAAACTGGCTCTCTTTGTCCTTCCACCATGCAAGGGGATTTGACTCCACTTGAAGAGTCGGCACTTCCTTGTAACGCTGCACCTCCTCTTCCACCATTTGAGACAGAGACTTGGATGCAGGTGTGCTCATCTCCACTGGAAATAACTTTCCAAACAGTTCCGCGATAGGTGCTCTTTTGGTTGGAGGATCACATTCACTGCTGGATGCCACTTCTGACTGCTCCTTTGAGGCTTGGGCCTAACATTAAGGACAAAGCCACAAAAGTTTTAAGTTACTATTGCTAATTGCAATTCATATCTGACAAATAAAACTACCAAAAACATAGTAATGCTCGTCATTTCTGATGATCTAAGTTTCTGTTTAGATTTTATAGTTTCAAAAATTATTTATGTAAAGTGCTTTTCAAAGGACATATTCACTACTAGAAAGATATGTTGCAGGTCTGTGGTATTATAAACAATGATTTTTATAAAATGTATTTTTTATGTATTAATTTAAATTAATTAATCAAATGTATTAAATTAACTCATTTTGGAATTAAAACAATTATACAAAAATACCTGTGAGGGATGGTATTCCAGAATCTTCTCTATCAGGCTGTTGAAGACGCTTCTGCGCGTGGTCTCATCCAGAAACGGCAGAGATTTAAAACGTGGGTCTAGTGCAGTGCTCATATGAAGAAACTGCACAAGTGTTGAGTCAGAGTCTGGGTATCTGTTGGTGAAGTCGGACACAATGGCCGATTTCACATCTTTCACAACTGCTGTATCTGTGCAACTCACGTTCATAGATTCCAGAATGGTGTGTTTCAGTGGCATTATCATTGAAACGGTTGGCAGCTGTTCAGTGCTCAACAAAGCTGTTACCGTTTTCAGTGGTTTGAGAACCTGAACAATGTCCTCAGCTACTTTTACATCTTCATCAGACAAAGTAACAATGTCCTTAATGTTCCTCTTAACATTCTTGTCTGTAAGTGCTGAGAAAACAGCAGCCTGCTGTTCTAGGTAGCGCTCAAGCATGTCATAGCTTGAGTTCCACCTGGTGGGGACATCCTGGATCAGCTTGTGTGTAGGCAGTTGGAGCATCTCTTGTTTGTCCTTGAGCACTGCTGCAGCAGTAGTGCTTCGATGGAAAAAAGTGACAACTTTTCTCACTCTACCTAAAAGCCGTGACATCTGGTTAACGCCCATCCCCCGTTGTGATGCCAGGTTAACAGTGTGTGCAAAACATCAAATGTTTGGTGAAAATCCGGCTGCTTTAACTGCATTCACTATGTTTTTGGCGTTGTCTGTTGTGACAGGAACAGTCACGTTTTCTCTGTCAATTTTCCACTCAGCTACAGCTCCCTGTAATATTTCTGACAGATGATCACTTGTGTGGCTTTCATAGACAGCGCGTGTCTGGAGAACGGGATTTGCAATTACCCAGTTGTCGGTAATATAGTGCGCCGTGATCGTGATGAAGGACTGAGTTGCACGGGAAGTCCACCCGTCTGTGGTTAAAGCAATGAATTTTGCATTGTTCAGGTCCTCCACAAGCTTGGCTTTCACGGTGTTGAAAAGTTGAGGCAAAATATTCTGACTAAAATGCGGTCGGCTCGGTAGTTGATATCTGGGCTCTAACACACTTAGCAAATGCGCGAATCCGTCGTTCTCGACTACTGAAAATGGGCGCATATCCAGCGCCATGAAAACACCAATTGCCTTGGTAATTGCTTGAGCACGGTCTGAGTCGGCCTGTAGCTTAATTTTAAAAGCAGTAGAAAGAGTTTGCTGTTGTTGAGGTCTCTTACGTGTGCTGCTGATGTCAATGTCGGGATGATGTCTCCGGAGATGCGCTTGCATGTTAGAAGTGTTTCCCGCCGTATGAGCAACTTTTGTGAAACACTTACGACAGACGACACGCGTTTTGTCTATGACACGATACTTCCATTATTGTAGTCCACTGAAAAACCAAAATGTGCCCACACAGGAGACGTAAATGTGACCGGAGGGTCTTCAATCTCAATTTGCCGCGGAGTTGCCATCCTGAAGTGCGTACTGTAGCCTATGTAAAACGTAAACTCCCGAGCGTGATTGATCACACAAATCATGTGACATGCACTTTATTTAGTAAATAATATAATAATAATATTTAGTAAAACTACAGCTCTTATTAGTTGTTAAGTGTGTACATATTAATTACTATTTATTTAATCAAATATCAGGGAAGAAAAAATAGTTTTGTGACAAAGTGAAGTGTGAGTTGGGCCAGGGCAGCAGGGGGCGGGGCATGTTCGAGTTCGAACATGAGAGGATCGCGGTTCGAACCGTGGCTGTTGAATCGCGGTTTTTCGGTTCGGTTCGAAAATCGTTACACCCCTATCGTATACCATGATTGTGTTTACACAAACACATTTGATATAGAGGATCTGTCGGCTGTAGAACTACATACACAAGTCCTGCTAAACCACATGTCCTCGTACACCATGATTGTGTTTACACAAACACATTTGATATAGAGGATCTGTCGGCTGTAGAACTACATACACAAGTCCTGCTTAACCACATGTCCTCGTATACCATGATTGTGTTTACACAAACACATCTGATATAGAGGAACTGTCGGCTATAGAACTAAATCACAAGTCCTGCTAAACCACATGTCCTCGTATACCATGATTGTGTTTACACAAACACATATGATATAGAGGAACTGTCGGCTGTAGAACTATATACACAAGTCCTGCTAAACCACATGTCCTCGTATACCATGATTGTGTTTACCAGTCCCTCCCAGAAAAACACGATTATGCGATCGCTGAATTCAATGCAAAATCAGCCAAAGTCTGCATATTTATGCGGGGCGCATTTTTTCAAATACGCCGCACTTTCGCCGCATAAATTGCCGATTTCCGTGCAAAATATGCAGGGTTTGCATAATTTCATAATCCTCGAATTTTCGTCTGCAAAAAAAGTCACATGTATCTTAGCAGAAAGTTGAAAAATGTTGCGTTTGCTTCACACAAGAGCAGCCATTTCCCCCTGTTTCCTTGGGAACGTTATGAAGTGACGCAATTACGCGACGGGATAGCTCACAGCTGAAGTTATTGCAGAGGCCAGACAGACTCACGGAGGCGATTGACATCTCACAAACTCGTATAACTGTCTGTCACACGTTCTACCGTCACATCGTTACTTAATAAACAACATAAGATAAAATAAGTAGCATCAAACAGAAATTACCCGCACACATGGGGTGTTTGAGGTGCACATATATAACACTGCAGAGAGTTCAACAGAGAGCTCGCAGCTCTTAAAGGGGCCACACCTTATTTACCTGAAATAAAAAAAGATTAGAAATTAAATATTCCCAGCACTTTCTGTGATGTAGTATGCTTGCTTATCAAAGGAAGTAATAAGAAATGACTCTTTACATTAGCCTAGTGAGAACAGGATGTTGGGGGAATCACTTTTTTTCTCTTTTTCATCAAACCACAATTTTTGCAAGTTCCCGCAATTTTTGCAAATATCCCGCATATTCCATCGCATTTTTAAAGAAAACGGGCCACGCAATCAAGGATTTTTGCCTGCAACAATCACAAAAAAAAACTCGTTTTTCTGGAAGGACTGAATACTATTATGGTAAATGTTATATATAAATCGCACATTTTTCACAAATTTTTGGAAATTACCACCACAAAATCAGTCATTTTGATCGCAAAAATCACAAAAAAAAAATCGTGAAATCCTGGAGGGACTGGTTTACACATTTGATAAAGAGGAACTATCGGCTATAAGAACTAAATCACAAGTCCTGCTAAACCACATGTCCTCGTACACCATGATTGTGTTTACACAAACACATTTGATATAGAGGAACTGTCGGCTATAGAACTAAATCACAAGTCCTGCTAAACCACATGTCCTCATATACCATGATTGTGTTTACACAAACACATTTGATATAGAGGAACTATCGGCTATAGAACTAAATCACAAGTCCTGCTAAACCACATGTCCTCGTATACCATGATTGTGTTTACACAAACACATCTGATATAGAGGAACTGTCAGCTGTTAGAACTACATACACAAGTCCTGCTAAACCACATGTCCTCGTATACCATGATTGTGTTTACACAAACACATCTGATATAGAGGAACTGTCGGCTATAGAATTACATACACAAGTCCTGCTAAACCACATGTCCTCGTATACCATGATTGTGTTTACACAAACACATCTGATATAGAGGAACTGTCAGCTATAGAATTACATACACAAGTCCTGCTAAACCACATGTCCTCGTATACCATGATTGTGTTTACACAAACACATCTGATATAGAGGAACTGTCGGCTGTAGAATTACATACACAAGTCCTGCTGAAACCACATGTCCTCGTATACCATGATTGTGTTTACATGTTAAAAAACATAAAAAAAACATACGGAAGCTGCACAATCATATAGTGAAGGACTTAACAAATGTATTGCTCAAGGTTCATGTTAGTTAGCCTAATAATGCATTAATTAATGTTAACAAATCAAACCACATTTACTCAGAACTTTCACACTTTCATTCATAAAGGCTGATGCTGTCCATGGTACAGAAAATGAGCCTGATGCTATCATAACATTATCTGGTAAGTAAAGGTAGCATAGTTTAGGTAGCAAGAGACCATTTATGGTGTTAATTTTGACAGAGGCCAGGGGTCACATCCATGTAAAGACAGAGTACGGATCTTCTCAGTGAATTTACTTCACTGTAGCACAAAACTTAACACGCTCTCAAACATACAGTGGCCTCATGGCTGTCACTTTTATATAATGTGTGCATGCACAGAGTGTCAGTTTCTCCAGTGCATAAGCTGATTTTAGTCAGCCAGTTCTGTAGTTATTTTATTATTTAATATGCCTAGTTATTTCAGTTAAGTGCTTATTGTAAACGGAGGCTAAAAGAGACTATTTATATAGAGACATGCCACTTCCTCAATCCTTAATACAACTATATAGACGCTTTCAGCAGTGACAACATAAACACACGGTACTGCGCATGTGCATAAAACTGGCCCAAACTTAACTTCCGGCAAACTTGCGCAGACAATCCATAACAAGTAAATAACCATAGTAGCTGGTATTTCTTGACAGTCAAAGAAAATAAATGTTACCTGGCCAAACTGAAATGTGACACTACCAGACCCGTTGAACAAAAATAGGAGACAAGATGTTTTTCTACCGACGTGTCTGATTTACCGCAGTGTTAAAAAACTGTGGCGAGGCGAGCGCGCGACGAGGCTTATTAGGTGAACATATCTCTCCTTATTAGCTTCTTACATGCTTGCTAACCTTTTTTTAAGGCGGGTCTCCCACATGACAGGATGTTGGATGGATCTGTGCAGCGTTATGATACATTCTGCTCCGCTGTTTAATGTGAAGAGAGAGAGCTTGCGAATATGCGCTACACGCAACTCTGCAGTCAAATACAACTTTTCCTTAAATTGTAAAAAACCCGGAAATCAATATGTGGCGGTCAGCGCTGATAATGAGTTGGGCTGCCACTAATAAATGCATGGGAAACACTGTACCGGATACTCGGATAAACCTAGCTATTTTAATATAGTATCTAATACAGTCAATGCCGTATTATCCAATAAACAGTATAAACTAACAGAACGGAAGTTAACTTTGGGCCAGCTCATCACCATGGCAGGCCAGCGTCTGATGAAAGCGTCTATAGGGAAAACCCGTAACGCCAAATGTGGCGGTTGTATGCACATGCCGCGCCCCTCCCGCTGGAAAGCCAATCGTCTGCTTTTAACAGTCAAGCCGGGAAACATTTAAGCCTCATCGGTCTGGTTCCACCGATGCATGCGCACAGTTGAGGTTTGCGACAGCGGAAAATACATTACTGTTTGAAAAGGCGGCAGATTTGATATGCTCTGTATGTGTGCGTTGTGTAAATATCAGACATCCCAAGTCTCTTAGAAGTCCCGGGTGTCTCCGTAGATTGATAGCGGCTCGCTGATGCCCGCAAATTAGTTCAAATCTCCCCGAATCTAGAGCGAGTGAGCAAGAGTGCGCACATCCTGTGTTTCAAACCATGTAGCGCGCACGGCAGAGAGGGAGAGAACCCTTGGGCATGCACAGTAAAAGAATAACCTGTGGGAAAAGGCTTTTTAAACCTTATTTTGGGGCCAAGTCATCAAACATTTTCAGCGATTTTTATTATATTTTACTGCTGTTTCTATACATGCAGTTTTTATGTCCCGGTCACCAGTGAGTGCAGTTCTGACTCTGCCCATTCATTTAGATAGAGCCTGGTCTTGTTATGTCCGAAATAGCTGCCCAGAGGCGTTGCCAAGATGGCGGCGAGTGGCACGACTTGCCTAAAAGGACTTTGTTAATACTGACAAGCCTCAGCTTTCCATTATTGTTAATTATAGTAGCAATGTGCACTTTTAAATGTGTAAAGAAAATTGTCAGCTGAAAAAAACTGTGCTTCAGGGACTATATTCATATAGCATCTAGGGCTAAATGTAGCTCTTTACGGCTGAGTTTAACACTAAACAGTAGAAAATAAGTCCAGTCTCCCCAGCCGCAAATGTCATTGGCTGTTAAAGTCTTGTGTTGCTTATAAAAATTGACATGTACACAACACATAGGCAGTCTTTCAAATTGCTCAATTACATGTCAATGCATACTGTATACATTAATGAATGTGGTGGTGCTTACAGGGTGTCGCTGGAACGGGGCTGGGAAGGGGAAAAAAAGATCACAGTACTCACTACAACAACACCACTAGACACAGGTGTTTGTCTGTTCTCACCAATAACAAAATTAAATGTTTAGTCATAGCCTCTTACATTTCAAATTGTAATAGCAGTGTCTGTGTCATAGTGTTTTCAATATTTTGTACACTGTAAAAACGATTATGCTTTATCTAATCAATAAAATTGTGGCAACATATTACAAGCAATATTATTAATTAAATTGTACAAATAAGAATTAATTAGAATATTAATTTGATTAACTATTACTCAATTCTAATTTCTTCAATTTAATTAATAATATTGCTTGTAATCTGTTGCCACAATTTTATTGATTAGATAAAGCATTTAATTTTTACAGTGTACATACTACACCAAAATCATTACCTGGTATGAGAGGACTATTTACATATACACATTATGGTATGTAAGGTCATAGTTGTATTCATACACATGCACATCATGGTATGTAAGGTCATAGTTGTATTCATACACATGCACATCATGGTATATAAGGTCATTTTTTAGAAAATGAAAAAACTTAATATAGGCATTAATTTATGCCATAAAATAACATATATGACCTCGGAATTACGGGGACACTGAGGTGTCCTCGTAAACCTAAGTGTCCTCATAATGCTGGTGAGTAACCTGACGTTTTGTCCTTGTAAACCATATATACACAACGCACACACACACACACACACACACACACACACACACACACACACACACACACACACACACACACACACACACACACACACACACATTGGAATATTAGGGATATTGGCAGGTAGGCACAATTTTATTTGAACTTGATATATATACACCGTAAGTACTTTGTAAGTAGGCCTACTGTTACTGAACATGAACAATTGCCATTCATTTGTTTTAATATCAAATGGTTTTAATTGCTTTAAACTTATTTCCATTTTAATATTAAATTAATCACAATTCTCCACTGCAGTGTTATTTTAACATCGTTTTTTAGTTGTTTGATTTTGTCTCTTTTTATTATATATATATATATATCTTTTATTAATTTTATTTCATTTTTTATTTATGTAAGTAGCCTACTAGTTATCTAGTTAAAAATATAAGAAAATAATAAATTTTATTTTGATTGACATTTATTTTACTTCAAGTAACAGATATATTTATTTATTGTTTTGGTTGATTACAATAACCCAGACCTCACAGTCCAATCTCTTTCTGTTTTCTTTTTCAGGAATGGGTTGTTTTGCTCTGGCCCACTTGCTTTACTCTTTCTCCTTCCTGTCATCACGATATTCTGCAACATCTTCATCTTTCTCATCCTATTTCCTCTACCTCCTCCTGTGGTTGATCGACGGTGGACTTTATGTCTACCTGGTGCCCTTCCTACGGGAGGATCCAGAAGCTGACGTCCTCGTCCCAGCCATAGGGGGTTACGTGCTGCTCATTGTCATCATGGCTACACTAGCTGTTCGTCACGGCGGCCGCTTGTCCTTATGGGGAGCCTGGTCTTCATGGCTTCTGACCTCACAATTGCACTAACAAAGTTCAATGTCTTTGATATAGAATACGAAAGGCACATTATTATGACAACATACTACCTGGCACAGCTGATGATTGCGCTGGGTGACGTGAAGGCAATGCTGGAGGAGGATGCTGATGATATCCACAAGTGGAAGAAATCATAAAACTGCTGTGAACTCAGGATATTGGTTCAGTGATGCCGCACAAACACTACTTTGTGTATCATCATCACTGAAAAGGGTTGATTACGGTATAAAATGGGACCTATTTGAATAAACGTGTCTGTTTCGCAGTAAATCCATACCTAATGTGTGTGGATATGACTTATACCCCTAAATATCTGAAATATTACAGTCTACAATAACAGCTGAGACTTCCTTCTAGGTTTACTGCAGCTGATGTAAACTCTTTTCAGACAGACTGTGCACTGATATGAACTGATTTATGTACATTTAACTGTATTTAAATCAAGTTTTGTTTGCAACAACACAAATATTTATGCTGGGATGCTTCACATTGAAATTAGAGCAGAGATAATTTTATCATTAAAACGAAAATAAAAGAGGTTATGTCACAGTGTCACAGATATATTTCTGGACTTATACATGAAACCTTTGTGGTACTCTAGTTGCTGGTAAATACTGTATATATATATATATAGCCTACATGTAATGAAAATATCAATTGGCATATAGATTAAAATCTCAAGGAATACCTTTGTGTTTAATGACTTACTTTCGTGGCATTCAATCTAAACTGAGACCACTTTTAAAATAAAATGAAAGCAATAGCGAGACATAATATATTTTATTTTTAATCCAGCTGTTATTACCATAATTGTTATAGTTTATAATAGAAATTGCAAAATGTAGCTTTAAGCAGTTCTACTTATACTCTAAGATATCTAAACTGATATATCTAATCTTATTAGGCAAAAAATTTGTTCATAATAGTATTAATAAATAACTTGAGTAAACTGAACTGTATATATATATATATATATATATATATATATATATATATATATATATATATATATATATATATATATATATATATATATATATATATATATATATACACACACACATTAAGAGTTCAGATGCAAAAGCCTCTAAATGCCATTTTAAATTTTCTTCTAAAATGACCATTTTTATCAAGCTTGTATATTTAACTTCAGTAATTTCACTTAAATGACAATTAATAGGTCTTCATTGCCATTTCAAGTGAAATTACTTAATTTAATATACAAGCTTGATAAAAATGATGATTATATGAAGAGAATTTATATGCTATATATATATATATATATATATATATATATATATATATATATATATATATATATATATATATATATATATATATATATATATATATATATATATATATATATATATATATATATATATATATATATATATATATATATATATATATATATATATATATATATATATATATATATATAGCGCCATCTGTCGGTTATCTTGAGTTATGTGTGAGGAAAGCTTCGGGATTCCAAAACCACACACGCACACACACTCAACAGAACTGAGGAGAGAGATGGGAACTGAGAGCTTCTCTACGATCAAGTTGATCTTCAAGACGAAGAATAAACTCGTATCCGTTTCACTTGTGGATAATGCCGATGGAATCATCACATGCGTTGTTTTGGTGATGAAGAGACGTTCACAGATTTCGAGGGAAAAAGGATAAACCAAAATTAGTCAGACAGGCAAATTATGAATGAAAATTTTGAAGAAATAACATTAAGCCCAAAACAGGAAGCACACCGTGTTTATTCGCGAAAGACAACAACATTCGTAACGCGAGTTACGAGTTCTCATCTTCTCTCAGGTAAGTTAAATAGCCTATTTTACACGTTTCCCCCCATTAAGTTCCCAAGCTTATCCACACCATTTTTTTAATTGCTGCGATTGTTTGGTAGGTCATATATTAACGGAGTTGAGGACCGATATTAGTGAACATTCATGAGCTGTATGTTAAAAAAAATTGGTTTGGTATAAATTATATCTGTATTAACCGTTTTCTCTAAAAAATAGCAGTTTCTTGATGGTAATTTACCTAACAAGTGCCCATTTATCCTCAAAATAACTCCACAATCAGCAAGCATAATGATAGCAGGGTGTCAGTTGTAATAATGACTATTATTTTTGTTCCTGTTTGTTTTGAGCTGTTGTGCTCTTCCTCCTCCTGATGTTCAGGACTGTCAGTATGTCTATGGAGCGGTCATCTGTGGCCAGCTGCCTTTCTCTCACTTTCACCCTCCTGCTCCCACGTTTTGGATGTGTGTCTGTGCCACCAAGCAGAAAACGGATGCCCAGAGAGCTGTTTCTGCTCAGAGAGTGTCGACCGGGCTGATGGTCCGTTGTAGCATGAGCATGCACTTGATTGCAGTTCGACGTGACCTTCCGAACACTACACAGCATCTATACCTAGACAACAACCTGCTGCTTACCATACCAGCCAATATCCTTGCTAGGGCTCCCACTACTGTTCACATTGATCTTTCCCACAACAGGTTGGCTTACCTGGAGCCTGGAGCCTTCAAGACCTTGCAGACTCATTGAGCAGCCTGGATCTTCTTCTAACCAGCTGGAGACCCTGGACCCCAGGGCGTTTGGCAACCTCGAGCCCAGACTAACCTCTCTCATAACCCTTGGCTGTGTGACTGTCGTCTGCAGGCTGACTATGCCACAGCTGCTCTTGGATCCCTCCTCCTCACTGAGGTGGTGTGCAACACTTCTGAACCTGAAGCGCTGGGGGCTGAGGAATGTCCTTTCATTTGGTGGCGACTGATCTTGACTTCTGCACAGCAATCCAGGACCATTGATGTGGCTATGCTGATAACAATGTTTGGCTGGTTTACAATGGTCATATCCTATTTAGTTTATATGTAAGGCACAACCAAGAAGAAGCATTTCACCACCTTGAGTATCTCAGAGTACTCTGCCCAACAGGCAGGGCCGATCTGAGGATTCACTTAACACCAGGCTGTAACACAATTATGAATAACAGGGTTAGAATTACATATCACTGTTTTTTTTTCTTTCTTATTCTGTTGATTTTATTGATGTCGCTGTGTAAAAGCTCAAATAAAAAACAACCGAATATATACTGAGAAAAGAGAGTAAAGACTTTTATCATGTAACATAAGATTTCTATTTCAAATAAATGGTATTGTTTTCAGACTTAATATTAATCAAAGAAGTGTGTTCAGAAAGAACTTCTCACCACTTCCTCAAAAAAGCAGAACAACTGCTTTCAACATTGATGATAATAAAAGAAAAAGTCATCAGTATTAGACTGATTTCTGAAGGATCATGTGACACTGAAGACTGGAGTATTGATGCACTGACATCACAGTAACAGTATATGAAGAGTTCAGATGCAAAAGCCTCTAAATGCCATTTGAAATTTTCTTCTAAAATGACCATTTTTATCAAGCTTGTATATTTAAGTTCTGTAATTTCACTTAAATGACAATTAATAGGTAATCTTCATTGCCATTTTAAGTGAAATTACTGAAACTTAAATATACAAGCTTGATAGAAATGATCATTTTAAAGAAAATTCAAATGGCACTTAGAGGCTTTTGCATCTGAACTCTTCATATATATATTTTTAATAAAGTAAAATGAAAGCAGTTGATTAAAAGTGTCATAATATTACACATTGCTGTTTTACTGTGTTTTTGATCAAATAAATGCAGGATTTTTGAGCATAAGAGAAATGAAGTGTAATAAAAATTAAAAAGTGATTCTCATTATTTATAGAAATATGCTTTAAAACAACTGTGAACTTGATATTAAAAGTTAGTAACACAAGACCAATTGAAAATATGTTACTGCCCGGATTCAAAAGCTTTTTTTATTTATTTGATAGATAGGGTTCCTGAGGTGTGTCTGTTCAAAGTGGGACACACATGTTGTACATGCAGTATATTAGATTTATTTGAGCACATTGTGAGACTCCAATATCAATGAGATTATGTGCAGTACCTGTTTATTATACTGTATCTATTGAAATATAATTGATTACTGGCTTAGGTTGCAAAATTATGCAGACAATTACGCTCCTATGAATTTTATTACTCAATTAAAAAATGTCTACTTTTAACAAGTAGCGAGAGTTTAGATTATACCTAATAACCACATTTGCACTCAAAATTAAATACAGATGGAAGAGCTTGAACCCGTCAGTATTCAGATGTATAGCACTGTCATTTTTTATTATTGTTGTTCGGGCCTTCTAGGCGTGATGGACCAGCACCTGCTCCCCATCAGTGGCATCTGATACCAATAGTAATGTTTATCAAGGTCTCCAGGATTTTTAGACCCCATAGCTGTACTCTGAAGAAGATATTTAATTCAAGAAATGCCATGTTCTACTGAGTCTTTCTGAATGGTTTCATATGTCTCTGCTTTACTAATCAAGTGCTCAAGTGCCCGGTGTTGTGCATTTCCATTCATGTATGAATCAACTGCTGTATTAATATGCTTTAAAAGGGTCATGAACTGATTTTTTTTCATAATGTTCTTTGAAGGTCCACTTATAATGTTAGCAAGAATTTTACACAAAAACTGTCCTAATTTTGAAGTAATAGTGTTTCGGTCCCTAAGAGAGCCACCAGAGGGCATCTCCACGTCAGACTATTGTCATTCCCTTACAAGCTACATTTCCCATATAATAACTCACAGCCCAGACTCATGATCCCTGATTGCATCCACCTGTGTCTCATTACCTTGTCAGTCTCTCAGCCTATTTAAACCATGAACACTCATTAATTCACTGTGAAGTCTTGTATAGTATTTATAATGCATTTCTGAGCATTCTGCCTTGTTTCATTGTCCGTTGTTTCTTGTGATTTTTGCCCTTGACCCCTGCATGTTTGACTGGTTGAATGGTTCTGAAAACTTCCAATGCTGTAAAATGGCATCCAGACTTCGAACCCAAATCAGAAGAAAGGATTAATTATCTGTTTTTATTGCTGTTTGTAAGGTAGGTTTATATTTTATATGGATTATATTTTAGTACAATGTATAAGTGTGTGTAAATAATGGACAAGTGGTTCTTTTTAGGATGGGAACACCAGAAAGATTCTGGCCAGAGAATCTTTTATCATCTTTATTTCCAAGATCAGGATGCCAATATACAAGTTCGTGTAATTGAGATGTGGTATAAACAAGAGAGAAATAAAAATAAATAATGGTGATAATAACTGATAAATAAACAAATAAGGTCTAATATAGGAATATAGGGATCTTCGCCGGCGTCATATGTGACGTCACGAAATGGGCGCAAACTGGTTGGCAGAGAACCAAAACATACGCAGCTGTGTTCTGTCAGCATATGATAATTCTTTGTACAAAGAAGCTAAAAGGAGATATAAGGTAAAGCTTTTTATAACCAGGGTTCATTTTCTCTTCCTGATCCATATCACCTAAGTGAGAATTGGAGCAAAAGCCCGGACACACGGTCAGATTTGACATTCGGCGACATCTACCTGTATCTAATCGACACGCCATGTTTACCTGAGAGTCATTGAAGGCGTACAAATCTTTAGATGTCTATTTAAGTCATAATTACGAATATGCTACTTGTGTTAACTAAGGATAACTAGTAAATTTGTTACAACTAGAGTAAAATAGAGGTGTAATTTGTCCATGGGCTATATTTTGAATCAAAATTATCTTAACTTACCTCTGATAAATAACATTGGTCGAACATATACGTTAAAAGGTATCAAAGAAAATACAATAATTTGCCCTTAATTTATAAGGGTATGTGTACACAGATGATACACCGTACAGTGCCTAATCTTTGGGTTAACTTATGTCTTTATAATATGGCCATTACTTTTCTGCCAACCAGAGCACATGAAACCGCACGCTGACGATCACGGGTTAAGGTCCCTATAACGTTAGATGGGCAAATTGTTTCACACAGGAAACATATCAGAACATTACAGCACGCTCTCCTATCAATCTCTCGTAGGATCCTCTCTTCGACCACCAAACAAAGGAAAGTCTGCACCTCTTCGTTTGACCACGGCGTATTCTTCCGAGTTGCCATAATAATAGTAGTTGGTTAACTATCTCTGGCCAAACTATTTAAAAATAGCGGGGTTATTATGGATACTCCATCTGGCGCGTGTAATGATGATTAAGTAAATGGTGATGATTCTCTCTGACCAATCAGCAGTCGGCATTGTTTTCACGTAACATTTTTACCCCTTCAGTCGCTCAGAACCTCGCTGGAGATGGCACCCAAAAGCAGGAACAGGTACTTTTACACAGTGGAAAACTAAACAAAGGCGAGGACCAGAGTTGAAGTCGAGTTGGTACTGTGTAGTGGAAAAGGGCCATAATTCGCATGAACATACATACATTTTAAAACATTCCTTACAATGCTGTATAAACAGACAACAGGCCGTGGCATTTCAGGTAGTGAAACTGCGCAGCGCTTCTGTGTTGCATGTCACACACTATTGGTCGACGCTGGTCATATCTTGATGCGTCTGACGTACAACACAGAAGCTTTGCGCAGTTTCACTATGTGACATCTTGAGAAATGGCTCCTCCTGGTAGAACATCACAGGTTGCTATCTCTTAATTACGAGATAGCAACCTGTGAACCTATCTCTGAACCAAAGCTTGTTGTTTTGGTTAAGTTAGAACTGTAAAGGCAGTTATTGTTGTTTGTTTGTGGCTCTCAGTGACTGACGTCTCTCTACAACTCTGCATAGCCTTATTCAGACCCAATGCAATGATTGGATGACCCTTTTCAGGTGTTGAGACTTTCACAGAAAATACACATTTTAATATTTATGTCACTCATATTATTGATTGCCATCTGGTTGTGAAGAGCGCTTTCATCCAGTATAACAAAAAGTGTTGATAAAACAAATTGCCTATCCTTCCTTTAAATGTCAAAAGGAAAATGTGATTTCTGTTAATCAGCCACAAATTCCCAATTATTTTGTAACATCTGAAACAAGCTGTACTCAGCATGGGTTTTGGTGGTTTGTGGCAGATTAGATGCTCTTTTTGACCATTTATTGCACATGATTTGGTGACAGTGTGGCTATTATGGCTTGTTTTTAAATGTGTCATCTGACAATGTTTGGCTAAAGATGTACCTGCAACACAGACTGACTAAATGCACTGCAAAAAAATATGTATAGTCTAATATGTATTTAAACTAGACAAAGCTTGAGACTGTGCATACAGTATATTTTTTATACATTAGTACTGAAGCCCTGAACCGCAGACGTAAAAAAGAAAAAAAAAAATATATATATATATATATATATGTGTGTGTGTGTGTGTGTGTGTGTATATATATATATATATATATATATGTATGTGTGTGTGTGTGTGTGTGTGTTCGATAAACATCCAGGTACCGAATAGCAAGGAAGCTTAACCAAAAGCCAGCCGTTTCCGTTGCGGTGCGTTTCCCGTACAACGACGTAGTTCACTGCTTCACTACCATAGAATGATGCATCATTGGAGAAATCAACTAGCTAGTCACGACTGTTACCCGAAACCCTTTGTCGCAAAGTATGTGGTTCAACCACGATGGTTTTGCACATGGTGGAGTAATAACTACTTTTAATGAAACTGTTTGAGATCCAATTAACGATTTGTAAATATAAATTACATACATGTCATTTGAGGACTATTTCTAATTGTTCTCATTTATTTTGCTTTATTACCAGACTCAATATTTGGCTCGTTCTTACATAGTAGAGCACATGCGCACTTTTCAAACACAATACTTCAAATCTTTTGAAAAACTAAAAGACGTAAATTACATTTGTATGTATTCTAAATAAAAGGCACCGGTTGTACGGAATGTCAGCTTGCTTTTTTTGCTCAAGAAATTTATTACGTCCAAATGTGTTGCAATATAGAAACGATGCCTCTAACCACAGGTCTAGAGCTGTCGTTCAAATCACACAACTTTGCTATGCTGTTTGCGAATGTTCGCTGGAACGATGGTTTCGGGAAACACCGACTCGTGGAACTATGCTGATAACGATGGAACTTCGACCATAGTTGGCTAATGATGCTTTCGGGAAACGCACCCAGGTCAGCGCATTGATTTTTTTTCTATGGGCCCGGAGGCAGAACAAGTGAACAAATACATTCGTCTTGGAGGATGAAGAGGAAGAGGATTTTGACTGTGCTGAGGCTGTTTAATAAGCACTTTCTGTCGAAAAGGAACGTGATTTTCGAGAGAGCACATTTCCACTCGTGAACGCAAGAGGCGGGTGAGTCCGTTGAATATTACCTAAAGCACCTGTATAAATTCGCATTTCACTGTGACTTTCATGAGAAGTAGGAGGAAATAGAGGACATAAGATGGTCATAGGGATTTAAGACAAAGATCTTTCATTGAAATTACAAATGACAAGTGACCTTACTCTGCAGTCCAAAACTGCAGTCAACATGTCTCTGCGCTAGTGAAGCAACAGAACAGCGAGGCTGGCATATCAGGGCACGTTGATGAAGTAAAATCAAAATCTTATTAAAGTTAGTGGAAAAAATACAGTATGAGGCAACAGGAGGAAGAAAAGAAAACGAAAGGCAAAACTTCGGAAGATGTGGTCGCTGACATGCAAGAGACAAATGCTCAGCTAAAGACAGAGAATGTAATAAATGCCACAAAACTGGTCACTTTGCAAACAAATGCAGAATGGTACAGGAAGTGACTAAAGAAGTTGACAGCTTATTAGTAATAGGCTCGATAGATGAGACTACAACCAAGAATGAGGCTACAGTGGATGAAGTCATCACTGATACAGAGCCAGCATGGCACACAACTTTAGTATGCCATACTCCAGTTAGCTTTAAGATTGATTCTGGTGCTGACACATTGATAATAAATGAGGCTACATATAGCCGCCTCCGTGTTAAGCCAAAATTTAGTCCAGCTACCTCTAAACTGGAAAGTCCAGGAGGAAAAGTGGTCCATTTGGGGCAATTCCATGCTAAAACACAAGAATTAAAAGGGAGAATAGTAACAGAACATTACTTTAGGGTAATAGTGGCAAAGTCTACATGTGAAAACCTACTGAGCATATCTGTTCACCTGGGTCAGATTCAGACACATCGATATTCAAAGATATCAGTGTGTTTGGGGAGCTAGGACTGCTTAAAGGAGACCCCAAAAAAAGTCCTCAAATACCCCTTTCCACCAGAAAAAGAACTGGTTCGGAACTGGTGCTGGTTCAAAGTTGGTTCGGAATTGGTTCAACTCGCGAAACCGCTTCAGAACCTGTTTGTTTTTCCACTGACTAGAGTGCCCAGGGAACGACGTCGTTACGTCACTGTTTACGTCGCCGTACGTCTTAGCTAGAAACGCTTGCAAGTACAACATTACTTTGGGATTATCTTGAACTTGTGTATCAAGAAGGCTTTAAAAACAATCGAAATGTGTAAGTCTTTTAATATTTTCGTTTGATATGTAATCTTTTCTGATAAATTATATACCCCTGTCTTTTGTCTATAATGTCTTCAATAAAGAAAATAGGAAAAAAAATAGAAACGCTTGCGTTAACTTCAAGCATAACAGTTACAAAAGCGGACTCCGTCGTGTTTCTGCAAATGTTTCTCTTGGCTTTGTGATCCTTTATTATGGTCAGAAAAGATGTTTAGAACACATCTAAACCCGCCCGGCTCCCGACGTAAGCATGACGTGGTAAAAGAACGGTTCTAGTCCAGCAAAGAGTTGGTGCCGCTTTAGAACCAGTTCTCCTGGCTGAGAACCAGTTCTTTGGCTGTCGAAACACAAAGAACTGGTTCGCGCGCAGGCACCGGCTCCGGAACCGGCTCTTAAAATTCTTTGGTGGAAAAGGGGCTAAAGAAAACGCTATGAGCCTCAGCCCCTCGACGCATACCCATTCCACTGCTACCTAAAGAAGAAGAGAGCTGAAGAAAATGGAAGAAAATGGCATAATAGAGTGCCTGACGAAGCCCAAAGAATGGCTAGCGCCTATGGTGCCTGTGATTAAGCCGACTGGAAAAGTAAGAAACTGTAAGTCTTACTGAACTGAAATGAGAACGTGAAAAGCTAAAAGTTCATCTTGCCGACCACAGACAGCATCTTGCACAAACTGGTCGGAAGTAAGTTTTACAACTCTGGAAGCTGTCAGTGGATTTTGGCAGATGGCCCTAGATGAAGAAAGTTCAAAGTTAACTACCTTTCAAAACACCAAATGGTTGCTACTGCTTTAAACAGCTCCCATTTGGAATAACATTGGCACCAGAGATATTCCAAAGGAGGATGCAAGAACTGTCAGAGGCACCCGGAGTAAAAAGTGGATGACACAAAACTGAGCGAGGACATCCAGGCGTATGTGGGGATGCCATCGAAGAGCTGGAAAGGCCTAAGACAGTGCTGGAGCGCATAAAGGCAGAGACAGAGAAGGATGAAACCCTGCAGAAGGTCAGACTATACATTAAGTCGTCAGACCAGCTTTATACTATTTTATGGAGAGAAGCAGTCTTAGTGAGCATAGTGGACTGGTAAAGAAGGGAAACCATAGAGATCCCAAAAACAATGAGAACTGAGATGCTAGATAGATCCACCATGGCCATCAAGGCTTAAACCAAACCCAGGGAGAGATACAAAGAAGAATCTGAAGAATCTGGTGGCAGCCAGACTCCTTATGGGAAGGAGACTACGACGAACCTAGTCCTCAGGCTCCACCATCAGTTGAGACCAGCACCGCCCAATATGTTGACAGTCAGGCAGACAGATGACAAAGCTAAGCAGGCCTATCAATATACCTACAACAGGAGATACACAGAAAATCTGCTTCCTGCCCTTAGGTGTCGACGACACCTGACAGGAAGAGCATGAAGAGGACTGGGGTGATACAGGTTTTGTGTACCCCAAGTTTGTTTGTGATGCAGCCACAAGAGTACACCATCAGGGGCGAAACCGGAGGCATGTGCAGATGGTCTACCAAGGGGCGGCAGTGGATCAGTGGTTCATGTAGGTTGTCTACAAACCGGAAGGTTGGTGGCTCAATCCCCGGTTCCACCTCGACCAAGTGTCGGTGCTCCGTGAGCAAGACACCTAACCCCAGCTGTTCCCGCGAGCTGGATAGCGCCTTGCATGGCTGGACACTGCCTTCGGTGTATGAATGAGTGAGTGAATGGGTGAATGTGAGGCAAAATGTAAAGTGCTTTGGCCATTAGGTCTATGAAAGCGCTATATAAATGCAGTCCATTTACCATTTTGCTATTTACCAAGAAAGGAATGACACTCCGACACAGTCACCAGAAGTCTCCACCCCACCGGGGTAACACGATATCCACCACCCGTCCAACCCAAACTGATTCTGGTAGCATAACATCGTCACACATTTTGAATGCAAAATACAATTTCACTGCTAGATGGGAGAAATGTCGCTTTGGGGGTTCAAAAACTCAATATGAAACTAGATAAATTAGTTCTGCAGTTTTGTTTAATTTGTTCATCTGTTTTTTACCATGCAAATGTACAGTTATTTCTATCTGTTGAAATTTAATATTCTGAGAGCTTGGTCACCATTTCTCTAGGACACACAATTTAAATTTATTTTTTTAGAGCTCCTGAATGAGTTAAAGAAGGTCTCTTTAAAAACTCATCATGTTCTACATACAGTAGATTAGATATTTTTGTAAGACTAATAATCCTTAGATTATTTACTCTTAATGGAATTCAGGGAAATTCCATGTTCCTCTGACTTTTTAAAATGATTTTATATGTTTCCGCTTTACTGATATGCTTAAGTGATTCTCACAATTGTTTTATATAAATATGTTATAGGAGCCAGTGTTATGCATTTGCATTCATACGTATTATATGATTGAACTGCTATTAATTTGTATTAAATTGTCTTTTAGGAAGTGAAATTATTTGAGTCCATAAACTGATCATGTTTTTTATATAAAACATGCTGTGCTTTCATACAAATTCCAGTGGTGTGTGGTAGATCAGATGACAATTTACTGTATTGTTCAGGACTTTCCATCAAAATGATAACAGCTGTGTCATCTGTTTACAAACTATGAATGTAAATGAGACATTAATTTTATGATGATTTTAATTCCTTTTTAAATGTAAAGCACTTTGAATTACAATTATGCATTAAATGTGCTTTATAAATAATTTACCTTGACTGCATGTTATTTTATACTGTCAAATATTTATACTGTAAATTTTTGCTCTATTTTTCTGGACTTTAGCCTCTTCCCCACTTTTTCTTTATTATCCTAAAAGTAAGAAAAGTGATAGTTTTTTTAACAGAATTCAACAAGTGCCTTACCGCTATGTGTAATATATATCCAACACAAGGCCTAGTAAAACTACTTATAATCATTTCCCAGAATTCATAAAAATACTCAAAACCAGGAATAGAGAAGATTTTTTTACTTTTAAATCACTTTCGGCCTTGGGAAATGTATGATGGCTTGGTTTCGGTTCACTCAAATGTTTCTTACTTTTCAACATTGTTGTGGAAATGTTGATGGTCAGTCATGTGCGGGCTGGGTTGATAAATAAGTTGGTTAATGACGATATAACAAGGGGGTGGAGGTGAAGCGGGTTATAGGATATATAAGAGATCCTTCAGTCTGTCTTCTACAACACACAAGATCCAGCTCCTTGACTGGTAGGTTGGTAATGTATTGATCTGAATTGAATCTAGATTTGAGCTGAATAATAACACTATTGTCTTCTGTAGAACTGCTTTATAGCTGAATTGTTTTTTTTGTTTGTTTGTTTTTTACATTGATATAACATTGAAATTGTTATGGTACTGAATTGAACTAATCTGAACTGAATATTAACACTGTTTTCTTCTGAATAGCAAATTGAAGAAATTTTATAATTTATCGTTTTTGCAACATTAACACGGTTTCTTTGCTGTTAATTAATCTGAAGCTGAGGTGCTATATACTGTAAATAAGTGTGACTTTACTTGATCTGAACATTTAAAATTAGTAAAAATTAAAGAGTAAATATTGTCATTGCATTAAAACATATGAAGTTATTGTAACATAAAAGATTTTGTTTTATTTATATGTATATGAAATTGTATGCCTGTAGACTTTTAATTCAATCATAAATACAGAAATATATAGTTTTATTATTGCTGCCTAAAGCAATAAATAATTAAATTTTCCTTTCATTTTTTGTAGAACGTTAACCTACTTTCTCAGTGCCGATAAATTCTGAAGAAACTAAAATGGCCAATGAACATCTCATAACAAAGCTCAGTGTTTCCAGCTCTAAGGATGATGAGGAAATACTTAGCGCTCAAGGTTATCAGCTCATCAATGTTGACCTCAGTAAAGGTGAAGATAATTGTGAAAAAAACCGGATCTTTCTTTGGTACAAGAAAGAGTGTGGCATAAGACCTGTGACCAGGATCCAGTTTTCATTCGTAGATGAAATGAGCAAAGGTCTTGATAGCGCTGGGTATGAAAAGATTGACAAGAATCTGAATGCAGCAGCTGGTGGAAGGCCCGTCTATCTGTGGTACTTCTACGGCAACACTGAATTTGACATCCCTATCATGGACCTCGAGGTGAGCAAAGATCCCAGAGAAGAGCCTGCTCTTCTGCTAGATGGCTGGGAGAGACTGGGCTGTGAACTGAACCGCGGTGCGAAGAAAAACCTCATCTACCTGTGGGTGAAGAGAGTGAAGCTGAGCTACATCAGTGAGATCACAGCAACGTCTGAATTCACTTCTGACAAGCAAAAGTTTGATCTGGGCTTCACTTGGCGTGGATGAAGACACCAATCGTGGTGCTGGTGGAAACTATGTCTTCCTCTGGTATCGGCGCACAACCGATAAGAGCAAAGCTCTCACTGCTCTTAATGTATCCACTGACTTCCAGGAGAATGTAAGGCTCCAGAATGAAGGCTTCAAAAAGCTCAGTGTTAATCTCAATGCCGGAACCACTGGAAAAGATGTCTACGCATGGCACCTGAACGAAGGATGTGAATCGCAGATCAAAGCCATGGTTCTTCTGATCAGCTCTGAAGCCTATGGGGTGTATCAGAAAGCTGGTGTCAGCTTTATTAACAAAAATCTCAACGAGGGAAACGGAGGCCAGAAAATGTACATAGCATACCAATAGCGATCTGGCTTAAAATTATCAAATATGTACCACTGCTATAAGCACAATCATTGAAAATCTTAATACGCTAAAAGCATATCGTCACTGAAGGTTTTGTAACACACCAAACCACACACAATTCAAGTGGCTTTTGTGATTTTGTTATATTGCATTATGAAATAAAGCATTTTTAACCACAACAAATGTTTGGTGAGGTTTTTACATTTGTGTGCCTGTCTTTGAAACATAAAATGTCTAGCAATATGCACTGTTCATTCATAATATCAATTTTTCAGGGTCATAATGCTCAAAAACAAAAAGGTGAATGTTTTCTCGGTAACACTTTACAATAAGGTTCATTTATTAAACATTAGTTCATGCATTAACTAACATGAACTAGCCGTTTTTTACTTTATTTGTTATTCTTTGTTAACGTTAGTTAATACAAATCTAGCTGTTCATTGTTTGTTCATGTTAGTTCACAGTGCATTAACTAATGTTAACAAGATTTTACTAAAGTATTAGTAAATGTTGAAATTAACATTACCAAAGATTAACAAATGCTGAAGAAGTATTGTTCATTCTTTGTTAATGTTAGTAACTAGTGACCCTTATTGTAAAGTGTTACCGTTTTCTCTTTTTGGGCCTGTTGTTTAAAATAAGACCAAGTGATACTAATACTATTCCACGTTCATAATCGATAGTTACAGGTGAAGTGCAAATGTAAAAGGTAAAAATGGTATGCACATTAGGAGCTTAACCCTACCTTACACTATATTGACTATGAGTCTACTGTAAACAATACGGGTGCACTAATATGCATTAATTAATCCTTAACTAATGCACAGATAATCATGCGTTAACATATAACTCATGAAGAACTAAACCATTAATTAATGATTACTGCATCAGCAACTAATAAAGAGTCTATGATTAATAGATTAAGTAATACATGAATTGCTATTAATTCAATGTGTCATTGTGTATTAATTCCTTAATAAAATATTTTATTAACTAATAGTGTAAATTAATGTGTTAATTACCACAATTAGTCAAAGCTATGCACTTCAACTTCCAGTTGTCTGCTTTAATTAATCATTAGCTAATGATTTGCAAAGGTCTCATTATGTTATGACTTTACTTGTTGAGGCACATCATTATTAACTAGTCATTTAGTAATTGTAGTTATTTGCACATGAATTTGCACTAACAATGAAGTAATTAATCATATATTAATGCATAACCTGTCATATTATCTAGAAGTTGAAATACAAGGCTCTTCATTCTGGTAATTAACATATTAATTAACAATATTAGTTAAAAAATGAGTTATTATGGAATTAATCCACAATTACATATTTAATTAATAACAATTAATGTATGAACTAATACATTAACCTTACAGACTCTTAATTAGTTCCTAATGTGGTAATCAATAATGAATAGCTTAAATAATCATTACATTAATTCAGTATTATCTGTGCATTAGTTAAGCATGAAATAATGCTCATCAGTGCACACATATTGTAAAGTGTTACCAAAAATATCTACAAATATCCTCATATAACTCTTATCATTTCTCAGGTCATTGCCCATTATGTCCACTAAGTGGAGTAATCACTTTACTTTTGAGTTCATGTCTCTGAGATGAGAACAAAACATGCCAATCCAACAAGAGCCACAAAGTGACAAAGAGCTTTACAGGTATATAAAAAAGTATGCCAGGCCCATGCCATTATAAAGCATTTTTGTTTCTTTTTGTCATGTGGACGTTTTGTCCCTATAATGTAGGATTTCCACACACGTTTATTATGAATAAAGTGTAATCCAGTCCCGGTCAGACTAATTCTGCTGCTGGCATATTCTATTTAAATCGCAACTTGCTCTCCTTTTCTTGTCCCGAGAGAAATATAGACCTTTTATTGAAGTCTCTGTTCTCTTATGTAACAGGCCTGGTTTTAAAAGCATCTTCTGTGCTACTGCTGGGAGTTGTTCAAAGTGGAATTTCCTGCCATTTTGCAATGTTCTCGCAGTATGTCTGAGATCAGATTGGCAGCTGTCCCGCTGTGCTCGGGACAGATAAGAAAAGTTTTCAGAAGGCAATCAGCTGCAGGTTACAGTACAAAACAATAGTGAAATCACCACAGTGATGTGAAGCAGTGATATTGTCTAATAGTGCATTAATGTGGGCCTGCTGGGGCAAACAAGGGAATGCACTGTATGTATTTTATTTTTTCATAAAATCCTGTGAAGCAGACAAAAATTAAAATTTTAACAAGTTTGTGCTCATGTGACAACCACTGATCCAGAAAAGCATGATGGTATAGTTCACACACTGGCATCTTGTCTGATTAAAACAGAGTGGCACAAAAGACAACGTATTGCAACTTATAACAACTGCCTTGTCAGATGCTTTCCAACAGAAAACATCTGCTTCATAAACCAAGTGAAAACGAGTTAAACAAAACATTTTGCTTCCAGTTTGCAATTGTCAGGTGTAGGCCCTGAATAATGTGTTTTTCTTTCTGAGTAGCCTACATGTGTACAGTACCTACAGATTATGAGGGATGCCGCAGTGATCAGGTATGCAGATATCTCTGGGTCGTTTGCCACTTGTTGGATAACATCTCACACTTGTTTTTACACCTGGAACTGTAAGAGATCAGATGATCACATGGACTCAGAGCAATACTGGTTGTGTACTGCATTTGACTGAGTGTTGATGTGATATAGTGCTGATTTCCTGAGTTTAGGGATGATGGGAAGGGCTGAAAGTAAAAAAGAGCAAGGGATGAAAAATTCATCAGCAATACACTGAAGCAGGGGCCTCAATTTAGCAAACCCAACTAACAGGAGAATACCCTTGCTGACAAAGCAGAGGAGGTGTGTGTGTGTGCGCGCTTGGAAATCCTCCAGTGTTGCATTTTTCCAGCGTTTGTCAGCACAGGGCAAGTGTGGGTTTCTTTGGTAAAGTCATCAGGGTGAGTCGAGACCAGAGAAGATGTAATAATTTTGTCCTACCAGGTGTTTTTGTGTTTTGACAAGTACATGTCAGACATAAAAACTGAAAGTAAAAAAAATGTCTTACAAATTGTACCTTTTGTCACTGGGGCAGTACCCTTAAAGTACCCTTTCTGATTTTTAGAAGAATATCAGTAACCAAACAGTTTCTGGTATCATTGACTTTCATATATATTTTTTCTGAAGTCAATGAGACCAGAAACTGTCTGTTTACTGATATTCTTCTAAATATCAGAAAATCGGCTGAATGCATTGGAAAATGGTAAAAGCCAACTGTTTAACTCTGGGGGAGTTGTGAAATGAGCCTATTTCCAAAAAAAAGTGGAGTATCCCTTTAAGCTATTAAGTACACTTTTCTCTATTATTTCAAAATCAACTAACATATAGTTTTTATTTTATATTTTGTTTTCCTATTACAAATTATTTTCAGGATGCAGTTTATAGGGTTATAGTTAGTTCACCCAAAATGAAAATTCTGTCAGTATACCCACCCACATGTCATTCCAAACCCGCAAGACTTTCGTTCATCTTCGAAACACAAGGCTTTTAATCACATATATAAACATCATTGATACATCACATTGAAACCTCATTGGTTCTCGCACGTCAAGCAATCCTGCTTGAGCTTCTGTTTACCATATGATGAATGAATGATGAATGTGTATGTGATTTTTTTTAAATGGACTAAACTGCTCAATTTAGTTTATGAACTCTTAAAGTGAAAAGTGAAGTTGAAAAAAACAAAAACTAATTTAATACTATCTTATTTAATTAGTCTCCCTTTTACTTTAATGACAGCAGCTCTTTTGTAAATGATGAATCTTAGAGTTTTCTTGTTACTTTCATAGTGTTTTTTTTGTTTTTTTAAATCATAAAAACGTCTGTCTCAGACTTTTGGAGTCCCCTGTGTGTTAAAACAAATGTATAAAAAAATATACAGAATGTTTGTAGAAGAGAGATGGTGCTTAGGATTTAGCCTGATAATACAAAGGTCGCAGGTTCAATCCTAAGGACATGAAGTGTGAATTATGCATTGTTTTATCTCTGTACCCTTGAGCAAAGCAATTAGAAATGTTATAAAATACATCTGCTCAATGCCAAGTAGGTTTTCAGCCCTTCTGACAGTTTTACCATCCAACAATAATGGAAAACACCAAGACTTTGAGAACAGAATGACAGAGTCAGATCACTTAAAAAAAAAAAAAAAAAAAAAACTTCCAATGAAATCCTAGACAATGCTCTCTTTTGTGGTTTGGTCATGCTAGCCCTAAACAATCAACTCAAGTTTTGTTATTTGTTCCTTGCTTGTGTTTACACAATCTGACCAGGAATTTACGACCCACTGTACAAGGTCAAAGGTTTTTTCATTGGTTAACCACTTGACCCAGCGGTCACCATCACATTGACATACTTCATACTTTGTGTATATTTGTGAGTGTTTGTGTGTTCTTTCAGTGAGTTTGGTCTGTGGGAAGGAGTGTCCACGTCATCCATTACCATTAAAGTCATGACCTCGTACCCCTGAGACGTTTCGGAATTCGGGACATCCACTCCACGAATGTGTGTGTGGAAAGAGCTTAAGAAGTGTGTTGTGGGAACTGTCCTCCACTATAAGCTGCCAAAAGATCTCCTTATTTTCCTTCCTTGCCTCAACACAAGGAACATCCACTTCCTGCCTCTCTCCAAGTGCAAACCGCTGTTGTTACTGATGCATGTTTGTGTGTCTGTGTCTCTAGGACAATAAACTTCCACTGTTTCCACTGTATATGAAAAGTTCAGATGCAAAAGCCTCTAAGTGCCATTTGAAATTTTCTTCTAAAATGACCATTTTTATCAATCTTGTATATTTAAGTTCAGTAATTTCACTTAAATGACAATTAATAGGTAATCTTCATTGCCATTTAAGTGAAATTACTGAACTTAAATATACAAGCTTAATTAAAATGGTCATTTTAGAAGAAAATTTTCAAATGGCATTTAGAGGCTTTTGCATCTGAACTCTTCATATATTGTTTTATTGTTGTTTTAACTTTAAAAGAAAGTGTTTCTTAAAATTGTAAATTTTAAATTTAGTCACCTCAAATATCCAAGTTGTCAATTAGTATTATACAAGTTAACTAAACTTAAAATTTTCAAGCATCAAAGTATAAACCAGATAAAAATTCACAAACAGTGAAAAAAACATTGGTAACACTTTACAATATGTGTGCACTAATAAGCATTATTTCATGCTTAACTAATGCACAGATGATACTGAATTAATGTGTAACTAATGATTATCTAAGCTATTAATTAATGATTACCACATTAGGAACTAATTAAGAATCTGTAAGGTTAATGTATTAGTTCATACATGAATTGTTTTTAATTAAATTTAATTTTGGATTAATTCCATAATAACTCATTTTTTAACTAATAGTGCTAATTAAATGTTAATTACCAGAATGAGCCAAAGCCTTGTATTTCAACTTCCAGATAATATGACAGGTACACTAATATGCATTAATACATGATTAATTACGTCATTGTTAGTGCAAATGCATGTGCAAATAACTACAATTACTAAATGACTGGTTAATAATGATGTGCCCCAACGAGAAAAGTCATAACATAATGATACCTTTGCAAATAATTAGCTAATGATTAATTAAAGCAAACAACTGGAAGTTGAAGCATAGCTTTGACTAATTGTGGTAATTAACACATTAATTTACACTATTAGTTAATAAAATATGTTATTAAGGAATTAATACTCAATGACGGCATTGAATTAATAGCAATTCATGTATTACTTAATCTATTATTCATATAGACTCTTTATTGTTGCTGATGCAGTAATCATTAATTAATGGTTTAGTTCTTCATTAGTTGTACATTAACTCATGATTATCTGTGCATTCGTTAAGCATGAATTAATGCATATTAGTGCACCCATTTTGTGTCTTTAAAAACATGAACATTATTAAATCAATCAAAAACCATGAAAATATGTGAAACTGAAATATTGATGATGATGACCCTCTAATCCCTTGCTTATATATAGCCTATATATTTTAGAGAATAAAATATTGTTCTGTCCTTTCTTCTGTTATGTTTGAGTTTCCTGGGAATGTTAATTCTAAAATTGGCCACAGTAAGTGAAGTACTACTTGTAGTTTTATACATATTTTCAGTGGCGTATGTTTGATTTTGTAATTGGTGGGAACGGGGACCTCTATATATTTTACGTTTTGATCAAAATTATTGCTAGGGATATATCATTGTCACTGGATATTGGTACGGACACGTCCAGCGTCCCTATAAATTCTACACCGCTGCATATTTCATACACAATTTTTTTTGCAAATGTCACTACTTTTTATACTTGTGGGCCAATTTAGTCCCAAGTAGTATTGAAATAGGACACTTACAAGTACTACTATTGCATTGATATTAGTATACTTACTACATAAAGTATTCTTGGATATCTGAGCTTATATACATTTAGAGGATTTAAAAGGAACTTGACGTATAGCCTGCTTATTTTTTTAAGTGCCTCTATACAAATAATAAAATAATAAAAGCTGAGTCAGTCGCAGACACCTTGATGATGACACATGAGCGAAGACATGTGACCTTTCAGGTTTGGCAAAATATTTCATGCCATTCTTGGTATCTCAGTCATGTGAATTCTCTCAAATGTCAACTTTTCTTTCTTTCTTTTACTGATAGAAAGCTATTTCACCCTTTCCATTGGTTTATCTTGGATTTGCGTCATTATTACTTCACCCAAATGAAGTCCAAATTTCTGAAACCACTAATAAATTTTTTTTGCATTATTCATATTAATATCCTTTTACATTATAAATATTATCATCATAACAATTTGAATGAGAGCTCAATTAATAGGCTTTCACACATAGATCTGGCATTTGAAATACACACCAGTTAATTGTGTCACTCATCGAATCTAGACCAGATTGTCTTGAAAATTAAAAAAAAAAAAAAATGTAACTACGTTAAATCTATAGTACTGAAACTGTTCATCTGTTAGCTCACCGAACCGCTTGTTACCTTTCTTTCTCTCACATCTATTGATAGTGATGGAATACTTTTAATTGTTTCAATGACCTGACATAAAAATTCCTTAGACAACATTACATCATTTTTTCTCACACCAGTTCTGGGAAACCAGTTTATGGTATGTTTCTCAAGTATGTTTGTTTCTCTTGTTACAACAGGTATGTCTCATATTTTCTCAAACGTCGTTTGTTTCCATAGCAGACCTGCTTTACAAAGGAACAGTCGTGAAATACTTCATTCCAACTATATTATGCTCTTGTTTTCTAAATGTTTCTAGACAGCGATTTTAAAAATACATCCATTGTTGTGTAATGTCACCTGACTACATTCTGCAATGTATACCACAAAGGTTTCATTCATTGCATTGAAGTGAAATGATTTTTAGCCTCTTATAATGCACATTTTCATTCTCTGCTCTACAAATTTTACAAACACTATAGCCTATATGCTTTTTGTAGCTACTGTAGCCTGGGTCATGCTAACCAGCCAAAGTTAAATCTACATTTAACAATCTTCTGAATCAAATCTGAATCAAATTACTATTTAATGTGCTTTCAGAAATATATACCTTGTATATCATTGTGTTTTAATGCGGCAGTGTGATGTCAGGCATGTCAGAGTAACCCCAGACAAAAGGTTAAATCACTAATAGACTATAGCATAACCTCAGGCTGCCTTGTCTCAGTTGCAAAAACTTTTTGTTTTCCATTTTGTTAAAAGATTGATTATAAGAACTTCAAGTGCTACTCAAATGTCTTCAGTGAGACATTCATGCTCCCCTGGAGTCTTGAAATCAGCTAAAAATTGTGGTTATTGTAGGGTATGGGAGAATGAAACTACTTGAGTCTAATTTCAGATGAGATGGGAGACTGTAAGAATGACTGTTATTATACATTCTAGATCCATCATGTCGTAAATGCAAATGTGCTCTGCAGGGTGAGTGATTTTCCATTCCTCTCTTTCCTTTAAACGATTCATTCCTGCCGGGGAGCATCTGTGGAAAGAGACTCAACACAGTCGCTACCCTGTTTCAGGTTTTACTTACTTTGCTTTTTTGTCTTTGTTTCTACTGGCATTAATGCAGTATGGATGATATAGCAGCTATGTGATTGAGTATTTGGTTTCCCTAAATATTAATGTTGCCTCCAAAGCTGAGCCTGCGGTTTTTCCTTATGTGTCAACATTGAGGGCGTTGACTAGCCCCCTGGTGACAAACACAGAGGCTAGCACAATTTTCACACAAAGACAAAATCTTGCCTTTTTGCAATATTAAGGTTATAACTTCTATGGGATTGCATCCAATGTCTGAAAAAGTAAACATTATCCTGTACAAACTATATATTTTCCAAAGTAAATGTAAGTAGTGCTTCCCTGCAAACCTCATCACCATGTTTGGGTGGTTGTTAGGGCGTTGCTATGGTGGCCTAACTCTCAATAAAGCTTCACGAACATGTTTCATTCATGTCCACAAATGGTTGGATAATAAATATGGTGGCATACTGAGACACCGAAAATCACAAGATGTAAGAGAACAAATAAAAAAGCATTAAAATCATCACCTTGTTTTAATGCACCATGATTCAAATGTATACGAAGAAGGGCTGGTGAGCGATATGTCTCTATTAAAGGGTTAGTTCACCCAAAAATGAAAATTAAGTCATTATTACTAGCCCCCATGCTGTACCAACCCCGTAAGACCTTTGTTCATCTTCGGAACACAAATGAAGATATTGTTGATTCAAATTTGAGAGGTGGATCACTGCTACGTCCTAGATGATTGAAACTTGACGGCCCAGAAAGTCATTGAAGAAATGTTTGAATATTCCATGTGACTACAGTGGCTCAGTTATAAGTTAATAGGCCTGAGAGACGAGAGTTCAAGAGATTTCCATGATGCATGCGCAAGAATTGGGATCTCCTTCAACTACTTCTTGTGCCATTCTCACGCATGCGTTGTGGAAATATCTTGAACTCTCATCTCAGGCCCAGAAGGAAGAAAAGGAATAGTCGAATAAGGTTGTTATTTTTGTTTTATTTCCGCACAAAAGTATTCTCGTTGCTTGATAAACTTAGAGTTGAGCCACTGTAGTCACATAGAATATTTAAAGTTAACCCTTTAAGTTATTACTTATTAGGTCTGTGAAATAAATTCCAGATTTAAGTCCCATTCAGTTAGAAAATACCTTTCAAGAGCCCATGGTGAAACATATTTTCCCAAAATAAGAATGGAGGAGCAAAGATAACACCACAGGAGAAAATTATGACATTGGATTTTTTTTTCTGAACGGATGTACGTGCCTCCTGAGCATAAGCTCACATATGTTCGCTGATAACAATTTATAGCATCTTTTTGCTGAAGTAGGACGTGCTGTGTCGGATGGCCCCTGCACACTGGACAAATTCCTGTCTAAAGAGTTTAGAGGATATGACCTCTTCTCCCTCATTGACAATAATTGCATAATGACATCTGCTTTCCATGTTTAGATGCGTTCCCTTCCCACAACAGTAAGGAGCACGCCGTGACTTAAGTAAATTAGGCTAGATGCAGTGTGAGTAATTGCCTCAATTGGGAATGCCCCATGAAGGTGAATTTCCTCTTTGGTTGCAATTCCCTGCATGCCAGGCCCAAGGAATGGACAACACCTTTGGACTTTCTATAAATGTGTCACTTTTTGTCTTTGAGAGTTTATGCAAGAGGAAATAGCTCTTAATAAGTAAAATGAGTATGTCATACTGCCTTAAAACGGGTGTGTCGTTACTCTAAGCCTCTCCAGCAATTGTGAGATTACAACTCACGTTACAGGGAAAAGCAATGGCTGAGACTACATATGACGTGACTGTGTGTGTTAGACAGACACACCTCTACTGTGAGCGTCTTAAAGTCAGAAGATGAGTTTGTCATTTTTTCCTTGTTGTGATATCCGAGTGAAACGCTTCTGAAATTAGAAAAAAAAAGCAGTGCGGGGCTTGATTTCGTCCTTCAGGCATTGATTGGATCGTTGGAGGTTGGGCGTTTCAATCAAAATTTGAATTCGATTCTCTGAGAGGCGGTGCACCGATAGCCGCACCCTCATCGATCTGGCCGCACCCTTTCGCCATTGCACGTGACCGAAATAGAAGAGAGGTCGTTTCTTTGGGGGAGGGAAGGGTAATGTCTTTGATTAAATATTATAAGGTTACATGAATTAAATAAAATATTGAAGTGCACATAAATCATTTATAATAAACACTACAATATTACATATAAAAGAAGATTTGTAAAATTTGATTTCATGCCGACTTTAACACCTCAGGAGAAAGGACAGTTTTTCAGAAAAGGGTACAATTTCTGTGCTTCAAATCAATACCCAAAAATAGTCTCTGACCCAAAATATCAGTGGCCTGAATTCATACCAATCACTGACCCGAATTCGCTCAGCTGAAGATGCTTGATCGTTTTAAAAAATGAGCTCTTAGTTTGCAGGCATGAAAACGCCCTGTCAGTACAGATGCATGAAGTTTATTTAACAGCTGATGTTTCGCTTCTTTCATCCATCATTTATAGTATTTATTAGTATTTTGTTTAATACTAACAATATAGAAAAATTAAGATTTGTAGATTAAATCCAACATATTCAATTAAATGGCATTTGTCGACTTGTCAAACAGCTTTTTTTTCAGTTGCAGCTCAGACTGAATCATATGTATTTTATTAGCAAAACATTACTAAGTGCCTCTTTAAAGTATACTGTGGTTTTCCATCTATATAAGTGTTCACATATTGGTGAACGTCAGTTGTGACTGTGATGTGGTCAGCCAGTTGTGTCCTCAGGAGACAAATGCATGTCTCTACAGATTACACTGTGAGACATTTCTTGTCGTGTGGTTTTCCTGTCATGCAAATCACCCAGCCATGCAAACTGACATCTGAGGGGACAGATGGTCTGGCTATTTAGACAATAGCATATGAGAAAGAGTGTTATTGTAAACCATGTGAAAAAATTAATACGGAAATGTCCTTATATTAATCCAGAACATTGAGCCATACACTCTAAAAAATGCTGTGTTGTTTTAACCCAACTTGGGTCAAATATGGACAAACCCAGCCAGTGGGTTACATTTTTAAATGACATTTTTAACCCAATGTTTGAGTTTGTTCATATTTGACCCAAAATTGGGTTAAAACAACCATGCGTGTGGCTAATGATGCTTTCTCTTCTTTCCCTGTCTTATTCACTCTCTTCAGGTTTGCAAAATGTCACATTTGACATCTTTATCAACTCTCTAAGGCGAGAGCTAACTCTCCTTCTTTCTCATAGTTATTCAGAGTAAAACTGCCAATATGAAAGTCGATTGTGTGGTTTGAAAGTTAGCTCTCAGCAAAATATATCTTGGTTTTTTCCACACACACACACACAAAAAAATGCTGCAGCCACTGTGTGAGCTTATCAGGGTGTTGTGAATGACTGGAAATCATTACGTCATTGTGAATGAAGTCCACACACCACTAACCTCTATAGCATACTGTGGCATATACATTTAATTGTATAATATAATATAATACAACATTGTATAATGAATATATTAGTGTGTTTATTGTTATGGACATTATATTTGCGTTTTAAGTAAGATAAGTCAAAGTAATGTTTCTGTGTTGGTTCATCACTTACCCCTGGTTTCACAGACAAGGCTTAGGCCTAGCCCCAGATTAAAGTGCAAGTTGCAAGCTATTTTAACTGAAAGCAACTTAAAATATGTCTTTGCCATCGTTTCGTCTCAAGATGCACACCATTAATGTTTGCAAAAGCTACTTAAATGACCTTATTGAACTAAGGCCTAGTCTAAACAGTTAGTGAAACCAGGCCTTGATGCCGTTCTTCACAATGTAAAAGTGCATCCTGAGGTAAATCCAGTTGCGAACTACAGCTTTAGTCTCTTTTATAATTTGATTGTGTGTTTGTGAGCAGCATGAAAACTGTGGGAGAGATGGAGAGAAATTAAAAGGAGAGGGAAAAAAGTAAATAAATATTATCCGAGTCTTTAAAAAGCTACCAAAAACCCAGATGTAGGCTATGTGAGGCAAAAACACACACTCAAAGTCACATTCAGAGTGTTTTACGACTCAATTTAAATGCAAACAACAGTTATATTCTTAAAGTGTATTTCTCATTGGGGAAACCCCTGATGATTTTTTTCATATGTGGACCAGTTTATGTGGAGCCGTTACGTTTGAACCCTGTCGTCTGGTTGGATGCCTTTATAAATGAGGTTTTAAGATGAAGGAACATTACACTTGGAGGTTTTCCCTCTCTCGGTTTCAGACGAGACCCTTAGGAGAAGGCGCAGAGCATGGGAGCACTGTTTAGCTCCCTGTCAGAGTCTGCACAGGAAATCTAGGAAATTCCTGACAGAGATGCGGAAATCCGTCCGCTGTGTGGGGAGTTGTGTTATGCACACAGCACACACACACTTACACACACTCAAATACAAATACTTCTGTGTGAGGTTGGACACAGATCCAAATAGGATTTTAAAGGATTTTGCTATTGTGTATGTACTATACTGTATTATAATGAATGTAGAGATTATTCAGTAATTCAGCTAAACAAAGGTACATCACATCAAGTCATTCTGAAAAAGTTGGTGTATCTCTGCGACTTCAATTTTTTATGTAATATAGGCAGTTAACAGTTTTTCAGATTTTCCATATGTGCCCATGCCTCACAAAATTGTATTTAATTTAATCACATTTTTTTTACAGCTTAAATTATTCAGAAATCTAAACTCCAAACGCTGAAAGTACTGCTGGGTCCAAAACCACAAAAGCCTCACTGGCAAGTTCACTGGCAGCCTCTTTAACCCTAGAAATCATGTGAGCCCCTTTAATTCTTTCCGCCTAAGCTTTAAAAGTCTAACTGTCACTTTTAATATTGTGGGAACAACAGTTTTTTAGCTAGAAATCATTGCTGAAAAGCATCTGTTCAAAGGATTAAAGGTGCTGAGAATTTTTAATGCTTTTGAAAGAATTATCTTATGCTCAACAAGACTGCTTTTCTTTATGAAACAGGAATATTAAGGAATATTATTACAATTAAATTTTTTTAAATACTTAAAGGGATAGTTCACCTAAAAATGAAAATTAGCCCATGATTCACTCACCCTCAAGCCAGGTGTATATGACATTCTTCTTCCAGACAAATACAATCTGAGTTATATTAAAAAATGTCCCGTCTCTTCCAAGCTTTATAATGCCAGTGAATGACTTTATATTTTTTACATCCATCAATGATAGAAGTGCTCCACACGGCTCTGCGGGGGTTAATAAAGGCCTTCTGAAGAGAAGTGGTGTGTTTTATGTAAAATATCCATATTTTAAACTTTATCGACTAAAATAAGGTAGCTTTACTTCAGAAGGCCTTTATCCCCCCCAAAAAGAAAGATGAATATATGGTAAAAGATTGTACAAAAATAGTTTCAATTATGAGAAACAGTCACCACACTGAGAAAGAAGTTACGAATTTGACCAAATAAAGTTTCAAATAATTGTCACAATCAATAAAAGTCACAATTCCAAGAATTTGTCAAAATTGTGAGAAATAAAGGCACAAATAGCACTTTATGTTTTGTTTTAGTGGTGTAAATGGGCCTCAGAGTCAACACCATATATAGTAAAGCATTACAAAACATGATTACCATGCATCTTCATTATAATACTGTACATATTTTGACTTTATATGGAAGAATTGGCATTGAATGACATCCACTGGAATCTTTTTTAAAGCATGTACGCATGTGTTTCAAAACATTCCTCCTCTATTGTATGAATCTTTTGTGTCTGTTCTTGTGTCCCAACTTGGTTACTAAAACAGTGTTGATTGTGCAACATAAAGTCTTGTGCATGATTTTTTTGACCTTGCGTGACATTAATGTGTTTGGAACAAGTAGTTCTACCTCAGCTGCATGAAAGCGTGCGTGTGCGTGCGCGCTCATCTGTGTGAATGTTGCACACAACAGCAGGATGTGGACAAATCTGTCTCATGCTGCTACCTGTCAAACTGTTTCATCTTTTTCTTTACACGATGGCTTGTGTTCGACTTCTCAAATTTTTTTTAGGTTTCCTCCCACACAGCGGTGAGCTTCTGGTTGATTGCTCTCAGTGTGAAACAGGAACTTTTATCATTATGAGAGATAACTAGGATTTTATGATTCTGATATGATGTCATTTGCCGTACACCTCCAAACTTGATAAAAAAAAGTCCCATGATGTTGTTACTGGAGCTTTATATAAAAACAGAAATGTTACTTACGTGTGCAATATGGGATTTTAAGTGCATTCAAACTCTACAGATTACACAAAATTGTAATGTAGAATAAAAACACAGGTTGGGCATTTCATTCAAGATTATATAGACCATTAAATAAGTTTCTGTTCAGAGAACTATATTAGCAGCATTGCATTTTAACAACTGGCATTAATGTTGGGTTTGCACGTTTATTCAATAACTAAAGCAAAAGGTTTAGTGTCAACCTCATGAAACAGCTCCAGTGAAAGCTTGTGTGTGTATAACGGTGTTGTGGTTGGCTTTAAACAGAAGGCTTTTGTGCTCTTTTGCAGGGACACCGGGCTCTGCAAAAGTAACCTACAAGATTGTGTAGCTGTAAAAAAAAAAAAAAAAGAAAAAAAAGTAATAATAAACAAAAAATACTCACTATTGAAAATTGAATTTTCCAGATTCAGAATGACAGAAATGAGTGTAAATTGCTTCACTGTAAAAAAAAAATATATTTTCATGATTTGTAATCACAACGTTTTTTCTTTTGTCAAATCATCTTAAATAATTTATGTAGTTCAGATAACATAATATTTTGAGTTTCTGATGATTACATCAATCTCCTTCATTGTATTAACTCAATTTTTCAATTTTAATGAACTTAACATTTTAAGGCAACCAGGTTACTTCATTTTTCATATATATATATATATATATATATATATATATATATATATATATATATATATATTAGGGATGTGCAAAAATGTTTTTACATAATATATTTGTGTGTGCTGTATATAATTATTTTGTATATATAAATACACACACATGCATATTTAAGAAAATGTGTCATTCATATATAAAATATTGATATTTATATAATATAGATTATGTATTTATATGTATATACAGAATTTAAGTGCAAATAATTCTTAAATATATACATGCATGCATAGGTATTTATATATACAAAATAATTATATACAGCACACACAAATATATTTATGTAAGCACAGACTTTTATTTTGGATGCGATTAATCGCAATTAACTTTTGCACAGCCCTAATATATATATAATATATTATATATTATAATATTATATGTATTATATGTGTATATATATACAGAAGAACATTGTTTTGAGTTGTGCTTTGGATCTGCTGTGACCTACTGGACTTACCTTTAACATTAATGTTCATAATTATTTTAATAATATTTACATTAATGTTACTGATGTTAATATTTAAGATTCTTTGTAATTTTTTAAAGGTGATTTATAAGTACATTATTGACAATGATCATGTGGAAATGAGAAATATTCTTACTTCTGAGCGCAACTCATGAGATGGACCATTCTCAAATCTGGAGAACACGATCATCATTAAACCAAAATGACTTTTCCCCAAGAATCTTTCATGCCTTCAAACATGCTTAACTTAATGACTGAGCAACTGAGACGATTAAACCCCAATTCTCTCATTCTGATTTCTTTTGTTTTTTGTTCCTTTGTTTTAATGCCAGTGGATTAACTGAAAAACGATAGGCCTTAGTGCCCGTCTTCATCAATGCACTAGACAATTTGTCATATAGCAACACACAGTCTGGAATTCCCACAGACACACGCATGCATGACAAAAGGTGTTTGCTCTGCTCAGACGTCACAATTTTGTCTCCCCTTGTGACCTTTCTAACTAATGTGCACAAACACACATGAATGGATAGCAAGGCCAAAAATGCAGCCAGAAGCTCCCTGTTTTGCCAAAGCAGCCAGTGGAGAGAAAGAGAAAGAGAGTGAATGCTCAGTCAAGGTACATTGGTCCTGTAGAGCAAAAACAAAGCAGTAGAGATTCCATCAGGAGTATAATTTAAGCAGTCGGATGTCCCAGCAGAGCAGTCAGAGGTGGCACAGGACCCCCATCTTTACTCACTCACTTCTACAGCCAAACACTTTCTGAATTGGGAAAGAAAAACAAGCTTAATTTGTAAACTCCTTGAAAAACAACCTTTCACAACTTTGCTTCTCAAGTAAGTTTATCTTGTTTTAAGGATGTTTAAACATAAAAAAGAAGACTTGAACTAAAACTTGAAGTAACAGGTCAAGCAAAACAGACTTACATAAGCTATTCCCAGAGAGGCAGACAAACAAATGCAGGAATGCCCTTTTCTCATTAAACTCAATCTTCTTCCCATTCCATTCTCTCTTGCTCTCTTCTATTTATGTTGTCACACGGCCACATGGCTCTTTGGTTTTAAACTGATCACACATTTGTGGTTTGAAGAAACAATCTGGACTGCAGGCACATGAACACACTGAAAACAGAAATTAAATCCATCCATCCATCCGTAACAGTCTGCTCTGTATCACCTGCATACCAAAACTGCTTATGAAAGTTATTTCACACGCACACAAACACACACTGAATACAGAGTGAATGTGGCAACATCAATTAAAGGTTTAGTTCACCTCACATTGAAAATGTCCTAATAATTTAGGAAATTTGCCTCAATGCCAAATATATCCATGTCTTTCTTTCCTCAATGGAAGAGAAAATAAGTTTTAGAGAACATTTCTGAGGTGAGATGTCATTCAACATACAATACAATTTGAACTATCCTTCGCATAGTCGCTTTGTAAAGACGCTCAATGTCTGGCGCCGCGACATTTAGCAACGTCACCGAACAATTGTTAAAAATATATATCCTTTTTTTTGGAAAATGACCTATCGTTTCGCTAGATAAGACCCTCTTCATCAGCTGTGATAGTGCACAGCCATGTTCATAGACCTTTGAAACTGCATTGATTTGGACTTCAAAACGTTGGTTGCCACTGAAGTCCATTATTCGAAGTAAAATCCAGAAATGTTTTCCTCAAAAAACACATTTTCTCTTCCCCTGAGGAAAGAAAGACATGGGTATCTTGCATGGCATAGGGGTGAGTAAATGATTAGAAAATTTTCATTTTGAGGTGAACTAATCCTTTAAATCTGTTTTTTAATTGATTGAATTGGGTTTTAGTGTAACAAGCAAGTCACCTAGAAACAGAAAGTATGAAACTATAAACAGAGATTAGTGGCAGCAGGGAGTGAGAGAAGGTGGGGTCTGAAGCCAGCTGGTATGACAGGAATCCTGACACTCATTGGGTAATTGGTTCTGGCAGATACCAAAAAAAAACTGTATGTCTGTGTGTGTGAGTGTGTGTGTGAGACAAGTGAAGGTAGGGCACTGTGTTTGGTTGCCATGTGACAACAAGGGAATCAACAGACTTCAAGATGAGTGAACAAATTTAAAAAGAAAGATTTTTTTTTTGAGCGTGCAATGAGGATCGAGGGAGAAAAATATGTTTCAGTGCTAATTTTCCCACAAATCAATAGATAAATACATCTGGGGCCAAAATATATTTGAAGTATCTTACTATCTACATATCATTTTTTAAAAATGTCATATAAAAGAAATATGGTTCCCAGAATGTAGTTGAAACCAACCTTCAAATCCCAATATACGGTAACACTTTTATTTCAATAGTCCACTTTAGACATTCTACTAACTATAAGTAACTTTTCAACTACATGTCAACTAACTGTCATTGGAGTATTAGTAGACTGTCTACTTAATATCTGCTAACACTTTATTTTGTTGGTCCCCAACAGACATTCAACTGACTATAAGTATTGGCGACTACAAGTAAACTTCTTCTCCTAACCCAAAGCCTAACACCTAACCATAACATAACAGTCTACTATAATATACTAATACTCTAATGAGACCTAGTTGACATGTTGAAAAGTTACTTAAAATTAGACATCTAAAGTGACTACTGTATCAAAATAAAGTGTAATCCAATATACATATGGATTATGTTTTGTATTTTACAATATACAAAGAATGACAAAATGTGTTTATCTGGAAAAAATAAATAACTAAAATATTCTAAATATTCTACAGGTAGCTATACATGTATTTTACATATCATTTTCATGTACATTTGTGCTATATTTTATGGCTGTATCACATTCACATTTCTTGTATAGGCTAGGTATTTTTCAGATTTGTGCTTTGAATTATTATTACATTTATCTTGTCATTTTGACTTCACTTTCTGAACGATGGCCTATATAGATTGAATTGACAACATATAACTTTGTCCATCCCATGAACTCGCCTATTTTTACAAATTCTACGCTCCCATTGGCCGCCTCTTTATGGGCGGGGTTTGTGATGAGCCTTGTGCTTGGGGATGTTTGTCCGCATTCTCAAACTAACTGAGTTACCGCTTCTTGGACGCTGGCATACGGGCGATCTGTCGCGGTTCTTGCCAAGTCCTGTGAGTTTTTTTGGAAACTTTACAGTAGCTTTAGAACATTTGCACCACGTCGAACGCGGTGATAAACCTGTTATGGCGAGGGAATGTTTCTTGTGAAATTGTACCTCTGCAACAGTTAATTTCTCTAAGCATCATCATTTTTCCCACCGCTATTGGCTTCAGTAGTGCTCTATGATAGTGACCTGGACTAAACCTTTATATTTCTACTCCAGAGAACGCAAGGTGTTATCCCGCAGCAGGACTGTAACGGAAAACAGCACAATGATGAACAGGAACGGAATGGTCACAAAGATTCGCACGCGGATTAGGACCGACCCCTTCAAGAACAACTATGACCTGGTCGGCAGAGAGCTTGGCAGGTAAAAAAATAACTTTGTGGATTATCTGCTGTTTAAAAGATCAAAATGTGTAGAAGGCATGCAGTCATATCCCCGCAGGCAGTTTCACAAACTTGGGAACCGGTGTGAGAATTAATTGGGGGGAGTGAATCACCGCCAGCTGGAAGCCAAAATAGGTTTGTTTGGCTACCGCACGTGTATCTGAAGATCAACTGGATGGATGTTTAGCCCTTATTGTAGTTTGTCAATAGTGTAAGCTAACGACATGCATTTATGAAAAAACAAAAATGTTTATCACGCACTCCTACACATTTGCGTTTATTATAACGGACCGTTTTATTTCGCTGCAGCTTAACTTAGACCAGCAGGTGAATTAGTAACGTTAATATTTCCTTCATAAACTAATCGTTGTCCTTCACTTACATAGGCTACAGTTTTGTGAAGCGCAGAGTTGCTTTAGTGGTTTTTTTTCACTCTGCAAAAATAACGCACATCAAAGAGAATCACTGCGAGTCAGTGTTTTAAAGTGAATGCTAATTACCTTAAGGTGTTATTTAGGATTTCTTTGTGGGAAAAGCTTATGTTTGTTTTAGTCAATCTGTAGACACAGATTTTGCATTCGGCCGGTGAAAGATTTAATCATTACACGTATTCTGGTTTTCGCCACCTACTGGTAACAATATAATGCATAGAAAATGAACACTGAACGAATCATACTGAATTGCTTAGTGAATGGATTCAACATAATCTAGGCTATTCATCCTGATAAATCAATCAACAGTGAACTCTGAACCACTTAACATTCTTATTGGCATTTTCCAGGGGTGCCACTCATGCCTGAGAATAAGACTTGGATTTGATCTTGTTTTCTCAAGTAAATAAAGCATTTGAAACATGTTAATTCAGAGCCGCACGGGGCCCATGTGTGATGGATCTAGCGCTGCTTGCCGTGAGATTGTTCTTTAACTCTCCACTGACTAATTATAGACAAGATGGTATCGCTTGACCACTCCGATTTGTTTTCGCTTGGACAGATGTGTTCATTTAGAGTTAAACACATGGTGTGCTTGTTGACAATTGCATGGTCTGTATCTGCTGCCTTTAGGCTAACTTTTTTCAAGTTGTTAATTTTAATTCTCACTGCCATTCTGCATCATTTAACCCAATTTGATGGGTAATTTGTGGATTGGGTCTCGATTTGGACTGGATTTAGTAGGCATTTGGTTGTCTAAAACGTTTTATGTTTTGCCTCACACTACAAGACATGTGAGGATTCTAAGGAATGAGTAAATCCCAAGTTTTTCCTGTAATTAAAGTGCACTAAACGCATGAGTCACAAGGCAAGCTGATTGCCATAGTGGTGAATTGAATGAGGATTGGAGGAATGCAGATGTTGGTGGATATTGATGTTGAGATTAGGTAGGCAGAAGGCGGCGGTCACTCAAATATCTTGCATTCCTTCAGCGTAACCTAATCTGATTTCACCCCTTCACTTCTTTTTCTTTATCATATTGACATTGTTTTTATGTAAACCTGTGATAGTTGCTTTGTAGCAAAGATATTTACACTGAGCTCAGCAGGTCAGCTTGTCTTGTAATTTCTACGGTGGCCTATAGAGCTCAACATGCTGCAGCTGAAGAAAACAAATGCCAATAGAAAATCACTGTCAAATTAAGAAAATATTTTCATCAGTTTCACAACAAATGGCACACACCGCAACGGAAATGTTTCCGGGGACCCCCAATAAGTGACGGACTTATAAGTGACGATTTTTTTTAATGCAAAATATGCAGAGATGACATGTTTGACATACAACTTTGTATACAATGAACATATTGTTAATATAGATGCTTTCAGCAATGACAACATAAACAAACGGTACTGCGCATGTGCATAAAACTGGCCCAAACTTAACTGCCGGCAAACTTGCGCAGGTCAATCCATAACAAGTAAATAACCATAGTAGTGGGTATTTCTCTGCCAGTCAAAGAAAATAAATGTTACCTGGCCAAACTGAAATGTGACACTACCAGACCCGTTGAACAAAAATAGGAGACAAGATGTTTTTCTACCGACGTGTTCTGATTTACCGCAGTGTTAAAAAACTGTGGCGAGCGCGGCGACGAGGCTTTATTAGGTGAACATATCTCTCCTTATTAGCTTCTTACATGCTTGCTAACCTTTTTTTAAGGCGGGTCTCCACATGACAGAATGTTGGATGGATCTGTGCAGCGTGTTATGATACATTCTGCTCCGCTGTCAATGTGTTTGTGAGAGAGAGAGAGAGAGAGAGAGAGAGAGGGAGGGAGCGTGCGAATATGCGCTGCACGCAACTCTGCAGTCAAATACAACTTTTCCCATCTTAAATTGTAAAAAACACGGAAATCAATATGTGGCGGTCAGCGCTGATAATGTGGTGGGCTGCCACTAATAAATGCATGGGAAACACTGTACCGGATACTCGGATAAACCTAGCTATTTTAATATAGTATCTAATACAGTCAATGCCGTATTATCCAATAAACAGTATAAACTAACAGAACGGAAGTTAAATTTGGGCCAGCTCATCACCATGGCAACGCGTCTGATGAAAGCGTCTATATTTTGTCCTGCTCACTCCAAAGTCCCTACTTCAAGGGCATAGGGATACTCATGAGCAATAAGCATGTCCCAGTCTGGTTAGTCACTTTTTGGGATCCCCTGGAAACATTTCCGTTGTTGTCTGTGCTTCCATTTCTGTATTTGGTTGTGAGTATTTGGAGCTCAAGTGTTGTGAAACGTGAGTTTTCGGAAAATATGTTTTCCTAATTTCCAGGTGTTTTTCTTATATGCGTTTGTTTTCTTCAGTTGCAGTGCGCCAAGCTCCTCGGCCACCGTAGATTTCCTCTGAGTTTAAACCAAAATCTTTTTTTAGTGATACGCCAGCTTTTAAATGTATTCTTTAGCTCTCCCGATGATTATAACATACATTTTGGCCCAGATTTTTCTTTTAGTATGTGCACACACTTCCACTCTTCCCACTGGAGTCAATGGAGGACAACATAGACTGTAAAATGTTCCTTCTGTGTTGTTGAATGTACTCGTCTTACTGAATGGCCAAACCATCTGGCCATGTTGTCAGCACTCCATTCATTTGATACAAAACTCCAACAGCAATTTCTGTGTTATTCAGCTAGATAAAGTCCAATATTTGCTTCCAGACAATTTGTTTATTTGGAGGATCGGTTTAGATAAGTCAGTTTCCATTTCCAGTCATTTTCTTCCTCAGTATTTTTGAATCCTAACAGTAACAGTTTATTTATGCTTGTTCTCATTAATGCTCTGTGTACCCAAAGTCATCACTTATGTGGAAATGGACCGTGTGAGAGAACGAAATGCAGGATGCTGAAATCCACCAAATAAACTTGTCCGTTCCACTTGAATACCTGCATACTCATCATACAGTGTAGTGGATGTCCCAGTTCATTAGAGTTCTTATGAGTTGTGTGATGTGTCCCAATTCGGTGAGATTAGAGGGTATTTTTAAGCATATCATCTTTGGAGCTCCTCCAGAGTATCCAAAAATGACTTTAACCCCAACCTTCAAAATCCCTATCTCAGATCATGCTCCAAAATATAATCTATTTGAGGACCTTTATCCACACATACCTTCATAAACACATCATCAGTCCCAGCACCCCTTTTTCAGAAGTTTTCCATTTACTTCATTCATGTTTTTTCTCATGAAACTTTACACTTTTTTTTCCTTCCTCTCACTGTGCGGCTGTTTTGTTAATCTGCACTTTTTATCCTCAGGAAACCAATAAAGTTCATGAGTTCAGTTAAGAATTCAGTGATCCTCTTTCCTAGGTGGTCTGAGTGAGGAATGTTCTACTGCAGAATTCTGGGATGCGGACTGAGCCTTCTGCCATACCAGTAGCAGACAGCCAGCTGTGCATGTGTTAGTCTTTCACTTAATAATGGGGTTGTATGATTTCCCTTTAATAATGGATTGAGATTGTATATATCTTAGGGTCTAAATGGTCTTGTGTTTGTGTCTTCATGCACACGTGCGTGATTTTGGTCTTTTAATGTTTATCCGTTCTCTCAAAGTAGACATGTTTCTACCATCTGGGCATAAGAACGAAACCGAGAGCTGGAGACAGATTGTAGACAGTGAAAGAGGATGGTGTTTTTTTTTTTTTTTTTTTTTTTTTTTACTACACAGGAAGTTTAACCTCCACAGAAATGTACATTTCCTACCCGTTGAGAGCCATTGTTTTAGATTAAGTCTGACTATATTTATATAAGTAGAGAAAATGGATGCTTCAAAGTATTATTGGATTTTATTGAATTCTTATTCATCTTTGGTGCTTTGTGGAGTTCTGAACAAAGTTGAATTTTATTGTGAGGGAGGGTGTAAAACCACAAAAATCTTTATTTAAATAATTTATCCAATTATATATATATATATATATATATATATATATATATATATATAATTTTTTAATAAATTATTCAAAATACATTAATTGGTTAAACTATTTAAATAAAGTTTTGCAGATATATATATATATATACACACACACACACACGTCTATATATAAAAATAGATATGTATATACTATACATTAATATATACAGATAAACATACTATATATACTATATGTATATTATACTAGATGTATACACCATATATAATATCTCCTGACCCTTTTACCCTTCAGACCTGCTCTTTTACACCCACTGAGAAAGAGGGCAAAAGAAAATGTGAGCTTGGCAGAATTATGGCAGCTAAGTGATGCCCTTTTGACCTTGTTCTTTCTGTGACTTTTCAGTCTAATGCTTTATGGTTGTGTTTGTAATTCAGAAATTGTACTTTATCATTTATTGTCTGGACAGTTCAAAATTATTTTTTTTTTGTAAACAACAATTTCTTCACGTGCTGATCTAATGAAAAACAGGGTTGTTCTGTGAGTTGGCATCCTCACATGCGGTTCTTGTGCTCCATTTGAACTCTGTATTGTGACCGTTCTGAGCTCAGACGCTGGAAAATGCTCGCTTCACCTCGACCCTGCCAACCACACTCACGTTTAGCAGAAAAACCACTACAACGCTGGAAATGGATGGATTTTGGCTTGTACCCTTGGGTATTTTCAGAGGATTTTAAGTGTTCTGCAATCATGGGAATTGTTAACAGCAAGACCAAACAACAAAAGCTTTTTAAACAGACCATGAAATTAAAGTTGATTTTCTGTGGCCACAAAAATATAATGGATATTTAGTAGATGGAGATATTAAAGTAGTCTTTTTCTTGTAGGAAAGTTGGCCAATATATTGCAATTTACGAATCATTCATGTTTTCTACAACTTGTTTTGGTTTATGTAAACTAAACATAATGCATGTTATTATTATTTTAGTGTTTTTTTTTTGTTTTGTTTTTTGTTAAAGGGTTGGTTCACCCAAAAATGAAAATTCTGTTCCAACCCCGTAAGACTTTCGTTCATCTTCTGAACACAAATTAAGGTATTTTTGATTAAATCTGAGAGCTGGATCACTCCTGCATACTAGTCCATAGGCTTCTTGAGGGATTGAAACTTGCCGGCCTTGAAACGTTATTAAAGACATCATTCAAATAGTCCAAGTGTCTTCAGTGGCTCAATCTTAAGTTTTTCAAGCGACGAGAACACTGTTTATGCGCAAAAAACAACAAAAATAATTCAACTATTCATTTACTGCTCTCTCTGCCTCGAGTCAGGTTACTAGTTTAACAGCGTAAGCCTCTGTTATTGTACGTCACATGCATCACACACATGACCAGCGTCGGCCAATAGTGAGCCTACGTGTGCCGTAGCTCTACGCTATCACACTACGTTAACTGACTAGAGGCGCATAGAGAAGGAAGTGAATAGTTGAGATAAAGTCGTTATTTTTGTTTGTTTTGGCGCACAAAATGTTTTCTCGTCACTTGATAAAGTTAAGATTGAGCCACTGAAGTCACTTGGACTATTTTAACGATGTCTTTAATAACTTTTCGAGGCCGGCAAGTTTCAATTCCTCAAGAAGCCTATGGACTAGTATGCAGGAGTGATCCAGCTCTCAGATTTAATCAAAAATATCTTAATTTGTGTTCCGAAGATGAACGAAGGTCTTACGGGGTTGGAACAACATGATGATGAGTAAATACTGAAAGAATTTTCATTTTTGGGTGAACTAACCCTTTAACTCATCAACGCAGGAAGGACTGCTTCGCTTGGGCATTTCATTAGGTCTTTGACATGACAACTGGAAGCTCCATCCTAAACGTTTTATTGTCCATCTGCGTTTTTGCGTGTTCGTGTCAAACTTTTAAGTAGGGTGTTAATGGAGACTTAGATGGGAAGAGACAAGCAGTAGACAGAGGAGAGGTCACCGGGCGGGCTGTATTTTGTTTGTAAGTGCCGTGTTTGGTCATTGGCTGAACTAGACGGTGGCAGGAGAGGACACCATTGACTCAATGGAGGAGTGTTGGAAGAGTGGGTGGTCTGTCTGTTAGGGTCCCTACCACACACACAAACTGGTGTCTCTTTATGATATGGCCTGAAGAGGAGGTGTGGTTCCGAGCCATTTGTCCTTCTCGCAGTCAAACAAGAGAATGGCTACGCTGACAGGCCTGTTCTTTCTGTGTGCAGCGCCCTGTGTGTCTTTTGACTGATAGATGAGGCGTTGGGAGGTCAGATGAGAGAGGCAGCAGGAAATCACTTTGAATGAGCCTGTGTGTGTGTGTGTGTAAGAGGCCTTGGACAGCTCCAACTGTCAGTCTTATCATTTAGGTGTCAGGCTCTTGTTGAAAACGAAGAAGAGAGGGGAGTGAGTGATCGTGAAATTGACTACTTAAGAAAGAATACAAGGATGTTCCCATTTCTTAATAGAAGTCAATTGTTTCTTTGCAAGTAGAAAACATCACACATTTTTTCTTCCTTATGTTGTTTCAAATAGTGCTGGGCGGTTTGACCAAAAATTGATATCACGGTTTTTTTCAAAATCATAACGGTTTTTCCGGTTTATCCGGTTCGGTTTTTTCTATTTATTTTTTATGCATAGTCAGGTGTTCAATGCATTTTCTACTGGTTAAGAGAGGAATTACTGCAGTAAATTGACTTAGGATGGTCTATTTTACTGTCATTGGTGAATATTGTAGAATAATTCCACACTAGTAATACAGGTTTGCATGGCCTCAGAAAATGATGCTGTTGTTTACAAATAAGAGCCATTCATGATTCTAATGAAGTGAGGAATCAAAATGCAAAGACAACTGCAGTCAAAATACAGAACTTTTATTTTAAACAACACAATTAGAACAACTTGGAATACTTTTGCTAGTTCAAGTACAAATCCAGGAACATTACGTGCATTCAAGTAAATATAAAAGGAAATCTTGTCTTGCATTGCTTTTGAGGTCTATTAAAGAAATTAAAACAAAATTATGCAACTTGCATTAGTTATTCCTTCAAAAGTATTGCTTCGAAACCAGAACAAACATAAAATAAATATAAAGTGCTAACTACTTGGCACACAGGATTATCCTGTATAATGGAAACAATATTTGGCTCTGACTTTTCTTTAGCTTTCCCTGTGTTACATGCTGATGTGGAGGGCGCTAATCGCGGCTGATTTAATACATTCTTGATATTCCAAGACATGTTTGCGGCTAAGGCGCTGGAGCAATTTGCTTGTGTTGCCGGGTCATTCTCCCCAGCGGAGAATTTTAGCCCGACAGCACTTACATAAAATGGTTGTTTGGTTCGACGTCGGATTTTTGGAAAACAAAAAACCTCCAAACAACAGTACCCGGCTCCTCTTTTTGGCACAAGTTCTTCTTCGGTGTCATCACTGTCATGTTGTATTAATTCTTCAGCATCCATCGTCCATGTACCGTAACAGAGCGCTGCTGTTTGTTTACACTCGTCAGTGCTCAGTAGTGCAACGGGTAAAGGGTCCGTCTGAAACAGTGTCGCGCATCTACCATGGCTCGTGCAGCGGTACGGCGTCGTTCCGACTGTCTGTGTAATTAAACCGGTATGGCGGTTTATTCAAAATCAAAATCGCTGACTAAAATATAAACCGGTTTTCGTGTTCTAACCGGTTTACCGCCCAGCACTAGTTTCAAACCTATAGGCTGTTTTTTTATTGGTAGAAAAGCATTTAAGAATCTCACTGCTTTTTGACGTTGCATCAGACCACAGCAACATGTTAAGCTTCAAAAAAGACCGAAAATGTGGTAAAAGCTCCTTAAAAGTAGTCCATATGACAAACACACTAACGTCATGCATTCGATAATAAAGACAATGTTCATTTTTGAACACGTCCTTGTAAAATTGGATTGACTTACTCATTTTGTGAGTCAAAAAGCTCCATTTTTAAAAAATGCCAGATTAGTGACTTATCAGTCTGCAACACTCTGCAAGACTGCAAACCACGCTCTTTATCACCATGCTAACTTTATGAACCAACAAAATGTCTAATCTATGGAAGCTTGTTTCCGCCATAGAATGAAAAATATAAAAGGTAATTGTGACTTTTTTTCTCACAATTGCGAGTTTACTTCTCGCAATTCTGAATTGCGAGGTGGGAAGTCAGAATCTGCAAGATATAAAGTCAGAATTGCGTGATATAAACTCGCAATTGCAAGATATAAAGTCAAAATTGTGAGATTTAAACTATTCTGAGGGGGAAAAGTTTTTTCCCTTTAGTATTGGCCTGATAAGTCGCAATTGCTAGTTCTACGAGTCTCACAATTCTGAGAAATTTCGACATATAAACTTGCAATTATATGTTATAAAGTCAGAATTGCGAGATGTAAACTCGGAATTGTGAGAAAAAAGTCAGAATTGCTGAGAAATCACGTCCTTTTTTCCTCAGAATTGGCCAGCTGCACTACTTCCTGAACTTCAGCCAGCTCCTTGTCTCCTGTCTGCCATTATTGGCCAAATTGATGAATTCAGGTGTGTCTGATTATTGTTGCCATGACTACTGAGGTCAGGCACACCTGAATTAATCAATTTGGCCAATAATTGCAGACAGGAAACAAGGAGCTGGCTTAAGTTCAGGAAGTAGTGCAGCTGTGCATAAAGCCCATTGCGACTTTGTCTCTCAATTCTTACTTTATATCACGCAATTCTGACTTTATAACCCGCAATTGTGACTTTATAACCTGCAATTGTGACTTTATAACACGCAATTGTGAGATAAAAAGTCGCAATTATTTAATTTTTTATTCAGTGGCGGAAACAAACTTCCATACTAATCCGAATGGATTGTTCTGGAGCGCTGTGCAATAAAAGCTCATGTTTAATAGAGCAACGTGGATGTCATTATTCAAAGTGTTTATATTTTGACTTCATCTTCTCATTCCCTAAACATTCCCCAAGCTGTTTATTTAATCACTCTTGTGTGTATGTTTGTGTGCACGCAGGGGCAAGTTTGCAGTAGTGAAGAAGTGTGTGGAGAAGACTACTGGCAAGGAGCATGCTGCAAAGTTCCTGAGGAAAAGGCGTAAGGGTCAGGACTGCCGCAGCGACATTCTCAACGAGATCGCGGTGCTGGAGTCAGCGGAGACGAGTCCCTATGTGGTGGCACTGCACGAGGTCTATGAGACCACCACAGAGATCATCCTCGTATTAGAGTGGTAAGGCACATAATCGCAGTTATGTAGTGACATTCCCTGACCGTGAAAGCTAAGCATAACGCGGGGTGTTTTATGATGGCTTGGACGTTGTGCACTGTAATTTTGTTATTCCAAGTCACCAAGGCTTTTGAAGATTAGAATTACAGGCATAAAGTAATGGCCCAGCGGGCAATGCAAAACAGGGTTTTTCTTAACTCTGTTGTTTGGAAGCGTTTATATTTGGAGCTTGTGTTTGCCTGTACCTTTCTGCAAACCGCAGGCCACATTGAACTAGTTCTTTTAACTGAGTGAACTGAAGGTTTCATTACAATAACAAAAAAAATGAACAAATGTATAATTTCCCAAGTGAGAATGTGGTGTTATTGTGTTTGCCCCTTCATGAAATGTCAAATCCAAACTCTCTCAGCCCAAGGAGAGGGCAATTTTTCTGACCACTCTGCAACTGCCAAAATCTGACAGAAGCTAACAACTTAAATAACAACTTTTTGACTTAAAAATGAAAATGAAAATAAATTCTGTCAGTATTTACTCACCCTCATGTTGTTCAAACCTCTGTGTGTTCATTTGTCCTGCTGAACACAGAGGAAGATATTTGGAAGAATGTTTTAATCAAACAGATCTCAACCCCCATTGACTACCATAGTAGGAAAAAATACATACTATGGAAGTCAATGGGGATTGAGATCTGTTTGATTAGAACATTCTTCCAAATATCTTCCTTTGTGTTCAGCAGAACAAATAAACACACAGAGGTTTGAAACAACATGAGGGTGAGTAAATACTGACAGAATTTTCATTTTTGAGTGAACGAACCCTTTAAAAATAACAACTTTTTGACTTGCTAAAGTCAATAACAAATTTTCTTGAGCTTCCAGAAGTAAGAAAAAATGTGGCCACAATTGTGAGCGGTGGGATTAAACAGGTTAAGTTTGAAATGCTTTTAGTAAACGCTATCATTTGAATTTCCCTTATTTATTTTCCCATCATTTTTTAAAGGTATTTCGTGTTTTTCCCCTGACTGTCTTATTGCGAATTCTGCATAAAATCAACAGCCTGTTTTTTTTGCCGCATTGTGTGCATTGATCTGTATAGCGAGGCAGGATGCTGACGGGTTGAATGACGGAGGTTGTGAGAATTGGTAGATTACATCTGCTCTCTTTTAAAAGGTAACTTGCCACAAAAAAAATTCCGCCCACTTGCTGCACACTGCTAAGCAACTTCCTCTGAGACAGCTGTGTATCAATCTATCACATGCAAGCACTTTGTGTGCGTGTAGACAACCTGTGGAGTAAGTTTACCTTATAAGGCAGGTAACGCTGCTTGTGTTTTAATTGTTGTGCAAGTTCAGTTAAGGTCGTGTGAAGTCATGGTCTAGTTTATTATTTTTATTTGTTACACGTTATAGATAGGCCCATTTATATATGAATAAATATAAAAATCCCATTTATGTTTCTGTATAAATTATATATTTATTATAAAATATTGTAATATAAAAAAATGGCCTGAATTTTCTCATTTTGCATGCGTGTTTAATGCTTTAGTGTTCGAACAGTATGTCTGATATAGTAGGGTAATGGTTTTTGCTCTGGTTTTCTGTTGTTAGTTAAATCCTTAAACTTGATGTGGGAAGGTTTAGTAGTAGACACCAGTTAAACCGAATAGAGACAGACAGAAAGAAACACTTCAATTTCCATTTCCTGTGGCTTTTCTTCTAAAAGCAGAGCTGCGACGTACTCGTACTCGCACTTGCATGTGCAATTCATCACCACATCCTCTGTTGTCAGAAACAAAACCCAATTCTCGCAATTCTCTGCCATTTAAAGTTAAAACCAATGCTATTGTAAGACTGACAATAAAAAAGGTCATAATTACATTTACCAAACATCCAGACACCCCACACAAATTTTGCGGTTAAATGCTAGCATCGACTCTTACATGATTGCATTAGCCACTGTTTTTTCTAAGGCCATTCAAGTAACACGGCCTAAGAATTAGATGCAGTGTTTATAGATTCTTCTTTTATTGACAATTGTTTGTACTTTACATCTAGTGACCAGAATGGAGACTTTAGCTCTTGTTTTGGGCCATAAAAACACGCTAGCATAGCGTAGTTTCACTCAGAAGTAATGGTCCTTGGAGAATGTGAAGCATTAGTTGGGTTACTCTATCTGTTGTAATGTTTTTGATTCTTTAAACAAAACGAAATGGGGCCCTCCCTTAGTCCAGCGTTTGACATCTTTCTAGGAAAGCTCTTATGCAAGTCTCTTTGTTGCAAGTGTCCATCTTCATCACCAGCTTCTTTTTCCTTGTCTGCTTGATCAAAAGCTGTCAGAAGTTTGAGATGGTGGTGTCTTAAGTCCTTTTGACAGAGGCAGATTTACAGTGTCCTACTGCCTCTGGTTCAGCCCACTGTTAATCCACCCACAATAAAGCGGGAGAGACAAGACATCTGGCATTTATGGACGTTTGACAGCTTTTGCTTTTTGAAATCGTTTCAGCAACATGGAAAGTGAATTATTATTTTTTTTAAGATATTAAGCACATGCTTCATTTGCTGCTTGGATTTTTCTGATCTTCCCAAACAAAATAATTTACCAATACCAGATTATCCATAAATTAAGGGATATCTTCCTTAAACACCCTAAATTTATGGTGTATTGGTATTAATAATTGTTTATATCCTTGTTACGCAACTAAAGGAGCTTTAAAGCACTTGTTTTGGACTGTTTGTCGAATTTGTTTCCAGTTGGTTTGTGCGAAAGCAGTTTTCTAAGCTGCAGTCCACAGTAGGTATGTATCCAAGCCATCCTAAATCATAGGAGTGAATCACAGTTTTCGACAAATGTCTTGCTTGTATTTAGATAAATTTCCGTTGGATCGCGTTCTTCGCATATTTTGCAAGATGCTTGAAGTCAGAGTACTAGTTCTCATCCTCTCATGAGAGGGGAACGGTGCTCTTGGTGGTCTTCTTGGGTTGCAGATGAGCATATTTTTGTCCTCTTTTCTGTTCCAGAAAAGGACGTTTATTGAGCAACGAATCTTTGCCTTTGCTGCACATTCTCATCACTTATAACATCCGAGTAAACTTGGAATTCTTCGGCCAAGTGTTCAGTCTTGGTTTTCATCTCATTTACAACAGCAGCCATCAAGTGAAGTGAATGAAAATGGGATGTCAACATCCACCAGCCTGTATCCTGTGCGAATTGCTCAACCACTGCTCTTCTTGGGTCAATCATAAATCTGCGTCAGAGTAAAGAGCCACTTTATAGATGGTTAAAATGTTCTGTCTCACACGCACTATGAAACCAAAACTTGTTTTTTCATTCCATGAAAGGCAGTGAGGATTTGATCCTTGCATGTGAGCATTAACAGACCTCTTTGGGTTGTTTTTTCTGATGTTACTTTAGAAGATGGTGACTTTGGGGGAATTTAGAGTGGAGGGTTTATTCCATTAGAGTGAAGAGCGTAAGTTTTGTGATGTTTGATTTCAAGGGGGCTGAAAGGTTCCCAATGTCCTCCCTTTATAAGCCTCTAGTGGCTCATCTGATAAGTGATACCAAGAATCCCTTATTTATACAGCTGGATTCAACTGTTATGTAATAGACACCACATAAATGAATACATACAGACTGTACACTGTAGATGAAAAGCGTCTACATGAGTGTCTATTGGCGAGCGCTTTTTTTGTGTGGCCTAAAATTCACTACACATGGTCCTGATTTTCCCAGTGTTTCATCGCCCAAAGGAGTATCCGCCTGCAAATCCTCATGGTCATGGTAACCCTCGCCACGGTTACGCAAGGATGACGTTCCACCCCCTTTGCTGTTACCCAGAAGTCTCCTCTTACTTTATAATTGGGCCTCTCCAAGAAGATGGCTAATTATGTATAGAAATGAGCGAACCAACTGTCATTGGTACACCACCCACATAGAGTGGTTTGAATCACGGTAACCTGTGTGTTTATGGGTTGTTATTGTTTTTATTGAGCTCAGTTAGATTCTTGATCTGATCTAAATGCAGATATCAGATGGGACAATGACGCATCTCACCCTCATGTTTGAGGTGTGTTTCTCTGTTAGGGTGTCTCTGATCATAGATGGGATTTGTTTATTCCATAAAATGCCACACTTCTGAATTGGAATCGATTAGGGCATGTAATATGTGAGAACGCGTAAATGAGCTCTAAATTAACACTTGCAATCTTTGTCTTTCAGTGCTGCAGGAGGTGAAATTTTTAACCAGTGTGTTGCCGATAACGATGAGGCCTTCACAGAGAAAGATGTCATCCGATTGGCCAGGCAGATTCTGATGGGCGTGGCCTGTCTCCATCAAAATAACGTAGTTCATTTGGACCTTAAGGTGAGTGTTAGGCATGTTTGTGTTTTTCACGTTGCTTTTAAAGATGCAACCGACAACTTTTTGACTGACTTTAGAACAGTTTTGTTGTAACTTTAGACTTCCTTACATGGTCTAAAACATGACTGCTGCCCCTTTATTGTCATTTGAAGGTGGTGCATATGTGAATTCAAATATATTTATGTTCTTAGTTATTAATTTGCTGTATAATGTCTGTGTATGTGGGTGTAAAAGTAGGATGAGTTTGTTTTTTTTGGCATTTTAACATTTATTACATAACATCAGGTAGAGGTTGGTGAAATATTAGATCACATTTGCGGAAGCAATGCGACTAAATTACTTATGATAGAGTTAATTCACTTATTTAATGTAATTAACTAGACCACACTCTGTTCACTGATGGCACCCACTGGTTCAAACTGGTTGTAATGTTACTAATTTCATCAAGTATTCCCATCCTGGTGTCTTTGTTTGATAAATGGTATTAATGGGGCGTTAAAGGCGGCTACTGTTCACATGCAACTTAAATCCATTTGAAAAATGGATCTTTAAAAATGTTTTCTTCTAGTACATGTTTTTTTTCTTCCTGTCTGAAGTGTTATTCAGTGTTTCCTTTTTCTCACACTCGTAATATCTTCTCCAGCCTCAGAACATCCTGTTCGACGAGCGCTCAGCCTCTGGGTGACATCCGCATTCGTCGATTTTGGCTTGTCTCGGCGGGTGGACAGCGTGACGGAGGTGCTGGGAGATCCTTTAGGCACTCCCGAGTATGTGGGTGAGTTGGACATCCCTCATTTGCAAACTTCAAACACTCTCATGCATGGCATAACTGCTGCAAAACCAGATACAGAGTAAAGGTGAAGTATAGTGAAGAAGGGGGTAGAATGAAAACTTGTCTAAGGACTAGTACAACTTCACGTGATCGAAACCTCGGTTATAGAAAATCTGTAGAAAGATCAAACACGAAACCATGTCAGCAGGATGTTTTTGACGCTTGTATGGGAGGGCATGGGTCCTGACTTTTTTTGATGTGAAGGGTTATGAGACGTTTGTTTCTCTTGCCTTCAGCTCCTGAGATCCTGGACTATGAGCCCATCAGCACAGCTACTGACATGTGGTAAGTTGAGTTTATTGAGTGTCCAGAGTCCAGATGTCTGTGAGAGAGAGTATCTCTTCATGGTATTTGACACACATATGAATGTTATATAAAGGCAATTTAACGTCGTGACGACATCTAGATAAATGAACCTCTAAAAGCTGATAAGTTCTATGAAGTATTTTCTGTAATCCCGTAGTATGATAAGAGTCAGGTGTTATCAGCCCGGTAAAGTCAACGTGTGCATCCAATTTACAATCCACTGATTATCTAGAATAGTCTCTAGAAGTTTACTCATTTACTGGTCAGAAAGGGGGTCGTCTCCATTTTCTGCATCATTCTGCTGTTTAAACAACATGCCTGTCTCCATAATTAGGCAGTCAATATTACTTTTGGTCATTAAGTATTTAGAACAAACCTCTAATCCAAGTATGAGCAAAATATAAATGTAAACGTATATAAAAATAAAATGTGTTCTTGCCTTAGTGAGGTAAAAGAAGTAGTGACCCATCTTCCATATTGACATATACCTGTGACACTGATTATTGAAAAACAAAGGCCGGAGATTGGTTCTATCTTTTGGCTGTTGATTGGATCAAGGCAGATGTGAATGCATGTTTAAAGTCGATTATAAGAAAGGGGGCGGGATTTAAGCAAACATGCTTGAACCAGCCCAGGGTGCATTTCCAAAAGCATCGTGAGCCAACCTTGGTTGCAATTTTCATTGAACTATATTGGGAACAATGTAACTTGCGACCATAGTTGACTAGCGATGCTTGGGAGGCCCAGGCTGGTTTGCTGGTCTTAGCTGTTTTAAGCTGGTCTCCCAGCCTGTCCAGCTGAGAAATGGCCATTATCCATCTAAAACCAGCCGAACCAGGCTAGGAGACCAACTCAAACCAGCAAACCAGCTTGGTTTTCTTTTTTGGGTTTATGATTACTCTCAGGTGATGAAATGGGTGAAGTAAATTTTTTGGTGTGTTTTTCCTCTATATTGATCAATGTTGCTGCTTTACCCCTACAGGAGCATTGGGGTACTGACTTACGTGATGCTGACAGGCGAGTCACCTCTTTGGGAGAAGAAAAGCAGGAGACCTTCCTGAACATCTCCCCAGGTCAACGTGGACTACTCGCAGGACGTCTTTCAGGGCATCTCTGAACTCGCTGTGGATTTCATCCGGTCACTGCTCCTCAAAAACCCCAGGTAGGGGAAGTCACCTGCTATTTGTCAGTGTGGATGTGGAATGGCAGTGGTCTTGTTTAGGCAAACTTGCATGACCTGATTGATGTAATGGCTTTAGTTGGCTCTGCCCCAGACATGTAATCTCACGCCTCAATCTCTCATTAAAGCATAATGGTCTCTTGGTTTAGAATATACAGTGAAATGATCCTTGCAGTCTTACTGGTTTCCCACATCCCTGGGCTCTTTTGCTGCAACTGATGGTGGAAGTGATGGTTTTTTTGGAGGGGGTCTGTTCGTGTGACTAATGGCAGTCCAGACATGCCGCTATCATGGCTCTATGGGAACTGTTAGTAGCACAGTTCTCGGATCCAGGACCATAATTTGCACCCCATCAAATTTAATGCTTGTAGATCATCGGCACTGATAAAGCAGGAGAGGAAAATTCAGAGCTTAAAGCTATGTGGAAAAATTCCTTGGTGTGTGAGTAATTGGAGAGGAAAAATCCTGGGAACTTAACGATAGTCCTTCATATTTGCAGAACTGATGAAGAAACCAAATGAGAACTTTTATGTGCTTTAATCATTGATTATTTGTACATTTCTTTAATGTTTTCACCACAGGGCTAAATCTGCAGTTTTTGTGAGCAAAGTGCATGTATATTTTAATTACATTTATTTTTTTAGTCTTTTTATTTAGGTTTTAGTTCTATTTATTTAAATAGAACTGTCTATAATTTGGTTTCCTTTCCTTTTTATTACATTATTTCCCTTTTACTTATCCCTTTTATTTATTTATATATATATATATATATATATATATATATATATATATATATATATATATATATATATATATATATATATATATATATATATATATATATATATATATATATATGTTATACATACATACATACATACACACACACATATAAATAAAACACCAGGCGATTTATCAGAACTTTCCATTTCCATTTTATTTATGTAAATAAATCAAATGGAATAAGCATAAAATGTAAAATATATATATATATATATATATATATATATATATATATATATATATATATATATATATATATTATTTTTTTTACATTTTATGCTTATTCCATTTATTTATTTACATACTTGTTTTCTTTTCCTGGAAAAACATTTCTCCCAGTATTAGTCAATTCAGTTGTGTGTGCGCCAGAAATGAGAATGTGCTAATTGACATGTCACACACACACACACACACACACACAATCTGAAAATCACTGAGTGTTTAACAGTCTTTTTTCTCTCTCTCTCTCTCTAGAAAACGAGCAACTGTGGAACAGTGTTTAAATCATCCCTGGTTAAGGGTCGACCCTCATCGCCACTCTATTGACGAGCAAGAAGCCAGCCAATCCGAATCAGAGCCTGAGAGTCCAGTCCCTTCCCCAGAACTTGTTGTCATCCCTTCATATCCCACCTGCCCAGGCCAGGGGGAGCTGAAGACCGGGCGGGACACTTTCATTTTCACAGAGTCGTTTCCATCCCGTCCAGAGATAAAACAAGAGCTCATATGTTAATTTCGACATCGATTGCCCGCTCGGAGGGCCTCTGTGTTAGACCGAAGACTTCTCTGAACTGGAACCGGTGCGGCCTAGTTTGGACTGGACAGCGGCGGTCTACTCAAGTGTTTGCAGCACCTTTTGTATGTGCGTGTGATGTCTATGTTTGTGCTATCAAGTCAACCTCCCATATGACCACAGAGGTGTGCGTGTGTATACAACAGATCTGAATGAGATTTTATAAGCCCTTAATAAAGCATACTTGAGCTCTTGGTCAAGGTTCTTAACTCATCAGTGCACAGCAACAAACTGGTTATGCGTTTAGAGTGGACTGAACCTTTTCTGCTGTCTGTACTTGGTCCAAAACTCAAGTTCGGAGTCTCCCCAGGAAGCGCCTGCTGCCCTGTAGGAAGGACAATGGAAAGTTCTGATAAATCGCCTGGTGTTTTATTTATCGCCGCTGTTCATTGGATCAACGTTTTATGAAATGAAAAACTGACGCTGCTGCTTTCTTCAGAACAGTAGATTTGAGATCATTCTGCTTCTTTAGAAGTGGCATCTGCATTTTAAAGAACTGATTCACAGAGACTACTTTTGTTCTAGCACTTTTGGTGGGAAAAAAATGTATACTCAAATTTCTCAAGCACATTTAAGTAGTTCAAGATGGCATGGTCGTACACATCTTAAACCACTGTTTGTTTGGTTTCTCGCACCATTCCTGTACCACTTTTTCTGTTATAACAAGTTTGCTATAATTGCACAAATGTACCATTGTATCTTGTACCGTTGTTTTGTTTTCAAGGGGCACTTTTGCCTGGTTAATATATTCTGTATGTTGTTGTGTCTAGTAGGGTATCGTGAGGTAAATTTTCCAAGTCGTCAGTGATGGAGTGGGGGTTATACCCGAGGGCCACTCACTCAGAAGGTTTTCTGGGATTTGTGCGTTTCAGACAGTTGTGGGAGATGTTTGCATTTTGAAAAGAGCACAACATGACAAAAGGCTTTGATAATTGTATATTTTTTATTTTAAAAAAAGAATGTTAAAAAAAGTATTTTTCTACAGTTGCGGTATTTTATGATTAATATGAAAAAATAAATTGTAATATTAATTTTTTTTTTTAACAGTTATGCTTAAAGTTTGCACTTGTGTCCAGTCGGACTACTTATGTATTATTGGCATGCCTGGCAAGATACTGAAGAAAATAAATGATCATTTTGTATTAAATTATGAATAATTGTTTGCTTGCCTTTTACACCTTTTAACACAAAAGTTTGGGGTTGGTAAGATTTTGTTTTGTGAAGTCCCTTATGCTCCTCAAGGCTGCATATATTTGATCAAATTCATTAATATTGTGTAATATTACAATTTTAAAATGAAATTTATTCCTGTGATGGTAAAGCTGAATTTTCAGCTTCATTACTCCAGTCTTCACTTGTCACATGATCCTTCAGAAAATTGACTATGCTGATTTGCTACTCAAGAAATTCTAAATTATTAGTTAATTTATTTGAGAAAGTACAGTGTAAACATCTTGTCATTCATAATCCATTTAATGTGTCTTTGTTGATTTCGTTTACGTCTTTTTTTTAAACAAAAAATTAAGTACTTTAATTGAGTGCTTTTTGAGTATATTCAAAACCCAGCCATATCAAAAGTTTAATAGATTAAAATAGTTTAATAGTTTTTTTCTTAGAAATATACATGATACATTTGTTATAGATCATCAAAAGAAAGTGTATAAAATGTTCCTTTATTGGACTTGGGCATCAAGTTTTCACTTTCCAACCAGCAACGTTGCAGGAAAATATCAAATATTTCTCCTCCATGTAGTTTTCCTTGTGAGGCTGAGGTAACCACTTGAAATGACTGAGAAAAATCCATAATTTTCTTTGAAAGGTGGAATTCTCTTTTCCAGTGTTCCCTCAGAATGAGGCAGTAGTGTCTGCATGTGGATGCCTATCATTATTAGTTGAGACATGAACTCGGCTGAAAGCGTCTGGCATGCTTTAAACAATTGTTGGAAAGGGAAAATGTATAATATTAATAACTGGAAAATATAACTTTTTCATGCGAGTAAATTTGCTTTGGTGTACTCATTCTGCTTGTCATATTGAATTAACTCTATCATATTGAATTAACTTATGCACGTCTCTTAGTCACAGGTTGTGTGCAATGGAAATACATAGAAAAAATAGTGCTTTTTACTCTTAAAATTCTACCGGACTCTCAAGAAAGTTGGGAAAGAACTTTTCTTTACAATAACACATGCCTTTTTACTCTGAATATTCAAAGACGCAAACAGGAAATGCCAGTCTGTGTTTAAGAGAGCATGTTCCTGCATTCCTCAAACACACACATACACACACACACACACACACACGCACACAGGTTAGACAACATTGACATCTGCCAATAATTCTTGTTTTAATGTGTTCTTCCTCTGCATGTTAGCATTCTTCCCACACACGCATATACACACTCCCACCCTGATCTCTGGAGTTCCTGTTTCCCGGGGGAATTAGAGGAACGCATTGCTGTTTTTCAGATGAACTGATTCTCTTTCCTATCCTTTCTTTTCGCATTCTGTTTCTGTCTTCACCTTCTACCATACTGCATTACTTCTCCTCACTCCCAATATAATGGTGGCCAATATTATATTGACATGTATATTAATATAATGACAGTATGCATTATACAGATACAATTGTTGAAGCTGTACTGCATTATAAAAACATTTAGTTATTTAAAAACACTTAGAATAAAAGGTTCAAGGGGTTTCAATCTTGACTCAATTTTAAAGAACCCTTTATGACAACATGGTTCTGGATAAGGAATGTCATGTTTAAAGGGTTATTTCTTTTTTCCCCTATAATGATAAATTGTTTACGAGCTGTTTCATCAAATGGATAATTAATTCAAAGTAATTAATAAACTAAATCCAGAAAATTATCCCATAATGGATTCTATGAAGTGCTGCAGAACACTACACTTACACTAAGAGTGTGTTTTCTCTGTCCTTAAAGGAACTGATACTGATGAACTGTGAGTTTTGTTACATCTCTGAAACCTTCCTCAGTTTCCCTGCCCTCCATCATACTGTGACATGATTGTGGTGCGACTGAAACTCGTTCGGAAATGTCATCTCTAATCTCATCCTTCAATTCCCCACAGCAGAGGGCTGCAGTAACAAGGAAAATTCCGGAAAGGGATCAGGAATTCAAAACATATGGGAACAAAGAGGAATCTCATAATATCCATCAGATCAGTGGTCTGAGTTACTCACCTTTGGAGTTACATAACCTGTGGGGCGTTATGAAGCTGATGAAGCATAACCTTTTTTACAAGTTCTGAAACATAGACAAAATAGTCTGTCGATTTTAATGAATACTGAATCTGTTATTGTGCAAGTGAGATGAGAAAATGCAAACTCACTTTTAATCAAGAAATAAGCATCATGGCTACACAGCGCACACACACATTGTGATTAAAAAGTAATGTGTTACTTAAAAAGTAATCTGATTACATAACTCAAGTTACTTGTAATGAATTAACTTGAAAACAGACTATAACAATAAAGATAACTATATTTTAGTGTCCACAACAATGAACAATAGTGCCATGTTTATTATAAGCACTTTTTATTGTCGCCTGCCGCTTGAAATGCTTGAGTTCATTAAAGTTGTGTGGGTGACATTAGTTAACATTAGTTAACTACATTAGTTAGCATGAACTAATAATGAACAGCACTTATACAGCATTTATTAATCTTTGTAAATGTTAATTTCAATATTTACTAATACTTTATTAAAATCTTGTTAACATTAGTTAATGCGCTGTGAACTAACGTGAACAAACAATGAACAGCTTTATTTTTATTAACTAACATTAACAAAGATTAACAAATACAGTAACAAATGTATTGCTCATGGTTAGTTCATGTTAGATAATACATTAACTAATGGACCTTATTGTAAAGTGTTACCGTTGTGTGGATTCTGATTGGCTGTCATAGTATTAGAACGATTATTAAAATGTTACAGTTATAGTTGCATTATTGGTGTAAGAGGCCCTGAGAGCGGGTGGATGGAGGGTGAGTAAATAATGACAGATGATCAATTTGCTTATGCAATCTCCTGTTTTCTCTTTGTCTCCCTTGACTTTTTGTGACAGTATGACAAGCCTCCTTTCTCATCGTCTCATTTTTAACCTCTGTGACTTTCCCTGGGGGCAGAGGCGAGCTCTTGCATAACCAGGACATTCCTTTACGCCTCTGACCCGATTAGAGCTCATTAAGGTGAGACTCGCTGTGGAAAAGGAACAAGAGCGAGGAGAAGTGATCATGGTGATGATCACATTAATGAGCACTGAAAGATGAAAGGTGGGAGCCATCTCTGCTTCAAGTGTTCATGATGTGTGTATGTGTGTGTGTGTGTGTGTAGAGAGAGAGTTTCCTTTGTCATACATGAGGCAACGAATGTTTTCATATTACTTTTCACAGGGTTATATATCATATATCTTGATGGAATATATTGTTTTCTACTGTAACCACTGCCTTAAGTTCATCCTGTTTGACATGTCCTCCCTTTCAGATCACGATATTATAAAAAAGAAAAAAAAAGATGCTTGCTGTGTGCATGTCCTTTCATAACACTGAATATTCTCACCATCCAAACTATCAACTTATTTCATGCTCTGTTTATGCAGCCTGTTCTCATGTAAATGCATCTCTATAACACGCATGTGTATTGTCGTGTAATATATACGCGAAAATGAGTTTTTACGTGCATATGAGACGCAGTTTTTGTCGTGCAATTGATACGCAGTTCATTTGCGTATAATACACACGCACCCCACACCACTAATTCTAGCAAGCGTCTAATACACACGCACCCCACCCCACACCTAAACTTAACCTAACCAACCAATGCGTATCATATGCACGTAAAAACTCACTTTAGCGTATATGTTACACGACAATACACATGCGTGCTATAAAGACGCATTTGGTGTGATCGGGTTTGTTTATGGAGCATTTACTCCATTGGGTGCGGAAAAACTTCATGCAGGGCTCAAAAATAATATTTATTTCTGATGATTTGTTGGGATCAGTTCAAATATGAACTTATATGCTTGATTCTGATAATAGCGCTGTCCTTGGAGCAGTTAAACTTAAAGTTTCGCTATTAGTAGAGGTGCTGCTGCTGAACACTGAAGAGACACACAAACTCAGGTAATTCACACACAGTACACTAAATCTCTCTCTCTCTCTCTTCTCTCTCTCTCTCTCTCTCTCTCTCTCTCTCTCTCTCTTATAACGGCATTAATAACAGCATTCAGTCTGCTCAGTAGCTCAAGTCTCCATTACTAGCTCTAAAATGATGTTTTGGAATAGCAAACGGAGGCTTGGGATTAAATGTAGAAATTAGTTCAACAAACATGAGCATTTTAATGAAAAACACTGACAAATGTCTTGAAATCATTTGAAGAATGTTTTGTAATGTGGTAACCGTAATATATACGGAATAATTGACTCCGGGTTGTGGACTTATTTTAAAAAAATAATGCACAACCGAGGTGTGACTACATAGCCGCATTATTTACCTCCTCGAGTTCTTTATTTTTCTACACTGTAAAAAATGAACCGTAAATTTTACGGTAAAAAACCGGCAGCTGTGGTTGCCAGAACTTTACCGTTAAAAATACGGTAGGAACGTTAATGGTTTACAGACTTAACTTGAAATGTACAGTAATAAACCGTATTTAATTTTCTGATAAAATGCAGATTTACCAACTTACTGACGTATTGATATCTGTTTTCGACCATTGTACACTGACAACCAACAATCATCACAGTAGAGATGAGAATTACACAAGCAATCACAGCTCATTACAAGTGAATAATTGTATAAAGCAATACTTATTTAAAGAAACTGCACAATGTCATTCACACAAACATTAAGCACCAGCATGGTAACACACATAAAATAAAAAAATGCAATAAACATTAATTTAACAACGTTAAATGTAACATAAAATCCTAATGTACATAACTGATTAGAAAAAAACAATAAAACTATGAGGAACCATAGTTATTTCAACAAAAATACATAAAATGTGAAGTGTCACACAGGGAATTGTGGGAATGTCAATTTACGGTTTTTCACTGTAAATTATACAACGATTTGTTCTTTTTCACTTTCAAAACTGTAAATTTAACGGTATTTGACTGTATAATTATATCAGAGTTATTTATTGTGTATAGTACGGAAACTTTCTGTTTGCCAATTAACAGTTTTGCACTGTAGCATTTTTACAGTATTTTACCGTTAAAACGGATATTTTTTACAGTGTTACTAATTCAGCAGCCTGGAGCCATTTATCAATGTAATAAAGATTATCTATAATCTTTTAGGATTTAATAAGCATTGTAATAAATAAATGTAATACTCTTGGGAGTGGGTAAACGTTTTTATTGTTTTCTATATTTTATAAGTGCTGTAAAAAATTAATTTAATGCCTCATATGTCATGCTTTTTTTAAAGTAAAGCTTTTAACATCATCAATCTTCAAAGTTTTTAATATCTTAATCTTCTATTATCAGCAAAACGGTTTGTGTGAAGTTCAAATTGAAAACATAATGAATGTCAGCTTTTTTTTGTTTGAATGACAGCAGTACTTGAAATTCACGCTTGTGTGAAAACTGATGATCATGTCTTCAGCGTGATCCAAAGAACATCTTGTTCAGTTCAAGAACATGTGACCTTCTGTAAGGAATTCGCATGCTCAAAGTCACACATAATTTTACTTAAACATGACTTTCGTGAACTATTTCTTATTCAGTTACATCACAATCTTTCTCTGTTTTAAAAACCTGAAACTTTCTATTTCCAAGCTTATGTTGTGTTAGCCTAATTGTGTTTTGTCCCCAGTGGTCCAAATTGTTTTCCCACAAAACACTGCTATTTTGGTCATTCCTAGCTATTTATTCTACATTCTAGAAAAATGTCTTAGAAAAGATCAAAACAAACTTGAACTATAGACTTTCTGCCTGTTTCCTCGCAATTTTCTTTATCTCAAAGTGTGTTTTTCTTCCTCTGTAAGGGCGAGCAGATACATAGGACATAGGAATCTCATCATTTCAGGATCATGCCTGCAGAGAGAATCTGTGTGTGTTTTTGTTCCGTTATCTGATCTATTTTCTATGGGATCATGCAGAACGAAGTATTAAAGGTATGATCTCTCTTTATCAGTATCTAGATCTGAATTATTCCATTTCTGCAGGACTGCCAGCGAGACTTCATTTAGTCTGTACTTCAAGCTTCCTTTGAGGTTATGCAATTCATTTTATGGTTTATTGATGTGTGTGTGTGGTTGCGTTTGTGTTTTTGAAAGAATTGGTGGAATTGAGAGTTTCTGCCAGTTTTTCACATTTCATTGAATACTTCTTGCTGTAATCAACTAAATCTTTCACCATTAAAAATAAACGGACATGTTCCTATTATGAGAACAATGGAAAGGGGATGGCAGGTCATAATGATGTGTTTGAGAAACAATGTTATCACGGAGGCAGGGTCACTCAAAAGGCTGATAGGAAAAGGTGTATCCCAATTGATTACCTAAGACCACTTCTTACTCCAGAATTACCTTGAGTAGCGTTTGTCCAGCTGTACAGCATAACTCATGACCACACCCACTCAAATATAATCAGGCCACGCCCACTCTTCTTTTTTACATACAGGAGCGATGAAGAAGGCTTTTGGCCATATAATACTCGATGTCCATGATTTAACTGTCAAGCAGAATGGATAGGCTATGGCCTATATATATATATATATATATATATATTTTTTTTAAACATTTAAAAATAAATTTGAAAACATTTTATGTTTTCAAATAACTCTTTTTAATTTTTTTGATTATTTTCCTTGAAAACAAGGCCTAAATATTGATTGAGAAAATGATTTTGCTGGTGAAGTTTGACAAGACCACAATTAGGCTACATTTTAGACACTCCAAAGTATTGTGAAGTAAATTAGCATATGCCTATAATATATTATAATGACTTAAACGTTTGGTAATGTGTGATGTATAATGACCACACTGTAAAAATGATCGTGATTTTACCGTTAATTGGTTAACAGAACCTTTATACGGTAAATAACTGTGATGGACCTAATGGTACGGTAATTTCACGGTAAAATACCGTAAAATTCATAGTTTTTGAAAGTGAAAATGAACAACTATTTACAGTGAAAAAACATACATTGACATTCCCACAATTCCCTGCATTACACTTCGCATTTGATGTATTTTTGTTGAAATAACTTCATTGTTTGCTTAGTCTTTTTCCTAATCAGTTATGTACATTAGAGTTTTATGTGACATTTAATGTTGTAAAATAAATGTTTATTGCCTTTTTAAAAGTTCATGTGTGTTACCATGATGGAGTTGAATGTGTGAGTGAATGACCCTGTGCAGCTTATGTATTAATATTAAGTTTCTTGTGGAGGAGCTGCATGTGATGAGCTTTGATTGATCATGTGACTCTCATCACTGCTGTGATTGTTGGATGACAGTGTATTACAATGAAATTATATTAAAACAAATTCAAATAAGTCTATAAAACCTTGCTACTGTAAAGTTTTGCTACTGTATTTTATATGGTAAATTTCTGGCAACCACAGCTGCCGGTATTTTACCGTAAATTGAGTAGTTTTTTCCTCTGCCTTTTACAAAGCCGACAAGTGTATGATTAGTGTTTTAAAATCAGTATAGATTTTAAAATTTGCATAATGTGTTCCAGCCTTAATTGAAGCTTTAAGAAGCAGCAAATAACATATAGAAGAACTAGGTCGCAATAGACGTGAATGAGGGAACACAATCTCTTTCCCCATTCTCGCACGCAGGCTTTCATCTCGTTCCATCTGTCTACTGGAGAATGTCACATTAATGAAGTTTATTTATTTAAAGCTCTTGAAAGTGAGCCCGTAGAACAGCCTATACTGCTTTATCGAAAGGGACATCATCTGTACTACTCTGTTCCAGCCCACAGAGAACACAACAATAACCTGAAAATTCTTGTGTGTGTGTCCATAAATAACTATTATCTCGTCTTCTTCAGTTGATGAATCCTTTGATTAAATTAAGACATACTCTAGTGGTGATTCTGTTGAAATATGAGCGACCAAAGGTGAAGCTAGATACAGCTCTTCAGACTAGACTTGTCTCCAGTGGGCACTAAATCAAGACAAAGTTTGAAAAACAGATCAATGGAATTGTGTGCCTTCGAGCGAGGAATGTGAGAAGGACGCACATTTTAAACATCTCAAATGCGCTCTCTCGCTCTGGCTCTTGGCCTGCATGTCAATCATAAGGATGTTAAAAAACAGCATGTACAATCCAGTTGATGAGTGAAATGTAATGAATGTTATTGACTTTTTAATATAGCAGGGCATGATGTCACTGTGGAACATGCCATTAAATAGCCTATTGGGCCTATCAACAAAACTGTATAGCATTTTATAAGGCAACAGAGATAGTTCTATTTTAAAAGGTTTCAAAGGGGGGTTTAAAGTGGTTGCAAAAAAAGGGCGTGGGGGTGGTAACCGAAATAAAATAAAAAACTTTATTTATATGAGATTGTTACACTCGTAAAAGTTCTTCATTGGCATCATCCATCAATCGTTCCTCGAAAACCTTTAAAGGATTTTAATTTTCTGAAATCTTTCTTAAAGGGATCGTTCACCCAAAAAATGAAAATCTGTTATGATTTACTCACCCTTATGTTATTTCAAACCTGTATGAGTTTCTTTGTTCTGTTGAACACAAAATAAGTTATTTTGAAGAATGTTGGTATCTAATCAAACAGTTTACAGTCGTCATTGACTTCCATAGTCTTTATGTAAGTCAATGGCTACCTTCAACTGTCTTTGTGGAACTAAAAATTGTTCTTATGGCATCGAATCTTATTATTGATGAGTGAAACTAAGGTTCAGGAAAGGTACATCTAAAAGCAACTTAATGTGCAACTTTTACACAAACCGGCTGTACCTCATGCTTCTGTCACATGGGAACCATCATGAGATCAAAGAGCCTGAGGTAATGTTATGAAACCAGAGGCTTTTGCAATAAGAAGTGCATGCAGTCTCTTGTGGGACAGCACATTGACACCCTCTTTCCCAAAGCATGCAACTAAAAAGGCAAATCTTTTTTTTTACCACTAAAAACAGTAGGATGCTATATTTTCAACTTTGTTTGGTCTACTTCCGTGTGTTATTATGCTTCCCGGGCCTTCATACTGTACAAATAAACACCACAGGACACTAGCATAAGTTTCTCAGAGGATTCTTGAGATGTATTAACCTCCTGTGCCTTTTTGGTGTTTGTATTATTGCTTATTTATAAGATAAGTCAAAGGCATGCTCACATTTTGTTCATGAAAAGGAATTTATAACTGAAAAAGCAATAAAAACCTTCATAATAATAATAAATTTATAAGAAAACATAAAACAGGCTAAAAAGCTGGCAAGAGAATAGAGCTTCTGGCAGTTAGGGAAATTATATATCATTCAAAGACAAAATAATCTCAGTGTCAGTTAAGTGAAATATAACTTGTGAAAAACCTCACAGACAGGAAGCCTGTTCATGGAGCCTGAGGCGGCTTTTGCACGGTTCATTTCCCTGCAGTCTATGTGTTTTCTTTGCACTTCAAATGGGTTATTTCTTTTTTGATGGACTTCAAATTTTCACATTATACTCTGTATCTTGGGAAATATCGGATAAGTCCTGACTCTATCCAATAATAAAATGCTTTTTTCAGGCATTACAGTTAAATTTGTATCGAGTTCTAGGCCAGTGAGATAGCATCAAACCAGACCTCAAGTGTCCTCCTTTTAAAGTGTTGTTGGCAAAACTAGTTTGGTGCAACTATTTTCAATGACCACCGAGTCTTTAAAACATCTAGGTGTGTTTACATTTTCACAGCCCCTCAGGTACGATGACGTTGTATGGCCTGTACTAATGTGTTGTTCACTAGTGTCTCCTGGTGGTATGAGGGTGTAAGTACATATGCCATCAGTAACCTCTAGGTCGCGCTCAGAGGCCCATGCGGCCATGCGCACTCCCTGCACTCGAAATAAAAAAAGTTGCAGTCATATGCATGCTACCTAATACATTTAGAAAGCATTTAACAAAGTAGTGTCATCGTAATAAATAATCATCCTTTATAATTCTTCTCACTTGTGCAGCTATTTTGCGCTACTGTCTCAAACACACTTTCATAAACAGTCGGCCTAATAAAAAAATCTTAACGTCTAGAAGTCCCACTATACGTACAGAGCAGAAATAGGCCTACGTGTGTTTATATAATCAGGCCAGTTTATGCCATAAAAACAATACCAAGTCCAAACACAGATCCACAAGCACTTTCTTCACAGAAGAGTAGCCAGCGAGGACAGTTTTCCATGTTTTTTTTGTTTTTTTTTTTGCAACCAACAGATATCACTAGTCATAGCCTGCCATGCACTAACAAACACACTTGAGGCCTCAAGTTACATGTTGAGGAGGATCATGACTACTAAGAAATTATCTGTAACCCCATGTGCACTTGAGGTGGCCTCTTATAATTTATGTATTTAAAAAATGTTTATGAATGTCCTGATTGCTCTTTTCCAAGCAGTTACAATTAATGAGGGATTAGAACTTCAAAAAGGATACAACAGCATCATTACAGTAGCCTACCCTAAAATAGCTACTTGTGAACTGTATATTTATGGATCTGAAGCCATATCTTTGGATATGAAACTGACATTTATGGCTGATATAACCCAGAAACTGTTGCAACAGATCAGTGAAATGAAGACAGATCATTACAAATTAGGAGTTCATGAATTATATTGGTTTTGTGAACCAGATAAACATATTAATTATATAAATATACATTATATTAAAAGAAGTTTAGAGACTATTTGGATATTAGCCAATATGTTTCTTCTTTTTTTGCAGTCAAGAAAGAATGTTGCACAGGTTTGGAGTGACAGAGTGAGTAAATGATGACAGAATTGTATTATTTTATTTCTTGTTTTGAGTTAATCCTTTAATAATATGTCCAGGACGAACAAGCGCTATTTTCTTTCATTGAATATATATATTTTTTTTACTGTGAATTCAGGTAAATTGTTCCACTTTTTTTGCATTGAAATTAGCTGAGTAAAAATTGCTTTAAATCTAAAGCATTCATTGATAACCTCCCTAACCCATATATGCCATAGACCATCTTGTTGAATAATTTGAACTCTCTTATTTGTGGTTTGTTTGCTCTCACACAGCACTTTGTAATAGTCCGTCAACCTTGTGACTCTAAATTTTCACACTGGTGCTAGTTCACTCATCCTCCTCTGTGTGTCATTAAAGAGGCAGTGACAGATTCTACAGGCAGTGACCTCTTGGCATTAGAGCTCTAAAGATCAAGCCACAGTTTGAGATTCTCTGCTGTTGAAAATTAATACTGGTCACTTTTGAATAAAAAAGGTAAAAAGGAACCCAGCTAAATGATATAGAAGAGGGTTACATCAAGCTCAATTTAGAGTTTTCTATTCTATTCTATTCCTTTGCTCTGGCGTTAATTTAAAGGGATAGTTCACTTTGAAATTAATTTTTGATATGTTTCAGCTTACCTCAAGGGCATCCAAGATGTAGGTGTCTTTGTTTATACAGTAGTTTCAATTTTGATATTTTTAGGTCAAACCGTTCGTGTCTGTCAGTAATATAATGTGTGTATATGGGGTCCACAGGCACATCCAAGTGATCTGAGGGCACGTGCGCTTTGTGGCTGTGGTAACAAGAGGTAAAAACTATATAATACTGTTCGTTTTCTCACACAAACTGCTCGTTTCGTGTTTTAGTCCATCAATGTGTACTTACATTTATGAGTCATTAAATCATGTTTAATTTGGACTTCTCTGTGCATGCTTTTTGAGGTGGACCCCATAGACCTCCATTATATGACTGATAGACACAAACGGTTTGACGTAAAAATATCAAAATTGAAAATACTGTAGAAACAAAGACACCTACATATTGGATGCACTTGACACAAGCTAAAACATATCAAAAATTAATTTCAAAGTGAACTATCCCTTTAATGCCTGGAATCATATCCAAACCATGTTTATGTATTTTGGCCAGAGGATAACTGCCTCCCTACTGAGCCTGGTTTCTCCCCAATTTTTCTTCTTCTTCATGGGTTCCTTGCCACAGTCTCCTCTGTCTTGCTTAGTTGGGGACACATACTATTTAGCAATGTTATTGAATGAGAACTGAACTGAGCTGGACAATGACATCACTATTTTCTACAAAGCTGCTTTATTTAGGGAAGTACTCCTGGAGGATCAAAGCCACAAATTCAAAGATATTGTGACAGACACAGGAAGTGGTCTTTACCAAGGTAACCATCATCATACAAAAAGCACACCACAGATACCAAAATGGAGCAAGGAATATTGAAAATAGAGTGAGAAAAAACACACATAAAACAATGCAAAATGTTTAACCGTTGAGAAAGTAATCACTGTAGCACTAAAAGAACAGCAGTATTGCAGGGAAATATTTATCGACATAATAAGAAATATGCTAAGTAAAGAAATAAAAACGGCAAGAAAGCACCAGCTCCCAAACAGATACCCTCCCATTTCCACATTCACTGTCCTCGGAACCGCTTCTTCTCCCCTGCCCAGGTAATCTCCGTCACGTGAGCAGGACTGGGCTGTTCATGACGTCATGTTCGCTCTGCCTCGTTCTGGTCAGCTGATGCTTACGACGCAGAGGATCCAGACAACTACAGCACTTCAATTTCAACCGTTCAAACTCAGTAAGTTACATTGTTCTTACTAAAATAACTTTATTCTCACTTATTAGCTATTTTTAAACGCCCGGTCAGTTGAATTTAGAACACAATACGTTAGCGTGTTTTCTTTCAGGGTTTTTTGGGATACGTTGTTGAGTTTGTAAGTTATCTGAGGTAACAACCTGTCGATGGTCATTAGCATTAGCGCTTTTACTCTTTAATATGGCTGCTTGGGTGTTTTAATGTTCAAGTTGAAACTTAATAAGAAACCCCTGCAATCTTTCATAGCATAATACTGAAGTAAATAAAGTGGCACTTTGCCTCACTATCGTTACTTGTTGACACGTAAGCTTGGGTTGACAGCAGCAGCAGCTAACGTTACACTAATGTCCTCTGGCAGGCTAGTTAATAAGCCGGTGTCTGTGTTTACTCCTCAGTTTAGCGATGAAAATAACGTTACGCGTTTTTACTTTACATTAAAGTCCTATCCCCTGGGTGAATATGTAGTAACGTTATAGTATAACTCTAAAAACAAGTGATTTTTTTGTGTGATATATATATATATATATATATATATATATATATATATATATATATAAAATATACACAAGTGATATATATACACATAAAATCTTTACACACACACACACACATATATATATATATATATATATATAATCTTTACATATATATATATCTTTACATAAAATTTGTACATATATATATATATTAAACCTAATAAATATTCAACAATTAACACATCACACATCATTTTATGTAAAGATTATTTTTTTAAATATTATATCTAACTGAAAAACGTAATAATTAATTAACATAATAGCATTTTAAAGTCTTATTGGGGTCCCTTGAACATGGATAGCTGCTAATAACATTTGGGGGTCCAAGTGAGCCTTCTAAAGTATTGAAAACCCCTGTTGTATGGTACCGTATTGTTCTGATATGGTTCAACATTAAACTGAATTGCGATGAATGACACTGTTACCTTGCTACAGCTGCTTTAATTCAGAATTTGATGTTTGAATAAAGTTTGCTCCATTCATTTAATTTGATAACTGTTTATTATTGTGAAGCTGCTTTGTAAATTTATTTATATTGTATAAAGAGCTATAAAAAATCAAGTTGACTTGACTTGGACAACTGTACCTTTAACAGTTTTCATGCTTTCATGAGGCCATATAGACTTCTATTCTAATTCTATTATGTTCCATTCTGTTCTATTCTATTGCGCTGGCACCGATCAATTTAGTCAGTCAGATTATAGCAGTACAAATTACTCAGATTAAACCTGATTAGGGGCCCTACCACAGGTGTTCACATTATTAATAAGGAGGATTCTCATTGGAGGATTCTGCTTTTGGTCCACTGATACCTGATGATGCTGGGATAGCAGTATGTAGTTGTACAGGAGAATGGAAAAAAGAAGGATACACAGAGACGCTGAAAGACTATCTGCATCTTGATAATTCCCCAAAGTGTTACATTATTCAGCACGTGTGGAATTACCCATGAAATCAATACTGCACTTAAAAGTTGTAAAATGGACCTAACAAAAGTGTTACATGGCTTTTTGTGCTCTATTGATTTTATTTGTGTCTTAGCATGCCACAAAGTGCCTCAGTGTTGGTAATGTTTAGTACGGACTCGGAGAGTCACATGGTGCAGCTTAATCCTTAATCCACTGCCTGTGAGTGGAGTCCATCGTACTGTCGTTCTTAATGAATCGCAAACTTCTTTCACACAAAGTGAAGGACTGCTTTGCAGAATGGGCTACAATTTAAAGTTCACTCCTTTGAGAGGACTCAATGCATTGCATTAAGAAGATGCCTTAGGAGAGCACATTCCTTGCAGTTGTAGCTGTAGGTCCAGGGAAAGTTAAGTCCATGAGGTTATTCTGTGTAAGCGCTGAATGCTTCTGTGTGTTTTCCTCATTCCTCAGAGATGGCTTGTGCTTATTCCCAGCTGTTTCGAGCATCACATGCTACGAGAATGGTGTAGCGGCACAGAAGCATAACATTCTTTGTGTGTCCTGTCCTCTAGGCACAAGATTAATTGCGGATGCTTGTTTTAATTGTTTCTAAGCAATCATTAGTTCAGTCATTAGAGTTTTACTAGGCCTAGTCTAGATGGAAAATTGTGCTTTTGGTGTTAAGAAATGAGGCAGAAGTTTTACCTTTAAACTGCTTGGAGTAGAGTTTTGCCATGCATAATGATATTATATTTATCTAATTTCTAATTAGTTTTTTAGTTATTTAAAGAACAGTACTGTCGGATGACCTTTGAATATTAAAGCCTTGAAAACAGAACATTCACATGATTTTGTTGATTTCGTAAACCATCTGCCATATCCAATTAAGTTTAGCTCACTGTGACAGAGCATTTAGCTGTGGCATCATCATCTTACAGGTCTGGAACGCAAGCATAACAGAATTTGCACAAAATCAGTAAAGAGATCAGAATGGTTTGCGTATAGTGGGGCAACTGAGGTTAAACATGCTAATGTACTCAGGGCTTGACATTAACTTTTTGAGGCACTTGTCCTTCGGACAAGTAAATTTATGTTTCACTTGTCCATGCACAAAAGTCACTTGTCCAGGTAAAGATTTATAATTTTATCTAGGGCTGCACGATTTGGGGAAAATGTCATATTGTGATTATTGAGGTCAATATTGCGGTTGTGATATGCGATTGTGATATAATAAACAAATGGTTTCATGAGTCAACTTGTTTGGTTCTAAATCAAATGCACACACAGATTAGTGATAATTCTGAAATTAGCAATAACAACTAAATGATTGATAACACCTATAATGATCAATAAGCCATTGATGTCTGGATAAAAATTAACTGTCTAACAGGTAGGACATATACAGAAACTGAATAAAGTTATCAAACAGTCTGCGCTGCATAAATTATATATAGACTACTACTTATTGAAGCTACACAAGTTCTTTAGTCAAGAGCAGTGAGTAATTTTCTCTGTTCCCTTTGTTCTTTCATTAACTTTACTGACAGAACGCTTTATTGGTAGCTGGCCCTTTAAGAGCAGCCGCTGTGGACAGAGACACGGATCTCACATGCGCTTCATTCTCTCACGAGTCACAACTCTTTATGTCCATCATAAAACTGCTCTTATGTTATGAAGATACTCGACAAATGACATTTTGGCTTAATTGTGTGTGTCGTTGATGTTCGTTCAAGCGAGAAAGAGAACTTTCTGTGAGTCACATTCAGGACATTCACAGGCAGCACGAAAAATGTGTTCGTTTCAAATTGGTAAAATGAAATCTGTAAAATAGACGTAATGAGTGGCACATAACGTGAAGTAACATGGCATTTTATTTTGTTTGAAATTTAACTTGTAGTTGGACAACTAATTTTCTCTTCTACTTGTCCTACAAAAAATCCACTTGTCCCGGACAAGCCTTAATGTCGAGACCCTGGTACTGTTTTAATGGCCTTTCTTTCTTCCTCTTGGTCAAAGTTAAATATTCTGCATTTGCACAGACTGTTCACAAAGAGACCTGCCCTCTTTAGTTACTGTTGCAATGTCCAACAAGCCGTGGCCACTCTACACCACACATCATGTTCTCACGCAGTGAAAAATTAAAATATCAGATGAAAGATGAAATATCGCAGAGCAAAGGGGTCACAGACAACTGTGCCGACAGAAAGAACAGGTTACTTTTGATATGAAACAAAGTCTCAATGTTTCTTTTTTAAAGAAATTTAAGCAATAAATACTGTTTTGTGGATCTTTGATGTGTCGTGACAGATTTCTGTAGTGCTTCAGTTAAAGCTGCTCATGAGCACATCATCTTTCCTTCTAGAACTTATAGCATAAAATAAACATGAATGTACATCAGAAGGAATGTTGTTTCAAACATGGTAAAACGTCCTTCAAGTTCAAGTCCACCGATGTTATAAACTATTTACTCTCCTGTCCTGACTGCTTTGTTCGGACAAAATGGCGGATTATGATTGGTTAGATAGCCTGTCAATCAAACTCCCACGAATTGTCTGTTGTCAAACAAAAAATGTTTCCCAACGTTTACTCTTTTTCTTTTCATTTTTGTCTTTATATTATTTATTATAATTTGTTTTCTCCTTTTCCACCCCCAGACATTCTCCCCTTAGTGCATTGAGTAGAGAGCAGTGCATTATGGGGGAGTTGTTGCGCAGTGAGGAGATGACCCTGGCCCAGCTCTTCCTCCAGTCTGAGTCCGCCTACTGCTGTGTCAGTGAGCTGGGGGAGATTGGAATGGTGCAGTTTAGAGATGTAAGTACAGACCATTTCATATTGATATTTGTTCCTGGAACATTTCTGGTTCATTGTGAAACAACAGTAGAAGGCGCTTCATGACTCATGGCAGTAACACTGACATCATTGTCAGCAAATGTCAGCATTACATTGTGTGTAAAATGTCATTTGGTGGCTGGATGGTCCCAGGATGCATGAACTAAGGAAATTTCAAGCTTTTTGATTTAAGAGAGAAGCAATAGGCTATGCAGTAGGACAATGTGTCACAAACCCAATAGCTTTGTATTTAGAAAATCACATGATGAAAATCAACAAACCTGATATGACTTTACTAAATCGACTCAATGATAAGGATCCTTTTAAGGAATGAGAACTCCTTAAAGAGATAGTTCACCCAAAAATGAAAATTAACCCATGATTTACTCAACCTCAAGCCATCCTAGGTGTATATGACATTCTTCTTCCGAACAAATCCAGTCAGAGTTATATTAAAAAATGTCCTGTCTCTTCCAAGCTTTATAATGGCAGTGAATGGCCATTTCTGTTTTGAAGTCCATAAAAGTGCATCTCTCCATTATAAAAGTGCTCCATACGGCTTCGGGGAGTTAATAAAAGCCTTTATTAAAATACCACAATGCCGCAGACAGAGGTGAATGATAAATGCCATCTATCGCTGTTTTCCATTTTCATGAAATAAGCATATGTAAACTGTTTCAAAATGAAAAGGCAATGTAAATTGCCAAACGATCACGGTACAACCAGGGCAGGACAAGACCAAATAGAATAGGAGAATCGCGGTGCGATTCTGACTCTGATGAAGATGTAGTTTTACATCGAAACGTTAGTCAAGTTAAGTCAAGTTACTGTTATGCACCTCTAATAAATTTGCTACCAAGAAGATTTATGTGTTGCACCGGCGATTTCTCCTTTTCTATATGTAAACTGTGTTTATGCAGCTTTTAAAATGGCTGTGTCTGTGTTTCATATGGCTTGGGTTCAGCAAATCAACTTACTCTTACTGTAGTTCCTATTGTGCTGAAGTAGGTAATTTTCTGATTTAGTTCTCCGAAAAGGCGCTCCTATGACTAAAATCATTCCCAGCTAAAAGCTAAACTTTTCAACTCAATTTTGCCAACTAAGTGTTAGTGTGATGGGTAGAGTCTCGGTTGACTTGTATTTGTTTACAGGCTCTAAAAGTTCAGATCGCTGCAGTTTTATTGAATGAAGCTGCAAAAGTTACACGCTTGTAGTGTTAACGTTCTTTCACAGACACTCAGGCATCTTAGAAAATTTAAGTGGCAAACAGATACACAGACGTTATGACATAATTTAGGAAGTGATTGTGAAACTATGCTCAAAGTGGCCTAAGAGTTCTCAGATCTTCTCACTCATCCTTGAACTCTCTTCTAGTTATTTAAGGTCAACAGTGTTGTCTTTATTTTCATGTGTATTCATTTTTCCAATATGAATTGACTTCTTTGCTTTTTTTCCCTACACTCCTAGCAGTAAATGTGGCTTCCTTTATTGTTGTCTTTTGAGAGAATGGTAGTTGTGTATTATTAGGTCAGTTACTTTTCCTGTCTTTTGAATTGCAGTTGAACCCAGATGTGAACGTTTTCCAGAGGAAGTTTGTGAATGAAGTCCGTCGCTGTGAGGAGATGGATCGCAAACTAAGTAAGTTATTGAGTCAGCATTGACTCTGACATAGTGGGCTTGAAATTATTGCTTACACAGCATCCTGTGTTCTGATTAAATTCGCTGGAAAGAAGTTCAAGAACATATTTTTTTCTGGCTCTGTTTTCTCTGCTTCATATCAGTTTTTTTCTTCTTTCAAGGATTTGTTGAGAAGGAAATCAAAAAGGCTAACATACCTGTTGTAGACACAGGGGAGAACCCAGAGGTCCCTTTTCCACGAGACATGATTGACTTGGAGGTAACAAAAAAAACACTCATGCACAACTTAAAATAATGCTGAAAATGAGAAGTAGAAATAATCAGAAGCCATAATTAAAATGGCTAACTAAAGTGGCAGTATATTAATGGATAATGTGAAGGTTGTTCCAAAATTTGACTCGCTGTCCTTCAGTGTGACTTCTACGACGACGACCATCAAATTGTCTTAGTTTGTTAAAACTAGCCATGACCAAAATTAATGTTTTGATCACGTTTTGATGACTACAGAGATTCAATCATGGGTGTAATGCAGCTCAAAGTCACTGAACATGCCATTGATTGATGATGTAAAACTCTGGACAAGTTTTCTTGCATGTGTCCGTTCGTACAGTCTGATATCAATGACAAATGAGATCTTACAGTGTGACATGGCTTACAGAGAAGATCATGTTCATGAAGTCTGACAAGCAACAATTGTAAAGGACGATCGAACAGTGTGTACCCGGCTTAAGAGATTACAAACAGTCTTCTGTTTCATTCAATACTGACTAGTTTTGATAAAAGTAGTTAATTATGTTAAAGTGTTTAAATTAAAATTAATTATATGAAAATGCTGTTCTTTTGAACTTTCTATTAATCAAATCACCCTGAAAAAATAATAAGAAATGTTTCTTGAGCACCAAATCCACCAAAGAATCACTTGACACTGAAGTCTGGAGTTATAACCTCTGAAAATGTAGATTTGCCATCACAGAGATAAATAACATTTTTAAAAATATTACAATAGTTATTATTGTAAACTTAACTTAAAACAGTTATTTTACCTTTAATAATATTTTACAATATTTTTAGTATGTAAGATAAAATAAATGCAGCCTGCCTGGACAAACTTAAGGTACTTGATTCAAAAACACACACACAAAAAAGTTTACACACACACAGTGTATTTTTTTTTGCCTCTATTTGCGCTTATTAGCTAATTAATTAGGTTTTGGAACAGTAGAGCTAATATGTGTGCATTTGACAGCTGTGAACAGTTTTGAGTGCACCAAATAATTTCTGTCCTTCTGTAGGCCACCTTTGAAAAGCTGGAGAATGAGCTGAAGGAGATCAACACCAACCAAGAAGCTCTGAAGAAGAACTTCCTGGAGCTGACTGAGCTCAAGCACATCCTCAGACGAACACAGCAGTTCTTTGATGAGGTCTGCTTTATTTCATATCTTACAAAACATTTAGACTTTAGAGTTTCCTGTGGTCTTAAAGGCATTTTACACGGTATCTCAGGCAGAGAGCTTTGCTTGTGGTCTTGCAGACTCTCTTGTGCACAGGCGTTTTGCACACAGGCGGGTGTGAAACGTGTCAGTGCAACCACAATGATTTCTGTTACATCTTCAGCTCGAGTACAAAAATGCTGCAGCTCAATGAGAAGATTACTGTAATATTTTGCCCTATGTTACATGTAAGTAATGGCTAATAAAGCCATAAAAGATTATCATTAACTTATCCTCCATGTTGTTCTTTGACCAAATAAAAGCTAAATACTATTTAATTAGTTTTGAGTAAAGTCACATCTGATGAGTCAATGACATGAAAAAATTGCTAGCAGTTGGTTATAGGAATCTTTTTATGCTTTTATCCTTGACAGCTTGTGTTCTACCACTTCTTTTCCTTTAAAATGAATTAGGAACTTCGTGTTCCCCTTTACCGTGTAAAATGGCCACCTTTCAATAGTCAAATGAAGAAGTACAATAACACAAACAGAGGAACAAAAAACATGTTTTTCCATATGTCTGTGATAATGTTCGCGCTGACAAAGGCAGATGCATGTCTGACAGATTGAAAGGCCATTCTCTGAATTCCTGGCCACATCTCAACCGTTGATGATGATGTCAAACTGCCCTTCCCAAGACCAGTTCTACAAGGTGTTCGACTCCCTATTCACAAACTCCTTGAAAATGTAAAAAACAGCCTTTTGTGCCCGTGATAATTAGCTCCTACCAGGGTGTTTCTTTTCTATCTTTCAGGCTTTACACCATATATTTCTCTACTTCCTGAACACTGATCTGAACTTTAACATGTTATTGTGAAATATTTCTTTTACGAGTTGTAAAAGATCATTTGAGAGTGTGCAGTTAAGTTGTCTTTTAATCATTTACTTACCTCTTACACAAACTTGTTGGGTGCTCACAGAGACTGGTGGTGGGTGGTGTGAGGATGGTGTGGCTCAGGGGTTAAACAACATCAAAAATTGCATTTCAAACCCTAAAATGGGTTAATTCATGTGCAACCATCCCTGTGCACTTGAGATGGGCACATCACGTCTGGTTATCCCTGTAATAAGTGCATTGGCTGAATGAGTATTATAAGGATTGGCTGTGAAATAAAGCTTTTTAATGGTTATTCTATTGAATAATTACGATGACATAAGGTCACAGAAATGTGTTCTTTATTTATAATATAAAAGAAGTAACTTTAACTATTAATGTAATTTCAGCATCTAACAATATTAAGTTAACTACAGCCTTTATTGGAAAACAATTTCCTAAAACAACACTAGAATGAACTTTGTTTTCTACAGAAAGAGATGAATAACTTCATGAATTGTTGTTTTCTTTTTTGTTAGATGGAAGATCCTTCTCTTTTGGAAGAGTCGTCAAATCTACTGGAACCGAAAGAGGCCGGACGCGTCGCTCCTCTCAGGCTTGGGTGAGTATGTCAGTGGGTTTTGGTGTCTCTGTTTTATTGAGCTATTTTAAATGGACAGCTGAAACATGAATGCTTCATACGCAGTTTTAGATATTACAGTGCAATATCAAGAACTGTGTTCTAGAACTCATTCTTCTGAATTGCTTTCGGTGTATTTCCCCATCATTTTACCTTGTAAGCGGCATCCTTTAAAGGTAGAAGCTCACAGTTACTGCTTTTGTACTCTAGAAAAATTAATTTTATATACACTGCCTGGCCAAAAAAACGTCACATCAAAGTCGGATTTAAATAGGCAAATACTTAAGAGGCTATAACTTGATCATTATTGCTGTGATTATTATGTTTCTAGCATGTTTCTAATCCTACTCTGATGGAGAGTGTACCTTTTCATTTCTTAATTATTCATGTAGGAAGACAAGTTATAGCCATATTCCAGAATGACAATGTCAAGATTCATCAGGCTCAAACTTTTAAATAATGGTTGGGAGGGAGCAATGAAGAATCATTTTTACAGAAGAATTGGCAGTCCAGACCTTAAATTAATTGAAAGTCTTATATTGGTATGTGCTGGAAGAGACTTTACAGAGTCCTTCGACTCTTGCACTGTCAATACAAGATCGTGACCAAATGTATGCATCACTTGATGATAAATGGAATAAATGTTGTGATGTTATTTCCATGAAGAGGTGCATACATCTTTGGTCAATATCTTGTATTCACAGTGCAAGAGTCAATCTCTTGACATTGATGAATCTTGACATAGTCATCTTGGAATATGACCATGAATTGTCTTCTTACATGGTTGTTTAAGAAATGAAAAGCTACACCCTTCATTTATTAGGGTTGGAAGTAGGGGTGCACAATATATCGACTAAATATCGTTATCGCGATATCACGTTGCACAATATTATATCAAATCTCACAAAAATTATGCAATAATTTGTTTATGATGCATAGATGCTCATCTGCGGTGATGCTGCAGTAGCGTCGTCATATCCAACTATAACATGACAAATAGCCTATAACACGCTCTCACGTGATTTGTTTATTTTTAGCATTTTTGGGAAGAGTAAATTTTACATATTTGGTTTCAACAACCAGATGCATTTGCCCTTGTCCAGTTTCGTCTGGAATGCGGCCCAGACCACCTCCTGGAGTGGTTATTTACACCTGGTCTTTTCGTGATCGGATAGCGATCCAATCACAGGAAATCACATGAAGTGGCCAGGTGTAAACAGCCCATACGGTGAAACCTCTACATGTGAGTTGCCGGGGGAAAGTGCAAATTGCCTTTCAAAGGTTACATAGGGCCCTATAAAATCCGTTTTATTTTTTCCCAAATTCCGTTTTTTCCGTTTTAATTTTTGCAAATTCCATTTTTTCCGTTTTAATTTTTGGGAATTCAATTTTTTTACCCTTTTGTGTTATTTTAGTTGCAAAAGAGTGTGCTTTTTATTCCGTGATCGCAGAAATTATAGGGCCCTAGTTACACTGTTGTTGAAGGGCCCTGTTTAGAGTTTCTCATAACTATTTCTTTTTACTTGTTTTATTAGATTTATTTTTTACTGTTTCAAATATGTCCTGTTCTGTAGACTTTCTCTTTATCTATTGTTTTTTATACTGTAGTGTACATGCAACCAGTACAACCTGTTCTGTTCTATAAACTTGCTCTGTATTTATTCATTTTATACTGTACAACCAGTAAAATATGTCCTGTTCTATAGACATGGTTATTATTTATTCATGTTGTACCAGTCCAGTATGACTGTCAGTTGAAATAAACTTTGTTTTGTAAGAACTTGTTTTATTTATGAATCTATTTTGATGCGTTTTTGTATAAGTAACTTTAATAATTTTACATACGTTTAAAAATATCTAAATTAATATTCGATATCGCAATATATTCATTATCGATATTGCAATATCACATTTTGTCAATATTGTGCACCCCTTGTTGGAAGAATGGTTGCCCAAATTATAACATGCTTGAAACATAATAATCACAGCAATAATGATCAAGTTATAGACTCAAGTATTTGCCTATTTAAATCCAAACTGTGACTTTTTTCTTGGCCGGGCATATGCTTGGATGAAACATAGACGTTAATGGGGATTGTGCTTATTTTTTTATTTTTTTTTGCCACAGCTTCTAGTATAATGCAGAACAGGTCTTTTGAATGGCTTTAAGTTTAAACATTTGATGCCTTTACTATCCATAGTATGGATAGTAAATGCATCAAATGTTTAAATGCTAGTCATATGATCGTATAGTTCTGGATTGGGCTGTAAAAATGTCAATTCAATGGGGGAGGTTGTTTTTTTAATAGATTTATGCTAGTGAGGTTGAAGTAATAAAGAGGGATTTAACACACATTCTTATGTAACTGCTGCCAATGCCAGTGGGTTTGTCATTGATCTGTGATCAATAATCCTGGCATGCCTTTAATACATAACACAAAACATATTTTTTCCATTCCAAGTACTGAACAAAGGAAAGCCCCATGAGGAGAGTTTAAAATCAGCTTGAACCAAAGTTGGAATAGTCTTTTGTTCCCTATTGTGATTTTATATCCACCAAGTGAAATGGCTTCTCAACAACAAGAAAAAATGTAGGGTGGGACTTGATTCTGTCCAACTTGCCTCACGCTTAAATTTGATTACGATTCAGAGGGTAACAATTCAATTATAAAACAATTCTTGATGCATCTTTTGCTCTCATTCTTTTATTTATTATAATTACTGCATTAGTAATCACAATATAGTTCTTTTTATTATTTTATCTTTGTTGTTATTTTTCGTCATTTTTGACACAACGCTTCATTGCCATTGATGGAGCTTTCCGCCAATACGTGTTTACTGTTACGTGGTAGAGGGCACCATGATGCATCTTCTGAAAGAGTACAGAATCTCTGGATCAAAACACAGATGAAGAAGAAGCAGTAAAAATAAATCTATAAAGGCTATACGATCAAAATGTTGGTTTAAATATAATTCATTACACATTTTACATATGTAACAATACGTTTGGTATTGCAGTATTTTTGAATAAAACTGGATTTAATTAAATTAAAAAAATTAGTTAAGATTAATTGTAATTTGTGCAACCCACCCAAATTTCATGTTAAAAAATAATATTTTGAAAATGAGGATTAATAGTAAACCTTTTGAAGTACATCAAATGTGTGTAAAATTCACTCATGTTTGACACTGGTTGCAGGTTTGTTGCAGGGGTGATAGGCAGGGAGAGGATTCCCACTTTTGAGAGGATGCTGTGGAGAGTTTGCCGTGGAAATGTCTTCCTGCGGCAGGCAGACATTGAGGACCCACTTGAGGACCCCACCACAGTAAGTTTGCCCTGTGTGATAGAACAATAATAAGCTTTTAGATCACTTTGCAAGCGAAAAATGTAATATCTTGTCTATATAGTTTTCATTTAGGATAATTGGTTAAATAAACTGCATATTTAATGGTAACTTCCTCTTTTTTTTCAGGGAGACCATGTGCACAAGTCGGTGTTCATCATTTTCTTCCAGGGAGACCAGTTGAAAAACAGAGTCAAGAAGATTTGTGAAGGGTACGAGAGCATCACTGCCATTAAGAAGTCACACAACATAGTGACCGAAACAGAAGAAACCCGTATTTACATTTTATACATTTTATAAACATGAGGTTTTTCTTAAGATTTCACAGACTTGACACAGACTTGTTCCTTGTAATACTTTTAAATTTGGGGTTAATAAGATTTTTTTTTTGTTATTGTTTGTGATAGAAGGCTCTTATGTTCACCAAGGCTGCATTTATTTGATCAAAAATACAGTTAAAACAGTAATATTGTGAAATGTTATTACAATTAAAAATAATTGTTTTCTGTTTTAATATATTTTGAAAAAGTATTTTTTTCTCCTGTGATGGTAAAGCTGAATTTTCAGCATCATTACATTATCAGTCTTCAGTCACATTATCCTTCAGAAATCATTCTAATGTGATGATTTGGTGCTCAAGAAACATGTCTTATTATTATCAAACAGCTGTTTTGCTTATTCAGGATTCTTTGATAAATAGAACGAACAAAAGAACAACATACATTTGAAATCTAAATCTTTTGCAACGTTATCATGTGTTATTGCCCCCTTTGGTAAAAAAAATAAAAAATCTTAATGAATCCAAACTTGACAAATATTTAACAAATTCATAAAATCGAAATATTGCACATGTTAATACATATTGCAATGTGTTATTTACTATTGTGTTCTCTGTCCAATCACAATAAATATCTAATGAAGTCTTTTACTAATAAATTTATGTTAGGTTTCGGGCATCTCTATACCCCTGTCCCGAGACCCCACAAGAGAGGAGAGAAATGGCAGCCGGAGTCAACTCTCGAATTGATGACCTCCAAATGGTAAGACGTGAGGACACACACACATTCTCTAAAAAATAATATAAGTGGATGTAGGCCGAGTCTTTTTCTGAAGTTCATATTTTTATTGTATGAGGTGAAAGACTGATCAGGGTTCTTATGAGTCCAGACCTGGTTTAGAATTTTTACTTTGTTTACTTTACCTACATTCTGATTTAGTTTTAAAATCCTGCAGGACTGACTTGTTTGCTCTGTCATTTTGCAAATGCTGAAATCTGATCTGCTCTTTCAGACCAGTATTGTCAATAACTGGTGTATCGTTGTCAATTGCTATTGTAATGATGTGAGCACCAACACAATGGCAAGACCATCTGTTTGTGGTCTCACCAACGTCTCTATAGCCTCGTTTACACTGTCAGTGAAATGTGACCCAATTCCGATTTTCATAGTGATGTTTCGGCGAACTTTGCGAAGCTAGCATCAAGCATAATTGCGCATCTGTGCTATCTGTGAAAAAAACCTTAATGACCCATGAATCGGATATGGGTCACATTTAAAAGAACTTGTAAATGGATAGACAACAAATCAGAATTGGGCATCAAGACCTGCACTGTAAATGAGGCCTATGTCCTCATATCAGTGTATGTGTCTCATCTTTTTCGTCTTGAGTGGAAACCCTAACCTGACATTTGGCCTCATTAAAACAAATGATTTTATGATGGTAGCAAACTCAAAAAATGTGTCAGTTTGTAAAGTTGTTTGTAAAACAAAACACAGCTGTTTACAGAGGAAAAGAGCCTAAAGATTCAAACATGTTTCCAGAACCAATAAACTCATGAATGCCTGTTGGTGTTTAGATGATATATGATATGATTGAATATGATTTGACAGTACATCTATTGATGTAATTTTCTTGATAAACTGCAGCTGAGTGGCGTAATGGAATTACACAAGATAAGAGTGTGCCCAGAAACACAGATTAGATTAGAGAAGGGATATTTTATTTTTTACAAATAAAACACAAGTAAAATAATTTAACACTAAATTACAAGGAAATTACTTTTTTTAACAAATCTCATTTATATTACATTTATGCATTTGATGGTGCTTTTATACATAGCAATTTCAGTAGTAGTATTCTTGTTGCCATTTCAATGATTATTTCAGATTATTAGCTGTTTTTTTCTTTTTTTCGCCCCCTGAGGTCTGTGCATCCCTTTGAATAACATCTGAATTAGACTTAAAGGGATAGTTCACTTTGAAATTCATTTTTGATGTTTTAGCTTACCTCAAGGGCATCCAAGATGTAGGTGTCTTTGTTTCCACAGTATTTTCAATTTTGACATTTTTCAGTCAAACCGTTGTTGTCTATCAGTCATACACTGAAAGCTAAGTGGGTCCACCAAAAAGCATGCACAGAGAAGTCAAAATTAAACATGATTTAATGACTCGTAAATGTAAGTACACATTGATGGCCTAAGACACAAAACAAGCGGTTTGTGTGAGAAAACCAACAGTATTTATATAGTTTTTACCTCTTGTAATCATAGCCATGACAAAATGATCTGACGGCACGGGCGCTTCGGTCTGCGCATGCGCCGGAAGTGATCGTTTGCACGCCTACGCTGGCCTACTGCGTCTTACGTCACTCTTTGTTTATACAGAGATTTCGGAAGTTTTACCTTTCACTAAACATATTTAGATATACGGGAAACCGCAATGGAAGACGATTTCGGTATATCTAAATATGTTTAGTAAAAGGTAAAACTTCCGAAATCTCAGCGTAAATGTTGAGTGACGTCACACGCAAGCGATCACTTCCGGCGTAACATTGAACTGATTCAGTTCGGTTCAGTTGGACACTGCACAACTGATTCAGATCACTTGGACGTCATTGTGATTACACAAGGTATAAACGTTATAAATAATGTTCGTTTTCTCTTGTTTTAATGTCTTAGGCCATCAATGTGTACTAACATTTACGAGTCATTAAATCATGTTTAATTTTGACTTCTCTGTGCATGCTTTTTGGTGGACCCCTTAGCCTCCAGTGTATGACTGATAGACAACAACGGTTTGACTGAAAAATGTCAAAATTGAAAATACTGTGGAAACAAAGACACCTACATCTTGGATGCCCTTGAGGTAAGCTAAAACATATCAAAAATGAATTTCAAAGTGAACTATCCCTTTAAAGTCTCCAAACTATTTTTCTTCAATTTCCTTCTCTGTTTATTTATTCATTATCTTAAGTTGAGTTTAAACTAACAGAAATATTCACTGCACACACACTTTCTGTCGATCTGGGCAGAGGGAATCTCCCTCAGTGAGTCATTAGAGGCTACTTCTAGGTTTTAATAGGGGGGACTGCTGGATGGTATTACAGCTCTGGGTCTTTGAGAGAATCTCTCAAATCTCTGCCTTATTTGGGAAGGAAAACTTTGAGTGAGTGTGTCCTCGCACATTTACATAGTACCCATACCTTCCTGCCCACACAGATGCCCACACAGTTTGGACCTTCAGCACATGGCAAGGCAGTTTATCACTGCTGCTTACTTCTCACGTTCGTTCGTTTTTGTTTTTTCAGTGTCTCCAGTGGCACATACAAGTTTCTAGCATTGTGTCATTTTTCAACACTTGCTGAAAGCGATATACTGCGTTAAAAAAAATCACAGCCAATCATAATTTGGACCTTAACAGTGTAGGGCCATATTTAATTTTGTCTGGAATGAAATCGAGGCTTGTTGTGCGCTCAGTGGATTGTAAAACATATTGTTTAACAACATAACGATTGTTCAACTGACAAAAAAACATCTTTCAATAGACAAAACTCAATAAAAGTGTGAAAATGACATGATGTCAAATGCAAAATGACAGTGCATTCCATTGCAAGGACTGTAAGCCCATCCCTCACAGCCTCGTTTTCATCGGTGTTAAATTTAATATGGCCTCTAACCTGATAGACAGCTATGTGAAGTAAGATTTTGGGCCACTGAGGCCATTCTCAGTAGGTGGAGCTACCTATAAAACATGACAACATAGAAATCGATCAACAAAAATCTGATTTGGGTCAAAAAACGTATGGTCATCGCGTCACAACTGTAAGGTGCCTTTCACAGCGGCTGTCTCATAGTGAGCGTTCCTGTCTATGCATACCCACATACTAAGGGAGTTTGATCTTAATGTTCGACACACTTATTCGCTGATTCACTCGTATCCCACACCCCTGAAAACCCACATACAAATCTGTTTGCTCTCTGACTTTTTCAAAAGAAATGAAGGACCACGTCCAAGCACAAGAGTGCTGACAGGTCCAAGCGCACTCTCAAGTTCCATGTCACTGACTCACTTCGAGCTAACAGCGGGACTGTTTGTCCCGGAGGTGAGACAGAATGGTCACTATGCTTGTGTGTGTCTTTCAGTCAGGCGTTAATGTCCCTGTGCTTTTCTCCCAGCTTTGGAGAGAGTTTTGTTTCTTTTAGTTTGATGTCCATGCCTTGTTTGTTGTTACATTTTGAGAAAGACAGAAGGTCTTCTGGAAGTGTTATTGAGGATTACATAAATCCCAGAGTGGGCGAGTTTGTCTTATTTGTGAGTGTGGGGGAGTCTGCATGTTTCCAGCGTGGGTGAGCATGTGGGTTATTCTAGTGTGGGTGAGTGTGTCTGATTTCACAGTGAGAGACAGCGTATGTCCCACCCAAGTGAGCGAGAATGCGCACTTGGACATTAATGTTGCCAATGTAGCTGTCTAATATGACAACCAGATGCTGGCTCACTTCCTTGGCCACTCCTGAATGATTGTGAAATTCTTTTTACATAAATAGAAGTTACATAGGCTATATTCATACAACCAGGGTTTGGGATTAATAAACATCTTTACCAGCAGGTGTGTCTGTGCATACAACAGCAAAAAGGATATTTCCAGATATGAGCGGGCTAAAAGCCCTAATGAAGTCTGTTGTTCAGTGAAGCTATGTGAACACAAATAAACCGGAGCAGACGTGACTGAATATGAATGCGTGTTGTTATTCTATTCAAAATATAAAAATTACAGATTGAATAATCTTTCTAATAATACTCAGTTTGTCCAGATCAAGAAAGAGTGTGATGTAACATGCAGTGAAGGTTGAACAACAATAATCTGGGGCCCCTGGCAATCTTTCCATTTAAAGGGGACTCACCTTCCCACAAAATATTGTAAATTAAGCACATGTGAAAATAAATAATGCATAAATGGTGCCTGCTACATTCCCAAATGCAAGCTAAACTCACAGCACATGCAGAGATGGAGTTCACTGTGACATGGAAAACACCGCTTTCATCGCTTTGAAATGGCACAAACAGGCTATATACTCACTAAATTAATCACAGTTTTTTGATTTCAAGGGCACAAAGTCATCTGCGCTTTTGATTTAAGTTCGTTTGACAGATACTTTGCCAAAGCAATGGTGCAAAACAATGTTGGAAACTTTTGTCTTATGAGAAGTTTACACATATTTTTGATTCATTGAAACTGAAACTGGTGGCACAGATTAGACTATGGTGGGCCGCAAGAGTCTAGGCAATTAATGGGAAACACTTCATCAGATGTTTGAAAGAGTGACATGCAAAGTCAGACACTCAACAGCAATCTACCAAGATTCAGGTTTCAACCCATCCGCTTTTGACCCTTCCTCTTCTTCTGTGCTTTGTGTTTTAGGTGTTGAACCAGACGGAGGATCACAGACAGCGTGTTTTACAGGCGGCTGCCAAGACTGTCCAAGTGTGGTTCATCAAGGTCCGGAAGATGAAAGCCATTTATCACACTTTGAACCTCTGCAACATCGATGTTACTCAGAAGTGTCTGATCGCTGAGATCTGGTGCCCTGTGTCAGATCTAGATTCCATTCAGTTCGCGCTCCGTCGGGGCACGGTGAGGACACACATGTACACATTGTTTTTATTAGGGGTGTAACGTACACAAAACTGGCGGTTTGGTTTTGAAGTCACGGTTTGGTACGGGTTCAGTACTGCAAGGGGGAGTAAACTAAACATAAAAGTGCTTTTTTATTATTATTTAGCAGTGGTTACTGAAAAAATTGGCTCTGTCTTTAATTAAAATTTCTAAAGGATAAACAAAATCTCTGTTTACACTGTAAACTATATAGGTAGCCCTTACTTGTCCATTGCTATAATATCTTAACCTGTTAAAGGAGTAGTTCACTTTTCAAAAAACTTTTGCTGATAATTTGTCACCCCCATCATCCAAGATGTCCATATCTTTCTTTCTTCATTCGAAAAGAAATTACGGTTTTTGATGAAAACATTCCAGGATTTTCTCCATATAATGCACTTCAGTGGGAACCAAACGGTTCAAGCTCCAAAAGACACTTTCAGTGCAACTGAAATGAACTGCAAACTGTTCAAAGGGCTTTAAACGATTTCAGACGATGAATAAGGGTCTTATCAAGTGAAACGATCGCTCATTAAAAAAAATATAAAGTTATAAAGTAAAAAAAGTAGTAAAGTTTAAGAAATTTATGTTATAATCCCAGTGTACACTGAAAATTATAACATAATATAAGTTTAAGTTTTATAAGCTCAAATGCTCGCCTTGCTGTGTACTGTGATGCACGTTCGTGACTCTCCTGTTCGAACTCGTTCATCAAAATGAACAAATCTTTTTCCGAGTCAATTCGTTCGTTGAATTAAACAAATGACTCGGAAAAAGATTCTGTAACAGGAAGAAAACACTTAGAACATTATTTAAAACATTCAGTATATAGATTTTACTTATATCAGCACAGTAATAATCTGTTTATTTTCTTTAAGCATATTATCGTATCAGCAAACACCAATATCGATTGACTTCTACTGAATGTATTGATATATTAGTATAAACTAATTTCAAAATATATCTATATATTTAATAAAACATGTTGTGAGTATTTTAAACTAGCAGTTACCCTGATTTCCAGTTGAATGTGTTCCCCAGCCTGTTATTAAGTAACATAATCTGAGATGCAAGATGTATTTTGAGATTGTATGGGTTTGTTCTGTACATGAATATAGTCCATTTAACATTGTTATGTTAGATCACATATATTATCACCACACATGTGTTGTCTCTAAGGAGTAGCCTATTTGTTCTTGTCATCACATTCAATGACTCACACTTTGTAAAGATGACTTTAGCTTGTGTTGTCCCAGGACACACACATGCACACAGGCGACTGAGATATTAGGACGGAATGCTCAGATGCTTTTACATTGAGTCATGAGACCCCTCAGATCAAAGTTTGATTTTTCCTGTGGTCAAGAGCAGCTGAAACCTGATCCTCCTCCCATAGTGCCACAAATGCACTCTGTCAATCACTTCTGCTCTGCCCTGTTGAAAAAAATGATTAAACGATGGGTGAGATTGGCAATGATCATCCACTCCCTCAGTTTTTAGTCTTGCAAAAGCAAACAAAAGAGAGAATGCGTTTGTGTTTGTGTTTTACATCAGTAGTAAATAGTAAATTATAAATTGTTTTTATAAAAAAATATAATCATCAGGTTTTCAGGTTTTTATTAAATTAATACATTCATACATCTTTTTCACTAAAAAGATCAAATCTATTTAAAAGTCTCTTATATTGTATATGCAAAGGACTAGTATACAGTGCATTAATTCAGAATGATTGTGTCATCACGTTGGAACAAAAATCTGAACTTCTACTAAACGTACATCAACCAAACTTGAATACACAGCATGTTCTGTTCTTTATGACATATATTATTGAGTGTTTTATATATATATATATATATATATATATATATATACAGCTATGGAAAAAATTACGAGACCACTGCCAAATTAGCAGTTGCTCTGGATTTATTATTTATAATATAAATAATAAATCCAGAGCAACTGCTGATTTGGCAGTGGTCTCGTAATTTTTTCCATAGCTGTATATATATATATATATATATATATATATATATATATATAGTATTTATTTGCGGATTTATTATACAGTTTGTGTATACAGACAAAAATACTCTTAGAACATGCATGGTATGCATGACCTACAATGAATTGGTTGGGCTCAGGATGATATAGATCCCTTGAGCGATAGATTCTACTTTACTTTACTTTATACTTTATTGTCAGACGAGTCTTGACATTTTTCTTGCATAACAGTGTATGTTTACAACCTCTAACATACGTTCTACATCAACATACACTAACACATCACTTATTATACCTTCAAAATAATACAACATACATACAACGTATATCTAACATACATTCTACATCGACATACACTTACACATCACATATAATACCTTCAAAACAGGACAATACTTATACATCTAACACCTTCACAGTGCTCTTGTTCTCTGATTGAATGTTTTTGTTCAGACGCTAGGATAGCCTGGTGCACAATAGAGTGTTTCAGCCTCACTTTGTTTAATCTGGGCACTCCATACCTCATCTTTGATGGTAAAAGTTCAAACTCTTTATACAGAATATGCATAGGGTTATAATACTGGCTAGCCTTAGCAAATTGTTATGATAGGCTGAGTCGTAGAGCTTCTCAAGGGGCTGACCTATAATCTTTGTGCAAAGTTTTAATTGATTATACAACTTTGTTTTCAGCATAACAGATAAGCTTTTATACCAAATAGAGTTGCAATATTGCAGAATGCTCATTATCACAGACCTATAGAACAACAGAAGAATGTTTTCTTACTCCTAATGATCTAAGATGACGAGGAAAGTAAATACTCTGCTTCTACATTCTCATAGTTACTCACTGCAGAAGGTGTGTGCGAGTTAAGGATGCCTCTGTGAGGTCCGGATTCTCACGCCTTACAGCATGACAGTGAGGGCAGGGTGGGTGTAATACCTGTAATCCCTGCGATGTGAGGTTGTAGTGTAAGGGTCAGAGGTCATTGGAATGTTAACCTTGTAATAGTCGCATCGTAAGAGGATTAACTGCTCACACAAATTCACCTTCTGTTCTTCTGTGTCTGCCTCTCTGTCTTTATAGGGTTAAAACAGGTTATAGATAGTTTATATAGTGGCTGCAACCTACATATGGACCAATTTTGTAAATCCGTGCAAACAATTGTTTAGTAACAAAAAAGTAGCTTGCCTCTGAACCTAAACTAGAAGTGTAATAGTGTTAAGTCCACGTAGGCAGTGTTGAAATGTGAGGGAGTGTGCTTGCATGCTAGTTCAAAGCCTGTCCCTACACATGGCATTCTTCCTCATGCCTTATTTAACTAGCAGCTATTAATATCAGCTGTCTTACACCTGCTTCCACATGCACTTACATGCTGTAGACTTCACCTACTACTCAAGTTCAGTTTAGGATATAGAGAGCCTAAGTCCCTCCCCCTCCAGTCGACCACCATGGGATCTTATTTCGGAAAAATATTGTATGGTAGTCAATGGCATGAGACAACAAATATTTTGATCTTGTTTGAACTGTGCTCTGAGTTACACATATGATGTTTGTCAATTTAAAAGAATCATTTGAACGTCTTAAGAACGTCTTAGTTTGATGTAAAACCGTTGAGGTATAAGACTGTGAAAATACATAATTACAAAGACTACAAACCCCAAAGGTGCACATTTTCTCACAATGAATGAAGCTAACTTTACTGAGGCTAATGTCTGTCATTGTTTCTATCCACAAGTTTCCGAGGGGCGCTCCTGTAAAAAATAAAGTAGGTGAAACTTCCGGAACGCGGCGGAAGTAGCATTCCAATGGTATTTTGTGTGTTAGTTAGCGAAGAGGCTAGCTGTTTTTCGGAGAATTATTTTACTATTTAAAGACGCAAATCTTTATGAGAGATGTCGTTACGGAGCTCAGGGACAACATGTGCTGTTCGCGGTTGTACGTATAACCAGACTAAACTAATTCAGTGGCTTAAACGTGATTGTTTTGAACATAAGCAGAAAACTAAATCAGAGTGATCCTGCCAACGACTGAAGTTTCCATCACCTCCCAAAAGACGACGAATCTTCCTGTGTACATTAGTTTAGCTTACTGTGTTCATTAGTGTATTCTATAAACTCTATCAGCATGTGATTGGATGTTCTCTACTGATGTTACACCTAAAATCAGGATCAAAGCCTGAGTTGACAGAATACCAAATGTGCCAGTTAATGTATTCAAGTGGCACATTCATTTATAATTTTGAATAAACTCCAAAACACAATGACTAAGTGTGTATTTTTTATTTTAATTGTTTGTCAGCTCGCACAACTGTCTGTCACCATGCCTTGATGAGTATTGATTATTATTAATGTTATTATAATACTCCCAACCAACTACTGCGGAGGGTAAAGGTACTGTTATTTCACCCTTTTTAATTTCGTTGAGGTTGTGTTCCCACACCGTTAGCTAGTTTGGATCACTATAACTTAAATGACTGTCAACTGTTGAATGAACGAGTGTTGAGTATGTCAAGCTGCGCTTTGTTTACTACGAACCAGAAGGCACGCGCCCACTTTTGACGCAAGGGGGCGTAGCAAACTTGTGGATAGTGTTGCGTTATAATCGTAACATTACGCCGTCGTGCCTGTGTGTTGTACCACACTGCACACAGACGAGCAGCGAATCTCGCTTGTTGTTTTGCTTCCTGGGAGATATAGTTCATTGAGCGATTTTCACATAAAACTAAATGTTACTCTTCTGTTTTATGACAAACTGTGACGTTTTTGACTTTCAGAATTATCTTTTAAATTGACAAACATCATATGTGTAATTCAGGGCACAGTTCTGACGGAATAAAAAGATGAGTTGTCTCTCGACATTGACTACCACTCATATTTTTTCTGAAATAAGGTCCCATGAGCCGGAAGCGGAGGGGCGGGACTTAGGCTCTCTATACAGAATCTATTTACAATTTAAGCAAACGAGTTAACATAAGTGCAATGTAGAGTTGCAAAGACAAGTGAAACGTTTATAAATGTGGACATTCATAGAAATGCACCACTATTTACTGGGAAGCAAACTGGAGCGTTTGTTTTTATGCGTAGCTGTGTTCAATTCCACTGTTACTTGCAGGAGAAAGTGGATCCACTGTTCCCTCCATCCTGAACAGAATGCAGACCAAGCAGACCCCACCCACCTACAACAAAACCAACAAGTTCACCTCTGGCTTTCAGAACATCGTCGAATGCCTACGGCATCAGCAACTACCAGGAGATCAACCCAGGTAACCCTGAACTTTAACCTTTAGCCTTGGATCAAGTTCCAAAGTCCTCTGCAGTGATTAATGGGCACACGTAATATAATCAACACATTGTTTGCATCCATTTTTGTGCTCAGCTCCATACACCATCATCACCTTCCCCTTCCTGTTTGCGGTCATGTTTGGTGATCTGGGTCACAAGTGTTACTCATGACTTGTGCTGCACTTTATCTGGTGCTGGAGAAAGCCGATAATTTCCCAGAAAAACGACAATGAGGTATCCATCCAGTCCATCAATTTATGCACCCATCTCATTACTGATGTTTGTCCTTATTCATATCAAATATTGTTCATGTCATATAGCCTTTATATACAGTATATGAGACCAGAATATAGAAAAATCGATCATCAATCGTAATTTTGTTAATTTAGCATGAAAATCAAATCTTTGACTTAAAAAATAAAACACATCTCTCATTGTGGGTTAATTCACTCATAAATCTAAATGTGACGATTATTATTAGTGAGATGATTGTTTTAAGTTTGTCAGATGATTGTTTTGTTTTTAGTTCAAGTTAGTTGTTATAAGATTATTTTATTTTGTTTGTGATGAATAAAAAACGTAGTTTAAATTGACGGTTTAGGCCTAAATTGTGGCTTTTAAATGGTTATAATGATTCAATTATAATTAATTTATGAGATATGATGATTTAATTATTAATTTGATATGTATTGTTAAATAATAATTCAGGTATTTGTATTTATTTTTGGCCAAACTAACCTTGATAGTACTTGGTAAAAATATATAAAATATAGTTTCTTTGTCTAAAATACATATATGTGACAATTTGGACCATCACAGTCTCTCTGTCTCTCTCTCTCTCTCTAGATGTTTAACATGATATTTGCGGCCGTTACATTATTCTCCTGATGGGACTATTTTCAGTGTACACTGGGATTATCTACAACGACTGTTTCTCCAAATCCCTCAATGTCTTTGGCTCAGGCTGGAGCGTCAGACCCATGTTTGGAGAGAAAGGAGACAACTGGACGTAAGTTGTTTGTTCCAACCCTTTGATTTTACAAAAACTTTGTAACTCCCAATCAGCCACTTGTTTGAGTTTTAACAGGTCCGTTCTATTGTTCAGGTCAGATCTTCAAGCAAAGCTATTAATTTGTTTATTTTTATCATCTCATGCAGGTTTACAACACTGTCGAATAACCGGATATTACAGCTGAACCCTTCTGTGCCAAAAGTGTTTAATGGACCCTATCCAATTGGCATTGATCCAGTAAGCACTTAGTTTCTAAACGGTTCTGTGGCAAAGATAATGTAAATTCAGTCCTTTAAAGGTTTCAACTTTCTCTTCTCACAGATCTGGAACATTGCCACCAACAAACTGACGTTTCTGAACTCCTTCAAGATGAAAATGTCAATAATTCTGGGAGTCATCCACATGACATTTGGAGTTACTCTCAGTCTTTTCAATCACCTGTATGCACTTGTCCATTGATACTCTCAATAGATCTGTATTCATATTTTATGCTAATTTAAGTCTGTTTGTCTATGTTTGAAGGTACTTCAAGAAACCTCTGAACATCTTTCTGGGTTTTATTCCTGAGATCGTCTTCATGATCAGTCTGTTTGGCTACCTGATGATCCTCATTTTTTACAAGTGGTTGGCATATGATGCCAAGACCTCAAAAGATGCCCCCAGTCTTCTAATAGCCTTCATCAACATGTGCCTCTTCAGCTACAACGATCCCACTAACAAACCGCTATACACAGGACAGGTACACATTACCATCATCACTATATGTGGCAGGTGAGATGCAATGACAAATAAAACTGATGTTTTGTCTCTCTCTTTCTTTGTCTCTGTAGATGGTAATTCAGTCTCTGCTAGTTGTTATAGCTCTCGCCTGTGTGCCATGTATGCTTATAGTAAAGACCCTAGTAATGCGCAGGCAATACCTTTGGAGAAGACACCTGGTAAGAACCTCACACAACACATTCAAGATTCTTACACACACAGTTTATTTTTTATAGTGTTTTTATCTTGTAATTTTCATATCCAGAGTGAGAGGTTTGTGGGATGTGGAGCGTTTAGATTGTAAACATGAAATATCATTGCTACATCAGTAGGCAAGTTCTTCAACCTAATGTCCACACAGATGTCTTATAAGTTTCATAAGTGTGATTACCTAGCCTGAATGCCAGCCTGAATCCCACTCACAACATTTTTTGGTAGGGAAGTGTAGTCTGGACTTGATCCATACTTGATCGCATCTGTTGTAAAAGAAATCGACAGCGCATTCATTTTAAAAGACCAACAGAAAGACTGGAATCAAGGCATTTGTCAATCAGGAAAGATGTGTTTGCCGTCCTTTCTACGGGATTCAGCAAAAGTTTTAAGTTATCAGCTGGCTCCGATGATCACTAAGAAGATGGGATGCAATGAAAACCCTGTGGTTTCTCCTTTGGTCGCACTCATGGAGGACCAAGTAAAAGAAGCAACACTCATTATTTTACTACTTCTTCCAGCGTACGTGTAGTTGAGTTCTGTTGACAACTGTGTAGCTCACTATACGTCACTTACTGCTTTACTCTGATTGGTTGTAGGTCTATCCAATTGCAGATTTATTTTATTTTTTTCCTGGTTCGGTTAAGACACGCCTCATAATCAAAGCCCTATTGAGCTGTATCAGACTCACATTCTGACTTGAATATGAGAATGACGAAGTAAGGCTAGTGATTTTCAGGCCTAAAATGCAGTTTATTCATGTGTTGTCAAAGCTTAATTTTTAGCATCATTAGAGTGTCACACTATAATTCAGAAATCATTCTAATATGCTGATTTGCTGCTCAAGAAACATTTCTTATTATTATCAATATTGAATAAGTGCTGCTTGATATATTTGTGGAAACTGATGCATTTTTGATAACTATTTGATGCATAGAAAGTTCAAAAGAACATTTATTTGAAATATATATTTTTGTAAAGTGTCTTTACTCTCAGTTTAGATCAAATTAATTTGTCCTTTTTTAGATTTGTTTTCTTCTTTTTTTATTATGCTCAGTTCTAAAGTGTTTATTCAGCTAAAAAATATTTCCAAGTGCATCTTGCAAATCTATCTAAATGTCTGAATAAATGTAATGAGAAAATCATGTAAATTCATTGGTCAGATAGTGTGGGAACCCTGACCCATATGCAAGATTATTATATAATGTCTCAGCTATGACCTAGTGTGACTTTTGCTGCAGGGAACACAAAACTTTGGGGGAATCCGAGTGGGTGACGGCCCCACAGAAGATGAAGCTGAGATCATCCAACATGATCAGCTTTCCCAAAACTTAGACGAAGAACCTGAGGTAAGGAAGTATTCTCTATTTATTTATTTGTCTTCAATTGCTCGTCCATCTTCTCTCAACTAGGCTGTAGAATAACATAGAAATAATACTTTTTTGTCATACTTATTCAATAGATTACCCATGCTTGTGTCCTTTTTATTTTACCAAGATGCTTTGATGTAGCATTAGTTTTGTGAAGTCTAACAATAGTCTTTCTATAGCCAAGAGAATGACTCCTGTTCTGCCGACCCAAGAGCATATTTATTTGGATAATTGTTTGTGTCAGGTTTTTCTGTCTGACACTTTGTGTGATGACATCTTTTGATTCTGAGAATAGCTTAACATTTTATTGTAACGTAATTAAATTGATCTTCTTCATAATAGTATATGTGCAACTTGTTACCACCCAGACTGTGACAAGCTACACCAGGGTACCAAAAACTGCTGCAGTTGGCAGTGGGCATTCCTTTCTGTGACTCACTGGATCTGTGATCTACATACCAGTGCTGGTCTAAACTGGGTCTTCCACTTTTAAAAGCACTATCTCTCCCCCAGCCACTGTATCCCTGGGAAACCAGTCCCAAAACACTAAACAAACACACACCGACTAATTGAGCTTCTCTGAGAATAAAATGGAGGAAGATAGACTATGATATGCTTTATATTAAGGTTTGAGATGCATCATTTCAGTACATTAGTACCAATAATCTTCCTCTTTCCCGCTCCAAACAGGCCGGTCAGTAAAGCGCAGTCAGCCAAAAAGTCAATTTACTGGAGACTGAAGACAGATATCCAGAATTGTTTATCCCTACTCGTTTTGGTTTGTACAGTGACCCTGCAAAAGTATTTGGTTACTCAGAAATGTATGAATTCAGTGGTATCTGCAAACAAATAACAGCTTGACCTTTTCTCGTTAAACAGCTTAAATTTCCCAGCTATATTGCAATTACTTACATTATCAATATGATTGTTGGCTGATTTTAGAGGATGTATGAAATCACAAGTGAATTCCTCGCTCAAATTCACAAAGATGTCCTCAGTAGAGTTTAGTTCAACAAATTATATTCCAATTTTGACATACAGAAAATGTCCAGGACAATTGTCTTTTTTTATAAACCTAAGAAGTCTTTTTTTCTGAAATGTGTACTTTAAAAGTGTCCTGTGTTTCTTTAAAATAAGTGCAAATTGTCTTGATTTATTGCATTTAAAGCATTCATGCATTTGTATTAGTGTGGCTTTAGTGTCTGAATACTTTTTGGGGCCACTGTATTTTGCTGTGACGGAAAATTAATGTCTCAGTCATTAGATCTTTGCATTTTCTGTGAATTTAACCATTTTCCCCCACTGTCTCTTCATCAGATTCTAACTCTGTCATTAACCCTACTTTAACCCTGTGTCTGTCTGTGCATGTCTCTGGTTATATTTCAAGCAGTCAGAGGAAGAAGTGGTAAGAGCAGACAGCCTTCTCGACTCTGTGTAGATGTTTGCTATCATTTTTTACATTTGTTTGTGTGTGTGTGTGTATGTCTCTGTGTGTGTGCGTGTGTTTGTGTGTATGTTCGCCATCACCCGTATAATCCTCTTGTTCTGCGGCTTGTGTGAATCCCTGCAGGTTTCAGTGTTGGTAGTCGCCTGCTTTTGGTGTTCGGTTCTTTTCCAGTACAACTTGATAGATTATTTTCTAGCCATCAATTTTCCTTAGTTTTAGCCGCCTTCATTACATGGGAATGATCTGGTGAGCCGTGCTGGACCGTGATTATGACTTAAATCACACCAAATTATGCTGATGATCTGAAAGGCCCTGCGCTGTGATTCTGTTCTTATGTCCGTGAGATCCAGGGCCTTGATTGAGCTGGGAGTGGGATTAGATTCATGTGTTTTCTTTTTTTTAAATTCCTTTTCTTGTTGAAAAACAAAAACAGATACAGTTGTTGTTCAGAACAATCGTTTGGTCACTAATAAATTCTCACATAAAACAAAATTGAAAAGTGAAAATGTAAAATTGGTAAATAAACATGACAATCCATCTTTCCCAATACTGCAAAAACTTATCCATCTGTTGGTTTAAAGCAAAAGTAATTCACTCTCCATATTTTGGACACTGGTCATAATGTCCAGACATTCAGCCTTTGTTGGGGGTTCAAATTGTAGCCACATTAGTGTTTCAGCTTTCTTGCTGGCTGCTTATAATCTTTTAAAAGGTACTAAATGAGCTGCCAAGCTGCCCAGGTAAATTATAGAAAATGAGCAGTCGCTTCCATCACCGAAAATAAAACATATGACTTGTATTACCTCCTGCCAATATGACTGAATGGCTGGGCAGCGCCAGAATACATGAAAATGGCCCACATTTCCTCCAACATAGACCACTTCCCTTCTCGCAAGACTGAATAAATAGCCTGTACAGAACACACATTCAGCCAGTCCTCTGAAATATAAATTTTCCCATTATATCCCATTTTAATCTAACTTTATTTGTTGATTGTTCTTTATGGATTGAATGGCTAGATATAGTTTTGAAATAAGTTTCGTAAAACTTATTTCAAAATAAACGTATAAGCTTAAAAAAAATCTAGTTTTCCATATCATATTTATCAAGATGTCCTGAAAGCGATCTAATTATCCCTTTGATGAAACTGAACTAAAAGAGGTGATGCCAAGAGATACCAGAGCTAAAAACCTCCCATTAAGAGTTAGAAAGCAATCCATTTTAATAGTCTAGATTGTCTTTCAATTTGTGTTCTTTAAACCAGATTCTAAAAGGAACCTTAGTTCCACTTAGTTCGCCTTGTCCACTTGTCCCATTCATTAAATTTGTTTTAAAGGGACTTCGAACTGGTAAGGATTAAAAGAAGTACAAGAGTCAGGGGAGCATGTTCATTTTTACTGTATCCTGTTCTGCATCTCTAAGGGCAGTTGGGACCACCTACAGTATCTATATCTATATTTAATGTTCTTACCAATAGGACCATAGTTGCTTTTATACAATTTCAGAAATATCCTTTGTTATTATAATCACCTGGTACTTAAAGGGATACTCCACTTTTTTTTTGGAAATAGGCTCGTTTTACCACTCCCCCAGAGTTAAACAGTTGAGTTTTACGATTTCGGATCCATTCAGCCAATTTTCTGATATTTGGAAGAATATCAGTAAGCAGACAGTTTCTGGTCTCATTGACTTCCATAGTATATTTTTTCCTACTATGGAAGTCGATGAGACCAGAAACTGTCTGGTTACTGATATTCTTCTAAATATCGGAAAATCAGCTGAATGGATTAAAAACAGTAAAACTCAACTGTTTAACTCTGGGAGTTGTAAAATGAGCCCATTTCCAAAAAGTGGAGTATCCCTTTAATACTTGACACATTCCAATTCGGTTTTAATCTACTCAGCATGTCGTTCTGAGGGGTGTAGTTATAACTTAAGATGTGTGTTTTCTGAACATTTCATTTATATCCCAAGTAAGTGCCAAATTTTTTTAAGAAGTACATCAACCTAGGGATACTAACCTCTGGTGCAGCAACAAACAACAATACATTGTTTATGTACTGACAAATATTTTAGTTTCATACCTCGAACCAATAATACCTTTTATCTCCTGTTCGTCTCTAACTGACTGTGTAATGGGCTCAAGAAATAAAGTGAAAAGGGTGTGGGTGAGAGGGCATCCCTGGTGGTAGCCTTTTTCCAAGTTAATACTCTGAGTGTGATGCACATTGATCCTTATTCTAGCCTTTGGTGATGAATACAACATTATAATGCATCTAAAAAAATCATCCTTAAAACCAAATCTTCTCAATGCCAAATACAGGTACTCCCAGCGAACCGAGGCAAATGCCTTCTCGGCATCTAAACTAATTACTTGTTTTCTTTGGTGAGATTATCAATTACATGCAGCACCCACCTAATATTATCTTGTGTCTGTCTGTTACGTACAAATCCTGTCTGGTCTGAATCCACAAATTCTGGTATTATATCTTCCAATCTTTTAGCTGATATTGATGCATATAATTTATAATCAACTTTTGCACTACACTCCTTTTTGTCTTCACCCTCTTAGATTTATGCGTTTTCATCTGTCTGAATAGCTCTTATTGCTCTCTCTTCTCTCTCTCTCTCTCTCTCTTTAGTTTAATTTTGCAGATGAAGCAGTGCATCAGGCCATTCACACAATAGAATACTGCTTAGGCTGCATCTCAAACACCGCCTCGTATCTACCGACTTTGGGCGTTGAGATCTGGCCCATGCTCGTAAGTAATGCACACACCAACCATACACATTTATTGTATTGAATACAAACTGAAACCTGGTCATATCTGGGCCTGAGAAATAAATGGAAATTTCTACAGTGAATATAAGATTTTTGTTGTTTTTGCTCAGCTCTACTTTATAAACTATGAGTCGTAGGCAAAGACTTTGGTTATGTAAGCCCCTGTAAAAGAAGAAGACAATTGTGAATTCATTCATAAAATCCCATTCCAACAAGTAATGAATGGGAACCCTCTACAAATTTACTTGCATGCTTTTCCACAATGTTTTTCTTAATGTGTTTATTTTTTCTTACAGAGCTCTCTGAGGTCTTGTGGTCAATGGTGATGCACATGGGCCTTGCTTCTAGGAATTTTGGTGGAATCTTTGCCCTGTCAATCATCTTTGCCTTCTTTGCTACACTGACGGTGTTTATTCTGTTGATCATGGAAGGCCTGTCTGCCTTCCTTCATGCTCTTAGATTGCACTGGTAAGTCTACACACACGCACACACAATGCTTGCCTTTATAAATTACTGTTAAACCGTTTTAATATAGATGACTCTTTGTTGCCCCCTATCAATGGCTACTTGCGCACTGCAGAAAAAATGTATTGTATTGATTATTTTGAGTGCTTAGTCTTATTCTGTACACACAGTTTAATTATTTGCATGTGCGAGAACTGCATTCTACTACCAAATTCACTCCATGTTTTAAAACCAAACTGAATAAGTAATTGTAGCTCAATTGAAATGTGCTAGAAAATAAACAATTTTTTTTCATTTAGTTTCATCCAGAACTATAATTCACTGGCTTTGTTTCCCACTTTATTTCTGTAGGGTGGAGTTTCAGAATAAATTCTATACTGGACAAGGCTTCAGAGTTCATGCCTTTCACTTTTGACAGCATTCTGGAGGGCAAGTTTGAAGACTAAACCTCACCCACATTCTCTCCTTCTTCCACACCTCTAAACAACAGGAGCCAGTCAGATTATGTGTGAGATTTTATGATTTGTGTGAACACTGTGACTTTGTAAGGCTCTATATTTCTCAGGTGTTCTACATCAGGACATGAAATAAATTTCAAGAAAGTAAGCTTGAAGTATTTAGTAGAAGCTAAGCTGAGCTGAATATAATCTGAGCTAGAACTACATAACATATTCACAATTATTTAATTACTCTTAAATACTTGATTATGTAATAATACAAACTCAAGTGCTGTTACCACATAGCACACAGGAGTATGAACAGCTTGTTTTCTTTGTTGTAAAAGCCCATAAATGTGTACATACCCTTTTAATCAAGGCACAATATCATTAAAGTTTCCCTACCTTTATAGTACAGGTTCTAAAATTTGATGCATTTCTGATTTTTCCCCCAGTCTGTTAAATTATTAGTTTTTTTTTAATGTATATTTTATGCTTTGTTAAACACATTTCTAACAGTTCTCATACAAAGGGACCTTATTTCAAATGCAGAAAAACAACTTCATTGTTTGCCATATTACAATCTTCTGTCATGCAGAGAGGAGGATTTCCTCATAAAGCATATCAGAATAATAGTTGCAAATAATCCCCCAAAATAGCCAGATTTATTGCAGATCTTTTCATTCCTTGTAAACACACGTAAAGTGTAGTTAAATTTTAGTTGGGTCTTGAACTGTATTGCTGTTTTTTTGTTTGTTTTGTGTGTTTTGCTGTTGTCTTTGGACAATTAAAGGCAAAAACAACACATCTAAGCTATGTTAACCGTATGAATCTGTTTGTTGCAGTGCCCAGTTTCAGGGTTTTTTTATTGTTGTTCATAATTGAGTTTACAACAAGCACATGCAATGACTCCTAAAGAAAACATGTTTGCTTGCTAGATGTCAGAGGCAGTCCATTTAGTCTATAGTCAGAAATTAACTATACCAAGTAAGAGCAGCCAGTGAAGCAGTGATTGTCTGTTTTTTTGTCAATAAAGGACTGGATATGATCTTGGTTTTCTTTTTTGTATGCATGGTGTGAGAAGATCTGTTGATAAATCATATCTAAATGTACAATACAATTAATATAATAACAATTATTGATGATATATAGCATGATTTTTTTTCTTAAGTCTCAGCTGCAGCTTCATGCCAACCAAGCTGATATCTGGAACAACTGCACTGATACTTTGATTTTGATACTCTGAAATTGCTTACAGTTCAGACGAATTTAGGCCAGTTTTGTTTTGTCTGTTTTTTTTCTCTGCAAACAGAAAATACTTTAACAAAAGCTATAGTACCAAGCTTTATGTGTAAGTGGAGCAACAGAAGTTTCCCCCTCTCCCTTCTAAATCATTCTGTAATCATTCCTACTTGCTACAATGTAAAATCCGCAAACTTCGAATATTCAAAAAAAAGTCCACACTGCCATACTTCGTATATATTTTCAAATGTGAGAAGAGCGATAAAAACGATAACATCCAGTGCTTTTTGACTAAATATCAACTCTCTTGAAACCCAAAGTTTAAAACATAATTTTGTTTAAAATTGTGTAAGTACAAGTGTAAGTACAAGTGTGTCCTATCTACCTCATTTATTGTAATTCCAATGGTGATTCCAATAACACGTATCTTTGATCTTAATTTTCAGGATCAGGTTTACGCTTCAATGACTCATAAATCGTTTTGGGCTGATTGTCTCATACCCTTGTATCAATGAGTGAGTAAGTGAGTGGGTGGGTATGTGTATGGTGTGTGTCCCTTGCCAGGCTCTATTGGGAGGGTTGAGCTCCCCTTAAAGGGTCAGTGTGGGTGTGACCTTACAGTAAGTGATCTTGGTAGGGGGCTGGACTGAAGAGGAAAGGAAGACCTGACAGGTGGGATTCACAGGGAGCTGTGGTCAAACACTCTTCCTTACACACTCGCACACACCTTGGAGAAGAGAGTCTGTTTCCACCGACTGGCTGAATGTCCCAAAGTAGACTTGAGGGAAAGAGGAAGGGAGTAAAAGTTTGAGGCAGTCTAGCAAACCTAGAGAGTAGTATGTAGTAGAAGTAGGTAGCATAGGTGTAAGACTTGGATCAAAGTAGTCAAGAAACGTTTTGAAGAGTTGCCGAAGGTTGTCCGCTCTGACCATTGGGTGTCTACTGTCATTCAAGTCTTTTTTAGTGCTTTATTTTTACCCTGGGACTGCAATCTGTCACACCGGGCAAAGTGTGAGTGTGATCTGCTTTCTGTCTGTGTGCGTATTCAACAGTGTATACTTGAAACCGAGCCATGGCCGACACCGACTTCAAACTGGAGCGCGCCGTCTTCGCCGAAATCTCGGATGATGATGATGATGAGGAGGTCGCCTTGGTGCCGTCTTCCACCAAACCTGCCATGACAACCAAAGTGTTCAAATCAAAACGAGGCGATGAGGATGATGACGATGGTGACCCAGCGAAAGAGGTGGACCTGGTGTTGGGGCCTGGACTCGATGGAGGTGGCACTGGTGAGTCCGAGAAGTCTGAGGCCCAGGCTACCGGCATGTTGGTCCTGGCACTCCTAGACAAAATCATAGGTGTGGTGGACCAGATCCAGCACACTCAGACGGTCTCGAGGCCAAGCAGGAGACCATGGAGAAGAACATGAGCAGCATCCAGACGGAGCTGGCCAAGCTGGCGAAGAGTCACGTTGGAACGGCCGGTGACAGTCAACAAGCTCCTGGACAAGGTGCGTAAGGTGAACATCAACGTGAAGAGCGTGCGAACGGACCTGGAGAAGCAAGTGGGACAGATCAAAAAACTAGAGAACAATGAACAAGAGCTCCTCAAGAGGAAGAACTTCAAAGTGCTCATCTTCCAGGTGAGTAAGGAGTGCATGACAGAGTGTATTGGCGCTTTTCCATTACCAGTTCCAGCTCGACTCATCTCGCTTTTCGCTCCGTTTTCCATTGCAGACTGTACCGCCACAAATAGTACCTGTCGTCATAGCAACGCCTTTCGTTCCTCATTGCCCCATTCAGATCTCGCAGATCCTCTCTTCGGCCACCAAACAAAGTAAAGTCTGCATCTCCTTGTTTGACCATGGCGTATTCTTCCGAGTTCCCATAATAATAGTAGTAAGTTTAGTAAATATCTCTGGCCAAACTATTTAAAAATAGCGGGGTTATTCTTGATACTCCATCTGGCGTGTGCAATGATGACGCAGTGAATAGTGTTGATTCTCTCTGACCAATCAGCAGTCGGCATTGTTTACACGTCACATTTGAGTATCGCCTCAGCTCGCTCAGAACCTTGCTGGAGGTGGTACAAAAAAAAAGTACCTGAAAGGAGGTACCGGTACAACTTTTACACAGTGGAAAACCAAACAAAGGCGAGCCGAGATCGAGCTGATACGGTGTAGTGGAAAAGCGGCATATGATTGCAGACACGGCATTCCATCTCTTTTCATTTGTCTTAACTAATGGGTACTAATTAGTCTTTTAGCAAATTCTTGCTTTCTAAGTGACTTAAAGGAAGTCTTGAGCAACCTAGAATTGTTTGACTTGCTCAACTGCATGGATCCCTTCTTGCAGGATTTGAACTTAAAGCATTTTTGTTACCATTCTCAACTCTTACCAAAGGGGTACCTTTTTATTGTGGAACTGGAACTAATTCCGATTGGTTATAAAAGCTTGAGTCCAGCTGATCCAGCTTTTCTTCACTGTTCTAGTCTAGGTTTTTTAGGACAGCTGTAGAAACCACGTTTTTGTTTGAATCTGATTTTTTTAGGTTTTCATTGTTCGACTGCAGTCGTTTTTGCTAGTATGGGCATGTTGTTTGTCATAGTAAAAATGGCAGTGCCTTAGACCACCATATGTTCCTTAATCTATATATGAACCTTAAATTGTTACCTTGGAGTTAGCTTTTTATAACACAATCAAACGCTTCAGTTGTTTCGCTCGGGTCTGTATTTGCAATCCTCTTTCCCAGGTTTTTTTTGGAGTACTCATGGATTCCTTTTGCAAGGCTTGGCCTTGAATTCACCACTCAGTATCATAAAGTCTCAGTTCACTCCTAAGTGAACTTTCAAAGGTTCCTGTCTCACCTCACAGCAACCTCTGAAAGATACTGGGTCAGCACATTCCATGAGTATACTGCAAATGTACTACATGCATGTCAAAATTAGCTGAAGTTTGTAGAAATGTATAATACAACTCAAAAGAGCGCACACACCACAGACCACACGGCAGAGAGATGTAGTGATAAAGCATGTTTCAGACAGAATCTGTGTAAGATAATGTGGGGTTACGTCAGTAAAATTTATCTGTAGGCTATTAAAAAAAGTCTCTATGCTCACTAAGGCTGCATTTATTTGATGCAGTAAAATCGCAATACTTTGAAATATAATTACAGTTTAAATAAGTGGTTTCTATTTTGATGCATTTTAAAATGAAATGTATTTATGTGAAGCTGAACTTTCAGCATCATTACTCCAGTCTTCAGTGTCACACGATCCTTCAGAAATCATTCTAATGCTGATTTGATGTTCAAGAAACATTTCTTACTGCATTTATTTGACGCATAATTTTAAGTTTTTAATGTTACTTTTGATTAATGTAATGCATTCTTGCTGAAAAAAATATTAATTTCTTCTTCAATTAAAGTTGTGAACAGTTTAGAATGAAGATGTTTATAATATGATATTATTCACAAATATGATGCTTATAATAGACTGCAATGCTGTCTAGATGATGCACTGCACTCTTTCACAGATGTCTTAGCAACGTACATTTTCTTACTGGAAAAATAGAAAAGGTAATTGTACGCTGCCTGCACAAAGAGAAGGCCTATAATTTTTCCTTAATATCTCTCTCTCTCTCTCTGGTGTGTGAGATAGTTGGCTGTGGCAGATAGTTGGCAGGTGTTTGAGGGTATAGAATGAAGACATTATAATTTATATGTAGGCTGTATCTTCTGCTCAGCTGCTGTTTAACCATCCTTAGAATTAAAATCCTGCTGTAATTTAAAATAGATTTGCTGAGTTCTGCAGATCTGAGTATCATCAGATCACCCCAGTCTGATATCTTTCAATACAATATGGTTTACACTCACACTATTTATTATAACTGAACTCACTGTACTTCAATAGAATATGAAAGAGTTTTCTACATGAACATCTCTATGTTTAGCTTACTCGTGAGGGGAATTGACTATAGGAAGTCATTTATTTGAATCATCTTAGAAACTGGTTCACCAAAGGGTTTATGCAAATCAGGTAACTGCTCAATTTGCATAATACTAATATATTATACAAGCACATTTTCTCAAATTGTAAATAACTTAAATAGCATCTATGTTTTACTAGAAAATAGTAATTCAATCTCAATCTGTCAATGTGTTACTTTTTACTAGCAATTTTCAGAGTCAAATTGTTTCCAAGTAAATCACCATTGTTTTTTAGCTTTAAGGCTTTTATAAGTTTAATTTACATAGACATGAGGTGTGTTTGAGCTGAAAAGAATGACCATGCCATAATTTAATTAATTAGCTATAATTGGCTAATCCTGGCACTGCCACATTTAGTGTTTGGTTAATCAAAATTGTGGAAGTAGGTTTTTTTTAGCAATAAGTGAATAAGGTTATCAAATGTTTATGTGCTGAAATATTGGTTTGGCTTTATTTTGATGGTCTCTTTAACACATTCTATTGATTATAAGTCACGTTGTACACATGTCTCTGTAGAGTATAAATTCATCATTAGAGTATTATTAGAGTTGGGTTAGAAGAGTAAGTTGATGCACTTAAAGTTACTTCTACTCAACACTCAACAGAAAGTGTTCCCTTACTATTTTCGGTGAAAGCTCTGAAAATAGCACAGGAGACTTCATATGTAAAACGATGCTATCTTTAGTGTTTTACTGAAGTGCTAGATCAGTGTGTGGTAAAGCATTTCACTGCGAAGAGACTCTGTGTATTAAGTGTGTTGAGAGCTTGCTGGATTGCAGTTTGAACAGAGACTCCCTCTGAGACCCTCATCCTCCTTAACTTTCCCTTATTCTAATTATAGATGAGAATTCGGTAATGTCTGCAAGGATAATGACACTACTGTACCGTCAGAGAACCTTTCAGTTTTAGAAGTAGGCCTACCGCCGGACATTTGCAATGAGCTTTGTCAGAGATTTAATAAGTCATTTGCTAATATAGGCCTATACCATAAATATATTTCAAATAAAATACACACTTTCAAAAATGCTGGGTTGTTTTAACTCAATTTTGGGTCAAATATGGACAAACCCAAATGTTGGATTAAAAATGGAATTTAAAAAATGTAACCCAACGCTGGGTTTGTCCATATTTGACCCACAATTGGGTAAAACCAACCCAGCATTTTTTTAGAGTGCATTTAAAGGAGCTGTATGTAAGAAATTTATTTCAAATAATCATAAAATGGCCCTGATATGTCACTAGACATTAAGAAATCATTTTCATTACAAATACTTATCACTGACAACAGTAGTCCAGCCAGGATATTGTCATTTAAAAAGTGAAGTTGCAGCCCTCAACTGATGTTGATGTTGTCATGTTGTGTTTTGGTCTGATGCTTCACCCTCCATCGATCTACCAATCAGTAGTCAGTAGTGTTGCGGCATCCGGGTTGCCAGCTCTTCTCTAGTTACCATAGCTACAAATACAAACGTGTCGGATAAAAAAATGTTGGATCCTGCAGCCTATCTGGCAACCTCGAGTCAGGGGAAAGGGGAGGGGATACACCGCTCTACAGTCATTTGAAAGTGATTGCAGTACCAGTTTTGGCCACAATCTTACATACGGCTCCTTTAATATTAATCACATTTTACAGTAGTAAATACAATACATTAGCATGTTATCAGTCATAAATGGTATCCTCATAGCAGTGTGATTGACAGTGCAGTGGATGGTTTTAAAGGAGCTGTATGTAAGATTGTGGCCAAAACTGGTACTGCAATAACATTCAAAATACCGTAGAGCAGTGTATCCCCTTTCCCCCGACTCGAGGTTGCCAGATAGGTGGCAGGATCCAAATTTTTTTTATCTGACACATTTGTAGCGGCTGACTGGTAGATTGGTGGAGGGTGGAGCATCATACCAAAACACAACATGACAACATCAACATCATTTGAGGGCTGCAACTTTACTTTTTAAATGACAATATCCTGGCTGGACTACTGTTGTCAGTGATATAAGTATTTGAAATGAACATGATTTCTTAATGTCTAGTGATATATCTGGGCCATTTTATGATTATTTAAAATAAATTTCTTACATACAGCTCCTTCAGTATTTCTCCGCTATATTTGACTCTTTTAAATCCACAGACGTCATTGTGTGCCAGTAAATGTGTTTGTTATGGCTTTCAGTCAGTGATCTGACATCATAGTCAGGGTGAGGTTCGGTGTGTTCCAGCACTTGACTCTACACCAGCGTTACTGCATTTAGCCTCACTAACGAGTCGTTTCCTCCCAGTGCTGCTCTGAGAGGCTGGACGGGGAACACTGGTGGTGTAACTGCTCTCAATGGTTGTATCTGAAAGATGGATGATTACAGGAGTCAGTGAGGTCATTTATTGGTATTTGTAAAGTGTTCTGTTGGCTTGTGTACTTATTTCCCATCATTTATCCAGTCAGTTAATGAGGATCATTATGGTCTGTTGGGGATAATTTGAGAAGATCTACCTGATGGATCACATGCAAAGAACCAAACTCAGAAATGCACGTTAGCTGAAAAACATACATTATCCGTTTTTATTCATATGTTAATATTAACATTTTTAGTCAAATATTATAATTGCATGCATGCATAAATAGATATTCATTTTTGTTTACCAGTTGGCTAGCAATGTGCCCTTGTACATACAGTGAAAAAAAAAACAAATAAAAATTGTTATCCGTATGACAATTGACATTGAAAATTTGAAAATCAAACATAATTTAGTATGCGTTTAAATTGCATGAACTCCATCGAGTTTAAAATCTGATGATCATGATATGAAAATTATTCAAAGAGCATCTTGTGTTTTAGGTACATTTATTTATTTTTTTATTTTTTTATTTTTATTAAATTATATATATTTACACTTATTTAATATATTCATTTTATACATTTTTGTTATTGGTATGGTATTGTTATTCTACAACAATATTATTATTTTCACTGTGATGGCCACTATACTACCTTTTAAAAGTTTGGGATGAGATTTAAAATAATAAATAATCATAATAATAATATTTTGGATGCATTGAATTAATCAAATGTGTTTATAATGTTACAAAAGGATTATATGTTAAGTAAATGCTGTTCTTTTGAACTTTCTATCCATCAGTGTCATGGAAAAATATTTTCCACAAAAATAGTAAGCAGCAAGCTGTTTTCAACATTGATATTTTTTATTATTAATAATAATAATTTGTATTACTTAAGAGTCTATGACTTGATAATTATTGCTGTGATCTTTATGTTTCTAGCATGTTATATGTTTGGCAACAGTTCTTCTAATCATAATTGATGGAGTGTGTACCTTTTCGTTTCTTAATTATTCATGTAGGAAGACACGTTATAGCCATATTCCAGAATGATAATGTCAAGATTCATCTAAATCCTATTTACATCCAAACAGCGACTTTTTTTTAATTAAGACAATATTTCACAGTACAATTTTTACTGTTTTGATCAAGTAAATGCAGCCTTGGTGAGACTTTCAAAAACATAAGAAAATCTTCCTGACCCCAAACATTCGAACATTAGTGTGTATGAGTCTCGTGTGTGTGTGTGTGTGTGTGTGTGTGTGTGTGTGTGTGTGTGTGTGTGTGTGTGTGTGTGTGTGTGTGTGTGTGTGTGTGTGTGTGTGTGTGTGTGTGTGTGTGTGTGTGTGTGTGTGTGTGTGTGTGTGTGTGTGTGTGTGTGTGTGTGTGTGTGTGTGTGTGTGTGTGTATTTAATTGCTCATGAAGTTTCAGTTTCAGTCTTCTCTGATGGAATGTCCACTCAAGCTGCAGGTTACACTACTGGCATTTATCAGATATCTAATCACAGACCCCTAAGGTCATAAATTACCCCTGTAAAACTGGACTTTGTGTGTGTGTGCATGTGTGCGTGTGTGTGAGTTGAGAGATCAAGGGTACACACATTAATATTTCTGGTATAAATAAGTGGACATTTTAATTGATTTATTCAGAATCGACATTGACAGTATTCTCAGAAATTGTGTAAGTCAGTACCAGAATAGTAATTACAAGCACAAGTAGAACTTTTTTGAGGGGTGTAAACACATCCACTGACCTCTGGTCGTCTCAGTACCAGCACCTCATGTAAAGACATTTTCATAGCATTGTTTAAAATGTTATTTCCATTTGCAGCTCCGCACCTGTGGTGAACATGCAAGTAAAAACGTACTATTTATGGGACACGCATCAACTGAATGGTATTAGCTTGCTTGTGCACACAGACAGTGATATTTGTAACAGTGGTGTCATTTCTAGTGAAACGAAAGGGTCCCACTTTATATTAAGTGACTTTAAGGACTATGCAATTACATTGAACAATAAGTACGATGTATTATTGTGTTCCTGTTGTATTGTAAAACACTTTTGCTGCTATTTTGCTGCTATTGAGGGTCGGTTTAAGGGTAGGTTAAGGTTAACTGTGTAATTACAAATGTAATTACATAAATTAATTATAGCTGTAATTACATGCTGGAATTTTAAAATGTAAGTACAATGTAAAAACATGTATGTACACAATAAGTCCATTGTATCAAATTATTAATTTCAATGTAATTACATAGTACTTAAAGCCACTTAATATAAAGTGGGACTCGAAAAATCATGCTTTGGTAAATCGTAAAATTTTGACTTCCCATGTCATAATTGTGACTTTTCAATTCAGAATTGTGACTTTTTATGGCATAATAATTATGATTTTCAAAGCATGATCTAATGTTGTGGGCCTCCATTAATTTCTATTGCATTCTGGTAAGAAAATGTTTAACGCAAAGAGGTGTTTGTTGGTTTGCTAGGCGGGTGATGATGAGGTGTGGCCGTGACTTATGGGGTTTGCGTGATCTCCAGCGTTACTGCTGGCCTCTGCTCTATTTTTGCACTGAATTCAGGGTATCATATTAACCTAGACAGCAGTGTGTGTTCAGTAAGAGCGTGTGTGTGTACGTAGAATGCGTATTGCGTTTTAGTCCAGGCCAGAATGTGATGCTTGATAAATGGGCTGAGGATAAATGAGGCATGAGTTGCCACCGATGTGTGTGCGTTTTTATTAACCGTCAGAAGAGGTGCCCATTGGTCACTTTTATTTTTTTTAACATGCTAGATAATATGTCAAATATGCGATATAGGAAATGATAACTGCATGTGTCGCATCGATAGTGTATCGCAGGTGTTCTCTCCCAGGTCCTGGAATTACATGCTTTCATATCGCTTGCATGGGCCGGGCTGCAGATGAAGACCGGAGCAACACTTGATACTGTAGCGCCTGAGCCAGACACAGCAGAAATGCACATCTAAAGATAAGGCTCGCCTTCAGTTATAATAAACCGGAATTAGGAATCTATTCCAATTATACTGAATCCTGGTGTCTTGGTGGCAGCAAATGTAGAACTTTTGATCATGTATTTTGTGCAAGGACATATGTATTATGAATCTGTACAAACACAAGCTGGTAAAGGAGGTTATTAGGTGAAAAGCCTTTACCTCTTTGACATTATGAAGCTGTCAGATACAGAAGCATGAAAACAGCCGCTGGCTCCCGTTTCAGCCGGAGAAGTTTAATATAGCCTTCAGCCAATGAGAGACAGAAACCTATAGTGTGTTGTTTTGGCTTTTGGATTAATTTGTTAAAGGGTTAGTTCACCCAAAAATGAAAATTCTGTCAGTAATTACTCACCCTCATGTCTGTTCAAATCTGTAAGACCTTCGTTCTAGCCTGGCTACGCCCTCCTACGCACTTCCGCTCAATTTCATTTTCCTTCAGTACTATGTACGAATTAAATGTACTAGAGTCTGGTTGAACCAGGCTACCTTCGTTCATCTTCGGAACACAAATTAAGATATTTTTGATTAAATTTGAGAGCTGGATCACTTCTGCATACTAGTCCATAGGCTTCTTGAGGAATTGATACTTGCCGGCCTCAAAGTTATTAAAGACATCGTTCAAATAATCCAAGTGACTTCAGTGGCTCAATCTTAACTTTATCAATCAACTTCAACGACGAGAACACTTTTTGTGCGCAAAAAAACAACAAAATAACGACTTTATCTCAACTATTCATTTCCTTCTCTCTCTGCCTCGAGTCAGGTTACTAGTTTAATAGCGTAAGCTTCTGTTATTGTACGTCACATGCATCACACACATGACCAGCGTCGGCCAATAGTGAGCCTACGTGTGATGTAGCCCTACACTATCACACTACGTTAACTGACTAGAGGCGCATAGAGAAGGAAGTGAATGGTTGAAATAAAGTTAGGCACAAAAAGTATTCTTGTCGTTTGATAAAGTTAAGATTGAGCCACTGAAGTCACTTGGACTATTTTAACGATGTCTTTAATAACTTTTTGAGGCCGGCAAGTTTCAATTCCTCAACAAGCCTATGGACTAGTATGCAGGAGTGATCAAGCTCTCAGATTTAATCAAATATATCTTAAAAGGGGGGTTTACTGCTCTTTTCTTTGCATGATTGTGTTTATGGGGTGCAATATAACATGTATCCGTGGTTTTTCTTTTTTTAAAAGTTTTATTTTTCATAAATTTCACCTTTATTGTCAGCCGCGCTCTCCTCTGTCCCCTGAACGAGCGGTTCACTTCCGGAGCCAAACTAGTAGCCCATAAAGCCTATAAAGCCAGCGCTGGCATTTGGAAAAAAAAAAACACAACGCTACGTCGGGAATTATACATGCAAATACATTTAAAATGATGAAATCTTAGCCTACTTACAGGTTGTGGCCCAACAACTGCTGCCTCTTGTTTTAAAGTTGGATCTGCTTCATGATTTAGAAACAGTTTTTTTTTAATCCGGTGTTGAACTCATGGAGATTCTGGAAGCTGTCTTCGTAAATGCGCAGCACAGAGAACTAGATTACGATCGTCACTTTCAGGAATATAATCAAACATAAATTGTATCCATTGTTGAGGAAGTATAGTGTCCGTGGGAAGTCCGAAACACAGAAGACCTGACAGCTGCGTGAACACAACTCATCTCGACGAGGAGCTGATGAAATATGGTCATGCCCTTTCCTGCATATTCCGGAGGGAGGGTTGATGCAAATGTGTGGGTTAGTGACGTACCATAACCCAGCTGTAGTCCAAAACGAGTCGTTTTTGTAGGCAATTTTACTTCCTGATTTTTAAAAGACGATATCTCTGCTTACACTAAACTTTCAGTGCTGCAACTTTGCAGATACTGTTCATGCACCAACAGCAACATTACACACTATTTCAAATGAAAAAAGTGAAATTGCAGTCAACCTGCCCTTTACTTTGTGTTCCGAAGATGACGAAGGTCTTACAGGGTTGAATTAGAATAGAATTTTCATTTTTGGGTGAACTTGTCTTGGCCCCTAGGAAAACAAGTACATGTGGTTTCCTGACTGACATAACACAGTTCTTGACACTTATGCAAGAGAGAGATGATATTTTTGTAATACCCGTCATGATGAAACCCATACTAAACTCATGGTTGTTTCACGTTCTCAGTGGACGTTTTGCTGTTCTGAATCCAACAGAACTCAACAGCTGCTCAGTGTCTCAACCTTAACATGCCTTTCAACATCACACATACGCAGCTGTTATCAACACATCACCGGCTGATTTTGTTTAGCTGGAAGTGTCATGCAAACTACTGCACCAACTGTTTTTGGCGCTGTCTTGGTAACAGTTGTCATGGTGCGTTGGTCCACAGATAGCTGTTAATCTGTGTAATTGTTTGCCTCTTTTAGGGGGTTAGGACAGGGATCCGTCTATATGTAGAGCATGGGTTGACGTTCTTTTTAGCGCAGGGCTTTTGAGCTGGAGTTTCGGGGTATTATTCAGCACCAGACACACTGGCAGCAGTATTACTGTGCTGTTTACTGTATTTGTACTGCACTAAATAATTGCAAACAAGGTCCAAAATGAACTTTTTGGTGGCTGATGGTGAGTGAATTGAGAAAATTTACTGGCCATATATCTCTTACCAGCATTGAAACTGCGAGACAATGGACTAAAATAGCCACTTTCTTTGTATTGTAGTGGATATCGTGCAGTTATTTCAAGATTTATCTCTCACGGTTACACTTTACTTGAAGGGGTGTGCATAAGACTAACATGACACCTTCATAATCATGACATCTATGAATATGAAGGAAGTTTTATGCATGTTTGTGACATCTGTCATTAAGTTTCATTTGCGCAGTTATGACATTTTTAATGCAAATATGACATTGTTTGAGATGTTATGACACCTTGACATAAACCGATACATCATAACCTGTCAGTGTGTTTTTTGACATTGGCTGTCATGAAGCCATTATAACTTTTTAATGACAAATTCAATTGGTACCACTGTAGTTGAGGTCACGAAAAATATTCATGACACGGTTATAATGGCCTCATGACAGCCAATGTCAAAGCCAACCACATGACAGTTTAACTTCATTTTATGTCAAGTTATCATGACTAAGACACTGACAGGTTATGATGTATTGGTTTATGTCAAGATGTCATTACAAGGACATCTTAAACAATGTCATATTTGCATTCAAAATGTCATTATTGAGCGAAAGACACTTAATTACAGTTGTCATAAACATGCATAAACCCTATTTCACATTCATGACACGGGTCATGTCATGGTTATGAAGGTGTCATGTCAAGTCTTATGCACATCCCTTCAAGTAAAGTGTCACCATATATATAGGCCCTATGTATATATACTACTATCACACATATATATATATATATATATATATATATATATATATATATATATATATATATATATGGTACCAGGTCTCCCTCGGAAAAGAGACTCAGTCTCAAGGGACTTCCTGGTTAAATAAAGGTTAAATAAAATTAAATAAAAATTATATATATATATATATATATATATATATATATATATATATATATATATGTATATATATATATATATATATATATATATATATATATATATATATATATATATATATATATATATATATATATATGAAGAGTTCAGATGCAAAAGCCTCTAAGTGCCATTTGAAATTTTCTTCTAAAATGATCATTTTTATCAAGCTTGTATATTTAAGTTCAGTAATTTCACTTAAATGGCAATGAAGATTACCTATTAATTGTCATTTAAGTGAAATTATTGAACTTAAATATACAAGCTTGATAAAAATGGTCATTTTAGAAGAAAATTTCAGATGGCATTTAGAGGCTTTTGCATCTGAACTCTTCATATATACATATGGTAAAGAGCGACTGGAATTTTGCTGGTCACATATTGGTTTATTCGTAACTGTCACCCCACTTTCTGAACATAGATGTGAAAATTATTCTTACGGTTGGTTCAATGGTTGTAATGGTCAAACTTCAGTGTTGGAATTCATGAATGCTTTGCTATAATGACCTGATGATTGCAATAAAATCAAAGCCAATTGTCTTACTGTCATGAATACAACCAGTAACAGAGACAAAGGCAGCGTGAGTTTATTACAGGGTAGTCAGACAGGCAAGGGTCACAGACAGCAAACACAGCATAGGAGACAGATACTCAGGATCAGAAACCAGGCGAGATGACAAAGGCAGGCAGCAGACGAGATGCAATCCAGGAAACAGGTAATGGGTCAAAAGGCAGGCAGCAGACAATCGAGGAACAGGTTCATCAAGGGTCGAATTCACAGACAGGAACAGACTAGACTTGGAGAACAGACTCAGAAAAACTAGGAACTGCTCGGAGATGTGCACAACAGTGAAACAAGACTTTGCAAATGGGTGATAGTGTGAGTGGGGTTTTAATGTGTGTGGAGCTGTGTGTGGAGCTAGATGCAGGTGAGAAGTAATCAGCCCAGGATTTGTGCATGATCAGTCCAGGGATAACTCTAGAGACACTCAAGGCCAATCCAGCCGACATCGTCACACTTACCAAGTTGTGTTCCAAATTTGAAGTTGATATCACAAATATTACACTTCCTGTGAGATTTTGTTTAGGAGCTGTACCAAAAATAGCCACTTTGCGAAAAAAAAAAATTTACAGTTGCGAAAAAATAATGCGTTCTCATGTGACAATCTAATACATTTCTGTCACAATATCACTTCTATCACAATACAGTGGGATTAGAAAACATTTTGATTCTAAAATACAAGGGGGAAGAGCCGGCTAGGTTTTAAAGTAGACTACCATTTCCATAATAACGCAAAGTCCGATTTCAAAACCGTTTCCACAAGATTAATTTTGAGTTTTAAGCTTTTGATACCTAATTGAAGTAAAATATGTGAGAAAAAAGCAATTTACTTGTATTTGTGGATTGTTAAGTGTTAATTTTGTGTTCAGTTTTTAGCTCTGTACCCATAGAGTCAACTTTAGACTTAATAAAATTGTTATATTTACAATAATTTAAATAATTAAAATTGTTATTTATTCAAGAATCTGTCTGAAAGTGTAGCCTACTTTACTGTGCACATGTGGCTTTTAGCATTTGACTTGTGGCCTTGGTATATCGAAGATAATATGCACTTTCATATTTCTTTTTGGTAAGAAATCATGTAATAATTTCAGTTATTCTGACAATGGTCTGCTGCATTAAAAGGTGCCTGCTCAGCCAAGAGAGATAGATGCTGCATTTCATCAACGGCTCTGCCATCTTGGAATGATAGAACGCAAGTTTGAATAGAAAATCAATTGAGAAGATGCCTTGGTTTCCTGAATTTACAGCTCAGTTCATCATATAATCAATGTTAATTATCTTTTTTTTTTGAGAGAGAGAGAAGTCATGACAAGTGTCAATTAATCCCTGCCAACAGTTCTTTTCTGCACAGTAATTATTTTAACATTCACAGTTTAACACAAGCTCAGTTTTGTGGAATTAAGCTGTTAAAAACATGTTGCTATCAAAATAATCACTGCTGTATAAAAATATTGATTTGATAATTGTTTAATTGTAATAATATACGTTACAAATTATATATATATATATATATATATATAATACAAATATAGAATTTATATATAAATAAATTACCAGTACTTTAATTGCAAGTGTACAATAAGCAATTTTGTCCTATTTTTAGAATAGTCAGTGCTGAAAACAATTTACTTTATAATTTAAATAAATTTTTGTGGTTCTTGACCTTTCTAATACGATGGATGTGCAGACTATACATCCATTCGGTATTCTCTTGAAAACAATCTGAATTAGTCACCAGCACGTTACTGGAATTTGTTGTGGTCGTGCGAATTGTTATGGGGAAAAAAGCTTTCCAGTTATGCGATTTCCTCCGCAGTGTTTCCATATTCCCACTTGTTCTCTGTGTGTTGACACTGAGTTCTCTCTGTTGGTTTTGGCTGTTTGGATTGAGCTTGTGTAACATCTCTGGTCCTCTACATTCTGGCTTGTGCTGGACTTATCCAACTGAGGTTCACATGAGGACACATTTTTTTTTGGGCTGTTTATTAGGTGTCTCTTATGTCTCTATCACACATAGCACAATATCTACAGATCTTCCGTTCAGCTCCCAGTGAGTCAGTCAGTGGATACGGGTGCACGGCATATTTACTTGTTAGGATGCAGTGTATGAATGAGCACTGTTTAGGGAATGAGGCTGATGGAATGAAAATGAGAAGAAAGGCCAGACTAAAATAAGCGCACACACATCTTCAGCCTTCACAATAAGGAAGCACATGCACGTTTATGAGGACTTATTGGCACAGGGCTAGAGGTTGAAAAATGAACAGATTCAGGTATAGTATTTATTTGGAAATTGTCAGGAGATCCAGAAAGTCCTGTTTTCATGCAACTCTCTTGTTATCCATATTAGTTTAGGCTTAAACAAAACACAGAGCAATTCTTTTTAGACCACCAGAGGGTGTGATATACTTCTAGATGCTGCCATTATGTAAAAAGTATTTCAATTAGAATTTGCTTTTATAACATTATATGACAATTTACAATTTGAATTGAGAGTTAGGATTCAGAGTTGTCAATATGCTTAGCATCTTTTTATGTGTAGAACGCATTCGGGTAACTTTATTGTGCAATGTTGTTGTTGTTGTTTTTTTGCCCCAAGGCTGTTGAAATATCTTTTCACTTCTTTGTGTTTAGTTTTGTTGTTTTGTTGACCTGTTCAAGTATCCACTGACATAAGGATGTTTATGGTTAAGATGTGTTTTGTTGTCTCACTCAAATGTAGTGCGTGTGTGTGCGGGTGTGCTTGATTAAGTTTTTATTTATTTATTTGCAAGCAGTTGTAATAAAATTCTATTTTAGGGATTCTATTTTGGTGACAAATCCCATGATTGTATTGGGTTACTTAAATCAGTACCGAATCAGTACTTATTTATTTTATTTAATTTTTTAGGACTTTGGTATTTTGCTTCATGTGATCCAGTGCTATACTAGCCTACTATAGGCCGACATGAGTAGCATCACAGCAGACAATTAAGCCACACAATAACAAAGAGTTGAATAAATAATATAAATGAACACTTTTCATTTATCAGAATCTGTGATGATGGCATTCATTCATAAAGATGCTACTAAACAACTATTTAAAATATACCATCTTTTGGTTGTTTCTACATTACTTTATATATTCAAAATTAAATTTAGTATGAACACTGTTACACACTTCAGGTTGTTAGCGACCACGTAACATTTTAACAAAAAAGTACATTTTTTATATTGTTTGTAATGAACTGATTGAAGAATATTAAAAAAGGTTTATGTCTTACTTTAACCCCTTACCTGTCACCCCCCCCCCCCCTTTGATAATTGACATTAAAATGCACTATCCAAACATAAATGGTTGTAATTCAAGAATGCTTTGGAATATAATTTGGTCAAGTTTGGTCTTGTTTTAAAGAAAACAATCAGCAGATTATTACTGAAGTGAAAGCACTTCAAAAAATTAAAGTTTGAAAAAGTTATGGAAGTTATAATTTACAGTAAATCAAATATAATTTATTAATACATATTTTTTATATAAAATAAATATTTTACAAAATATTTTTTACTATAAAATTAATATAAAATGAAAGCTATATATCTAACCAAGTTGTGTTCTAAATTTAAAGTTGATATCACAAATTTTGAAGTTCCCATGAGATTTTGTTTAGGCGTTATACCAAAAATAGCCACCGGGTGCCATTGAATTGCATTGAATTTAATTGTATGCATTCTGCCATAACAAATTAATAAATTTCTATCCAAATATCACTTCTGTCACTAAATATGGAACCTTGAGACTCAGACCTTTCTGACAATATGTGTTTTGTCAAGATTAGAAAAGGTTTTGATAATAAATAATGAAAGATGATGCCCAAAAGGGGAGGGACCTAATAAAAAAATACAGTTTCTATGGTAACGCAACGTCCAATTTCAAAACGGTTTTCACAGGATGAATTCTGAGTTCGTAAGCTGTAATATAGTGAATTAAATTTAGATTGCCCGTATACGGGCAAGTGACAGTTAAGGGGTTAAAAAATGAATGAGGAGGAGCATAGTGCATGATGTCCCAGGTCACTAAAGGCCCGTATGCTTTTAAGGGTTACAGAAAAGGTTTGATTAATTAGTCATTTTTTTTTATCAATTGACAGCAGTCAACCAAGCAAAATTTGTAACATATGTTATTGTAATATAATTTACAAATATTTTTTTACAAGAATTTGTGTTTTGTTTCAAATAATAGAACTATGTATAGATTATGTATATTTTATTTTATACTTTGTTAGAAATATACATGTATAGGCTTGAATTGTATTGAAACCAAACATACATTGTAACACATTTGCTTTAAAATGTGTTTCTTAATTTGCTGCATTTCCAGTGCCCTATAGAGGGAGTGCTGCACTCGTCATCGTCTGTGGGCTCAGTATCATTTCAGTAATGGCCGACAGTTCAAAATAATCTCATTGATGTCTCATCCTTGTTGCATAAAAATCAGTTCATTATCTTACTACAAAGCTCCTTCGCCCATGTAATCATGATAATTATCAGTCTCAGCACTTAAACAAGTCATAGCATGTCCTGAATTCCAAATGTTGGTCTATCTGCATGAGACAAATTAGGAGTGAATGACTCAATGTGAACATGTTAAGAACAGGCTCAGGGGTTGACAATATTGAGCTATTATAAGTCTTGAGAAGAATAAAGTCCAACTGGTTGAAGCCTTAAATACAATTATTAAGCTGATGATTAGTTTCTCACAAGAAATTCAGTCTTCAAATTTAAGTCCGAATGGGGATTGTGTATAGTCAGCCGGATACATGGACTAAATATTGATTTGGGTTTAACCTTCATAAGTGGTCTTCGTTTCCTGTTTACACGTGTGCTTTGGGGTACGACCCCAACAATTGAGTTATTGTACAAAAAAAAAACATTTTTAATCATACAAATAATATATCATTTTTTTTGTTTACTTCTCATCTATTCATTAATACTGTGTTTTTTGAGACATAAAGTACTTTTGTATCCATATACCACACAATTTCTCAACTACACCATTAGCTTGCATATTAAATATTATTTTTTTTATGATACATTGGATTTATGGATTTATTTACTAGGCCTTAATTTCTATGTAAAAATTTTCAGATTTATGCCAGATTTTTTATATATATATATTTAGTTGATAATATATTTAGTGGTTTTTTTTTCACATTTCCCATTCATTTCAATGTGGGGTCATATTGACCCCGAAGACCAGAAGTGTAAACATTTTTTACATACCTTCAGAACAACCGAATCAAGCCCATTTTTTTGTCTGTGTATAGATAGATAATGTATGAAAAGTCACAAAATCTTATTCCACTGAGATGAAGGGATTTTTTTTATTAAGTAAAAGTCGGCTGGGGTCATATAGACCCCATGACCTGATTGAGGGTTGAATTGTTTCAATAAATAATATAATGTCAATACATGCATCCAAGGTAATCTATGTATTCTACATCGGTAAAGCTATTGGTCTAACAAAAAAACAACAGTAATATCAATACTTAATAGATTTTTTTTGCCATTGTTAAAAAGTGTTGCAAAACCCCTGAGCATTGTGGACAGGAAAAAAGCCTGCTGAATACACTATTATGAAACATAGGCCTATATATTTGCACATGCTAGCTTTTTATATTCAGTACCCTTTAGTCATACTGAAAGTGAAACGGCTCTTTGATTCACTTTATATAAAATGGTGCTTCTCATGCCCACTTTAATATCAACTGCTTATGTTCAGATCTAGAAGTTCAAGAATATTCTGATTTGCCTCCAATCTAATCTGAATTCCTTAACTTTTCTCTCCTCCTCTCTCAGGACAAAGTGAAACCGGTGAAAGTCTCTAAGAATCCAGTGGCTGAAGGAGAGCAGGTGCTGAGTGAAGGAGGCGAGGAAGAACAGGACGAGGAAGTGGGGGTTGAGAAGATCATTGAGGAATCTCGTGCCGAGCGCATCAAGCGCAGCGGCCTCCAGAAGATGGACGAGCTGAAGAAAGCCTTCAGCAAGGAGCAGATGGAGAAGACGAGGCAGAAGACCAAGGAGAACCTGGAAAAACCCGACTGAGAACGAAGGAGAACCTGGAGAAGACGCGTCTGAGAACCCGAGAGAACCTCGAGAAGACCAAGAAGAGCCTGAGCAAGAAGATGGATAAGCTGGGAACAAAGATGACCCCTGACACCCAGCGCCGCATTAAGATCCGTAGCTCCAGAGAGAAGATGAAGAAGACACTGACACCCGATCACCCTGTCTACGCCCGCTCCAAATCCACCACCTACCGCGTGGCGCCCTTCACCTTCCACGTCAAGAAGGTCCGTGGAGGTGCGATTGAACCCACACCCGAGCCTGAGGACGAGGAAGAAGAGGAGCAGGATGAGGATGAGGAGCTCCAGGAGGAGATTGTGGTGCAGGAAGGAGGCCTGGTGTCAAAGGTGGAGGAAGGTGAACTGGTCAGTATTGACAGCCCAGAAATGGAGGCCTTGCTAGAGGCGGCTGATCACTCACGGCTGGTGTTCCAGGAGACGGTGAGGCCAAGGGAGAAGGCCGGCCAGTAAGTCCGGTATGTTAAGCCCTGGAAAAAGCTCAACATGGGGGATAAAAGAGTGTGGAGGTCTGGAGATAAATAAGGATGATGGGATGTAGGGAACTGAGATGTGTTTGATGGGAGATTAAAGAGCAAATTAATGTGGAGTCGCCTCAACCTTTTGCTGTCCTCAACCCAAAGGTTGCTTTTTTTATTACTACTATTTTGTTTTCATTAATTGTCAGTTTTTAAAATTGACAAATGAAGTGATTTATTGTCTGGAAAAAATGTATAATGCTCAAAAAAGGTTAACTTAATTTTTAATTTGATTACTAAGACTGTAATGTACATTTAAAATCTTCAAAACAATTGAATGTTATAGTATTTTCTGAAAAGGTGGATGTAAGGAGGTTTGTGCTCCGGAAGAATATTTTCATAAACACCCTCATGGCATTTAGATGTTATTAACTTATTATGTTTATATCGAAGTGCCTATATTTATATATGTGATGTGACGGCTGTTGATTTCAACATAAATTATATAGACTATGCGTCTTGTTGAATGTCTGGGATTTGTGCTTTAATGCCGTAAATGAACTGTTGGAAGCAGTTGGAAGTGAGAGCTTTGAGGTGCAACCTGTTGTCAGATGGAAATATTGTTTTGAGGGGAAATGAATTATAAGATATTATTAGTAATGTAATCATACTGAGAAAAAAAAAAAAAAAGAACTGGCGACTAACTTTTTGTCTTTTGAAACTGAAGATGTGATTTATCTCTTAGATTAAGAACTATGGTGAGTGGCATGGCCACTGATGTTAATGTGATCCAAACTCCAAGGCCTGGTTTCACAGAGAGGGCTTAAGATCAGGCCTTAGTTCAATTAGGACATTTAAATAGGATTTATAAACTAAAACCTAGAAAAAAAAACATTACTGGTGTGCATCTTGAGGCAATGGCTCTGACTATTCTGTCAGCACAAATCAGCTCAAACATGCATTTTAGTCTGGGACTAGCTTAAGCCTTGTCTGTGAAACCAAGGCCAGATGTTTTAAATGCTTCACTCTCTACTTCAGATTTGATGTAAAAGACTTGCAGTTGCAGCATTTGACATGAATAATTTGATATTAGCTCGTAGAAACCTGTAAAATCAAGCAGAATTTCAGTCTCTGACTGTTGTTCAGTTTTATTTATTCTGAGGTGAAATAATTTAACTCTTTACCTTGTTTGTACATATAATCTTTATCATGCTTAAAGCAATTTTTTTGTGTCTTTCATATAAAGGTGCACACAAATACAATATTAGGTAAACCAGGGCTTACTCTATGGAAAATGTTATTGATATGGGTTACAAAAACAGTAAACTGACATGATCTAGTAACTGTGTAATTCAGATCACTGAAGTAAATTAAAATATATCATATTTCTATTCAATATTTGAATATTCAGATCAGTCACTGATCTTTCATTGTACTTTAAGTGCCCTTATGTCAGATAATCAACCCACATTATAGCATCTCCTTTTTACAAACAATACACTGAAAGCTCACATTTTGTATCATGCTATTTATGATCTTATGTTATGAAAATACACAGCTATTGCAGTGTTCATTACACATATGGGCAGTAGTTTTCAAAGTGTGATGGTCTGAATGAAGCTGCTTATTGGCTCTACTGTTGTCCTTGTGAGATTTGTGGCTGTATAAATGGATTGGCTTTAGGTTGCTTTTAATAAACAAAATAAAAGTGTCTATCTTTTCTCTCTCTTTTTTTCATTATCTGTCCCTACCCAGCTATTCACAGTTATCAGAGAGAGCAGCAGCTGTGCACTGAATCATTGCTGTGTTACTGCATTGAACAAAGTGTTACTGAGATTATGAACAAAGACTATGAAAGAGACTTTATGGTAAAGCAGAGTGTTCCGAGCTCGGACGAGGGACGTGAGAGATTCATTATCACTCATGCCACCGGCCTCGTGCCGTTCTCTCACTGCCGTCTCTCGCGTCCCTCTGCCTCCGTCCTGCTCGCCACAGAGACGCAGGCTACAGGCCTACTGACTAATAGGTCAGTACAGATACTGCTCACACACCAATATCAAGCTGTACCAGCAGGTAATCTGCAGTGTCATGAGAACATTTTCTTTCAAATTCGGGGTTAGGGCTTTGAAAAAGACATGAACATATGTACACTCACCTAAAGAATTATTAGGAACACCCGTTTAATTTCTCATTAATTGCAATTATCTAATCAACCAATCACATGGCAGTTGCTTCAATGCATTAGGTGTGTGGTCCTGGTCAAGACAATCTCCTGAACTCCAAACTGAATATCAGAATGGGAAAGAAAGGTGATTTAAGCAATTTTGAGCGTGGCATGGTTGTTGGTTAACCTGGCCCTAGCCAGATGAATTTCGCTCCGCCTAGCTCCACTCATCCATCTGGAACCGATCCATTGAAAAGGCATTTCAGAAGGCTGGGCCTTATCAAAAATCCTTGCATATGATTGGATAAGCCACTTGTCTGTCATCTTTATCGACGTGCAATTTCAACCACTCACACCGAAGCCAACCCGTGACGCTGATGAGAGCGACGCAGGAAAAAACAAAACAGAACAGCAGACGAACGACTACAAGCCCTCTTTAGACGAACGACTTACAGAACTCGGTTTAACATTGTTACAAGTTCAGGTAAGATCATGTCGGATATGCAGTCGGTGCGTTCGCTTGATCGGCAGACTCGAAGATGCTCTGGCAAATTTTAGAGGATGGCAAAAAGCAGAAAAGGAACCGCTTTCTGAACAATCATCAGTCACTTTGTCACTACGTCACATCTATGAAACTCCCACACTGCGTCCTGATTGGCTAAACCATAAAGTTGGTTGGAGAAATCACTCTCAATGGAAGAGGTTCCAGATGGATGTGAGTGAAGCTGAGGCGGAGCTAAGCGGAACGACATTCATCTGGCTAGGGCCAGGTTCAGTTGTTGGTGCCAGATGGGCTGGTTTGAGTATTTCACAATCTGCTCAGTTTCTGGGATTTTCACACACAAACATTTCTAGGGTTTACAAAGAATGGTGTGAAAAGGGAAAAACATCCAGTATGTGGCAGTTCCTGTGGGTGAAAATGCCCTGTTGATGCTAGAGGTCAGAGGAGACTGGGCCGACTGATTCAAGCTGATAGAGGAGCAACTTTGACTGAAATAACCACTTGTTACAACCGAGGATCGTCGCAACACGTACAACCTTGAGGCGGATGGGCTAGAACAGCAGAAGATCCCACCGGGTCTCCACTACAAAATAGGAAAAAGAGGCTACAGTTTGCAAGAGCTCACCAAAATTGGACAGTTGAAGACTGGAAAATGTTGTCTGGTCTGATGAGTCTCGATTTCTGTTGAGACATTCAGATGGTAGAGTCAGAATTTGGATGAATGAGAACATGGATCCATCATGCCTTGTTACCACTGTGCAGGCTGCTGGTGGTGGTGTAATGGTGTGGGGGATGTTTTCTTGGCACACTTTAGGCCCCTTAGTGCCAATTGGACATCGTTTAAATGCCACGGCTTACCTGAGCATTGTTTCTGACCATGTCCATCCCTTTATGGCCACCATGTACCGATCCTCTGATGGCTACTTCCAGCAGGATAATGCACCATGTCCCAAAGCTCAAATCTTTTCAAATTGGTTTCTTGAACATGAACATTAGTTCACTGTACTAAAATGACCCACACAGTCACCAGATCTCAACCCAATAGAGCATCTTTGGGATGGAACGGATCTTCGTGCCTGAGATGTGCATCCCACAAATCTCCATCAACTGGAAGATGCTGTATATGATAGAAGTATATAATGTATGATTTGACCCTTTAAAAAGGGCTTTAAAGGCTCTGAAAACAAAAAAACACAAAACAACTAAAAAGATGGCTTTTTAGATGTTTCCTGAGGTCAGTTATGTAATATGATATTATTTATATATAATATAATTTAGATCAGAGATTAAATAAGTTTATGACTGAATCCATAATTCAACTCACAGGTTTTAAAAGCATCCAAATACATTGTTATTAATGAAATGAAGTGCGCTGAAAAGTAAAAGCTTGTTTTCGGTGCTGTGTTTGATGTGCGATGTTTGGACAGAGATCCTGCATAATGCATTACTGTATAGGCTGATATTTTTTAGATATTGCTACACAGGCTGGTGTCTGCCCTGTTTTTGTCTCCGTTCTCTCTCTTATCCCCTCATGTTCTCTCTGTCTCTCTCTGCCCTTGGTGGTGTCATGTTGGTTGTAGAGGGAATACATTAAATAATCAATGAGAGGAATCTGATTAAGGAGAGTGCTTTTCCAAAAGGGAGGCAGAAGACAGCAGAACAAAATGAAGGCCACTTGGAGCACTATACGCATCACTGAATCAGATAAAATATCACTGAAATCACTTATTCTGTTTTGGAGATGTACTGTATAGATATATCTATTGTAAATTGCAACAAAAAAGTATGCAGTATATCAATGATGTATGAGATGCATGGATTGGTCACTGCACCACATAGTCATAGCCTGTATATAGCCTGATACACACACCACTGCACATCTGTGTTTTCCATCAGAGTCTCGGGGGAACAGATGGTTGTGTGTTTGCAGAGAGCAGGATGAAGAACAAACAAGAACCTGAGCTGATGTTTATCTGGACTTTCTCTTATGTGAACTTCCTTCCAGGACAAACCTGGTGACAAAAAATACTAGGTGAGGCTTGTAGTGACAGGGAGGATTGTGTGCAGCATTTTTTTCCCATGAATGACTATGTTGGAAGCGCATATTTTGGTTAGTAATCACATGGGTGACTTTCCGAATGAGTTCACTTACACAAGTCTAGATGTAAATGCAAAATTACATCATTCATATTTTGTTTCTGAACACTCATCCTCCCTATGTGAGTTTGTATTCTGGCCTATTTTCATATTTGAGACCATTAATGTCTCTAATGCACATAGCCTACTACATATATCATTATGTATAAAATATGCGTAATCAGAAAATGGCCAATTTTGGCATGTAATCAGTTGTGCGGATAGAAGTGCAGAAATGAGCCAATGTGAAGTGCAGAAGACATCAGTGCTGATTAGCGAGAAATTACATTGATTGCATGATAGCATTGTTTCCTTTTCTTTATTCCTCTTTCATCATCTTTGTCATTGTATGCAAATGTTAAAATATAACATAACAAAAAAATCACTTTGCATTTTCTAAATTAAAACTTGAGGAAGTGCTATATTCACAGAGCATCTCATTTGAAGCTGGACTCTGTCCAAAAGTGCAGTCCTTTTATTTTTAGAAAGGAATAGTTAATCCAAAAATGTGACTTGTGACAAAATGAATTTTCCTCATCATTCACCGTATAATTTCTTATATTCTTAACCCAAGCTTGATATTTTAATGTGAGAATAAACAGACACTAATAAAGTAAAAGCATGTGCACATCATGAGATCTTTATTTCAGTATTAATGCATGCACGTGATGTGTAATTTCCAGAATCCTATCTTGACACAGCATCACATATTAATGTTTTTTTTGTCAGCATCAGTTTCTGTTTGAGACAGAACTGAGAGAGTAGATGTGAAGGAAGAACAACTAGAGCCTATTTGGACTTGGACCAGAACTACTGGACTGTAGAAAACATCCTCTGAAGTTTCCTTGGAAGCCCATGTCCGGATGTCCAATGATCTGGTAACACCCAGTTTTTATACTCCAATAAGGAAATGGCTATAGCCTACTAAGGGCCTATTTGATGAAACAATGCATATCCAATAATGGGATAAACACAATGGACCATCCAAAGTTTATTTTAAATCAACCACAACTGTTCAAATCAACCTGAATTTGAAATAAATAGCAGATTTGCTCAATCTGGATGTCAATGGTTTACCCGGAAAGTTAATTCTCTGTGGATTTCCTTAGGGAATTTCAAAGGGGTTTCTAAAATAGTTTGTGATTTCTCAGTAAGAAATGGCTGTGGTTAACATTAATTGAAGAGACTATTGTTTGTTCTACAATATAAATTACAGATAGACACACATGAAACATGAATTTTGCACACACACAAAAAAAATAAAAACAAACAAAATAAACTTAAAAAAATCATTTTATAGAAAAAAATAGAAACATATACACATTTTTCAATTAAAATATACAAATTGCTAATCTAACACCCCATTAGAAAGGGCTATTTACAAATAGTCCACTGAAGAACTTGTATTGAGATTTGTTTGCTAAGCCATATTATTTCTGAAATAAACATCCTTTAGCCTATATTTTGCCATTTTTGCGTTCTAAATAGTAAGGCTAGGCTGATTATTCTTTTCTGTAAAATAAATAAAACCCGCTTTGAGGTATATGGCTAATATTGATATATTTGATTATATGTGATTTGTGCTCACATTTAAACATACACTTTGTTATTAAAATAGGGGGGGGGTGATTAGGGTAGACGTCGAGACAGTAGGCTTCACTTTTCACATTCACTGAATTAAAGTTGAGATGACGCAGGCATTGCCAGTAATTCAGATGACTTCCAGGCGCGCTGTTCTAGCAGTGCTCTCTCCCCCGCCGTGCGGTGTTTCACAGCGGCTCGTCACGAGGGAGGACAGAGCTGTCGGAAGAGCCTGTTGAGCCAAGGCAACAAACACAGGCGCTCTCGAGCGCGCAGCCTCCAAGACCCGCCTCTTTGCGTCATCCGAGTTCAGGGATTGGACGGAATTCTGATCTCGTTCACGAGAGCGTTACAGACCTGTCAATCAAACAGAAACTGGAAATGTGCAGCCCGTTTTCGCATAGTCCACTTTAGCTTGTGTGTTTAGTGACGGAAAAGTTGAAAATATATTTTTAAAACGGCGTGTGACCTCTTAAACGGTAGTTATTAAAGTCAGTAACGTGTTGACTACGCTTATTTCAGCGGGGGACATTTTCTCAGAAACCTTGAGCGACACATAGAGGGGTAAGTTGATTTTTAAGGCAGTGAAGTTAACGTGTTTTAACGCAATTCTGTGGATGTTTCTCTGTGAAGATGTGTTCATGTTTGTCTGTGAAGATGTGTTCTTCAGTTGTGTTGTGCAGTGCTGCCTTAACGTTAGCTCAAAGCTGTGCTGGTGTATCGATCACTATCTAAACCGCTAGATTCTGAAAACGGGATATGCGCTAGTGACGGAAATAATGAACACATTGTTTCACTTCAGCCGTTACATGAAGCTAGAAGAATGTTATTGTGACCTGACAAGGCAGTAGTAGCTAGTAGTTAGTCTACTTGGAGAACATAGTTTCACAAACACCACGTCTTAGTATGTTGCCAAGTCCATAACCAAAACAAACAGTTTAAAGAAACAAAAAGTTTTTCTTTTGTTTTGTAACATGATTTCCCTCACCTGTTTTGCTGTAGCTATATCTCCGCTTCCTCATACATGAAGATTCTTGCTTATGGCATGGCACGTTAATAGATGCCATGTTGTCAATGTAGCCCACCCACTCGTCTTTCTCTCTTCTCAGAGTCAGACAGTAAAGCTTGTGTGCATCTCAGCATTTACAATAGCACACTTATAGAACTAAATAGACAATGCTGAAATTACATTGGAAGAGGAAATAAAGTGAGAAAGAGACAAGTGTAAAATAAATAGGCCTTACTAAGAGCTAGAAAATGCCTTACTAGATTGTCATCAGTAGGCCTACTTGAATTTCTGAATGAATAGGGTGTCGTAAATTAAGATACATAAAAGAGAATATAAGAGACAAGGAAAAGAGACAAGGTTAAACACAATACAACAAATTATAAATGCAACGTATTATTGATATTATTATTATTGATACTTGATAGAGTAGCCTATAAAACGTCTCTCGATTTAATTTCTTATTATTGTTGCAGTCAGTGGATTAGGCCAAATAAAATCAGCTTTTTTTCCGGTTCTGTCAGCTTTAATGCTTTAGTGTTTCTTCTTTCTATCAGTTGCACTGGTTGGAAGGTTATATTCTTTTCTCACGCGCTGTCTCCTGGGGATTCCCCACCTCTGCGCTATGACGTCACCTCTTCCAGTATATGGCCGAGGGAATCCTCGCGTGCGATGCCACCGTCCTTCTCAGTTGGTCACCGCATTTTCGCTTCTGACTTTCATTGCTTTTTACGGAATTCAGCTTTTACTCCCCAAATGAGACCAGTTTCACAATCGGGTACTATGATGACCGATAAACACGTTAGAAATTATTGATTGACAGACTTGTTATAGATGATTGTGTGTGTGTGTGTGTGTGTGTGTGTATATATATATATATATATATATATATATTGTTTTTATTTCAGTGTAGTAGTGTATAATGTAGTGTATACAGCTGATGCAGGTGTTTTTAACTGTAAATTTAAGGTCAATATGTTATTTCTGGGCAATTCCAAGCAAAGGTCATCTTTACCATGAAAAAATAAAGTTTTAACCAAAAGAACAAAAACCTTTCTAAGTTGTCCATACATTTGTAATATACATGTACTGTATTAATGTGCTTTAACACAAATTTTAAGAAAATTGCCTTGTTTATAGTTTAAATTACATTGTCAACCAGCCATATTTCATGCTTTCAAAAAAGGTATCAAAACTCCCCTTTTAAACTTTATTTTTACAGTATCATTTTGCAGAAAGATGGAGGCATGCCTGAGAAATAAATATACTAATTTGGTCATAACAGCACTGTCTGTTGAATTTATAAGGGCTATAATAAAGAGGTCTTGACGCTTCAGTGCACTGTCACGTCCATAATGTTTTAAAGGTTTAGTTCATTTAAAATGACAATTATAAATGCAAATAACTTTGAACTTTATTTACAAAGCTAAATTATGTTTATGCTTATAAGGAAAGACAATTCATCTCACTGCTTTGCTCTGAACCACCATAATAACGCGTTACGGATGTTGACCGTTATGGACGCTTCATATTAAATCATGCATATGACTATTGTGATCTGTTTCAAGATAATAAATGACAGAAATGCCCTCTTCATTTCAAGTTTTGTTTGTAGAAAGAATATTTGAAGTGAATTTGTATAAATTGTATAATTTTTAATCAAAGTTTCATCAACCGATTGCCTGGATTTACTAAATAAGCAAATATAGCATGGAGGTGCGATCACTTAAACTTGAGCGCGTCTCATAACTGAGCAGAAACTCAACGTATGCCTCTCAGAAACATAGCCTATCTATAGAAAGATTGCAGAGATCAAAAGATAGAGTTAAAATATAAATATATCTTAATGCTAAACGCCTACCACAATGACAGATGGATAAAATGGTAAGATAATACTAAAAACTGAACACAATCAGGGAAAATAAATTGAATAAAAATCTAGGTATATTAATGTGTCATATTCAATTAAAATGCACAGTAAGATCCAAGCTCAAAAAACTTCTCCTTAATGTGAAAACAGCCATTATGCGTCAACAAAAGTGCCATGATGGTTTGATTGTTGATTTTCTGAAACAGATTCTACGTATTTCAGACGGTGTCGCATCCATAACAGGGTTTTGTCACATCCATAACGTTGGTTTTTCCTCATAATACTAATACACTTCATATCCATATTTTAAACATAGATATTTTTGTGTTCAGCTAAGACCCCTTCATCATGTGGATAGCATTATTTATACATGGATTTCAAATTTTGGACCTTAAAAGGAAATCGAACATTATACCAAAAACTCATTTCCTGTCACATTTCCCCTTTTTGGGGTGCTTGCTTAAATATATTTTATAAAAACATATTTTGCCTGTCAACTCCCCAGGCAAAATAGTTATATGATTTGGTGCTCTGAGAATATGCATTTCCAATTTAAATATTGTTTTTTTTTTTCTGAGACATTTCACCTATCATTATGAGTTCAAGTGTCACATCCATAACGCTGGAATTACCCTTCTGTAATAATATTAATGTGTTTGTGTGAACAAATCTGTATCAGTTCTAATAAGTCAAGACTGAGATATCATCACCCTGGCTTTGTCAAGCAGTGAGTTCCTCTATCTTGTCTCTCTCGCTTATCGCTTCAGAGAAGGGCGTTGAGTTCGGTTTTTCCAGGGACTGCAGACCACAATTCTAGACAACTTGTATGCACATCTTGTTCTTTACTGGGTCTCTAATGACTCACACCATTACTGATCTTAATGAAGGCCATTTGTATTTGAAGTAGTTCAGATGCAAAAGCCTCTAAATGCCATTTGAAATTTTCTTCTAAAATGACCATTTTTTATCAAGCTTGTATATTTAAGTTCAGTAATTTCACTTAAATGACAATTAATAGGTAATTTTCATTGCCATTTAAGTGAAATTACTGAACTTAAATATACAAGCTTGATATAAATTGATCGTTTTAGAAGAAAACTTCAAATGGCACTTAGAGGCTTTTGCATCTGAACTCTTCATATGTTGCTAATAGTGAACGCCATATTATTTAGTTATACTATATTGTATAGCTTTTTTATTTTATTCATTCCTTATTTGCAGATATTTCTTGTAGGTTTTTATCATGCTATTTCTGTAGCTTTCTTATTTGCACCCACATACCCCAAAACAAGTTCTGCATCTGCTCTTTGCCATAGTGCATCCAGCATCTGTATTATTTGTTCATACTGCATCGGGTTCGATATGAGGATGTGCTCCTTCTGAGCCATTAGCATAACATATCTTCCAGGCTTTATTATATTCCTAGTTTTCCAGTAGGTTAAGATGAAAGGGAAACTTCATTTCATTGGCAACACACATTTGTTGTCACATTAGCAACAATCAGCGTGACTGACTCAAAACTAACTCTGGGGAAACTGTGGTTGAAGGCAACCTTCACAGTTGAAAATATGTGGGTGGGAGGTTATTGATTCATAGCAGTTATTGTTGGCACCATTGAGAGGTTTGTCAAACACAGCAGTGGTTTGTTGAACCATTGAAGCTTATTCCGTCAAGAAGGAAATGGCTCTTAAGAAAAACATGGAAGTCAGCCATACTTGATTTAATAACCCGCCAGATTGACATGCCACCTTTTGTTGTTGTTGTCAAATAGGCTTGTGTTTCTAATGGTACTCTTAATTTTGTCGTTACACTGGTCAATATAGAGGTGCCACACTGTAGAAATGCACTATTTGCAGTCATCCATGATTCATTTAACACACAAAAGTGTCCATTAATTGGGTGTAACCAAGATAATGTGTAAAACTTTTTAATACTGGAAGCTTTCTGAGTGCACCTACTAGACGTGTAAATGTGAGAATGTCTCTTAAAGTGGTGGATGTTCTCTCAGTCTGTTAATTAGCATAGGGGTGTTATTATTGATAGGAAAATGTTAATAAGCTGAGAAGTTTCAACTATTTTAACTGGCCAGCAGCATGTCAACCTGCTGTTTATCTGGCCTCATTAAATATTAAAGCTTTGTGGTTTGGTTTGTGCCAAATAAACAGAATTGTGTCTGTTACATGAAGACCTTGCAACTTATTTCCAGTTTGTCAGTGTTTTTTTTATTTTTATTTTTTTTACATATACTAAATATATACACAGTGATTTTTTTTTTTTTTGCTGCACTGAGGGTTTTCAGGTTTTAATATTTCCAAAGGCTATCTGTGTTCAAACCAATATGTTAATATTTATTAGAATTTTGCAAAGGAAAACCTGTACTGCAGACAAGATCTTTAAAGGGCGGGTTTACTGCTCTTTTTCTTTGCATGATTGTGTTTATGGGGTGCAATATAACATGTATCTGTGGTTTTTCTTTTTTTTAAAAGTCTTATTTTTCATAAATTTCACCTTTATTGTCAGCCGCGCTCTCCCCTGTCCCCTGAACGAGCGGTTCACTTCCTGAGTCTATGAAAACACTCCCTCAGAACCACGTAGCGGGCTCAGATTGGTTTGTTTGGGCCGGTGTGTTGTGATTGGCTAAACTGTCGCTCACGTTGTCCGGAAGATTAACGCCCATGACCTTTACGGGCGAAACGGGCGGGCATGCCAAATGTGGATACCATAGACGGTGGATACACGTAAATAATGATGTGGAGACTGCAGTATCAGTGAGGCAGAATCAGACAGAGAAAGCCGCGATGAATCGAGTCAAGCAGAACCTCACCACACACGGCTCTTAATAAAGGTTTCTGAATGATAATTTGCTTCATGTTTTAACTTTATACACGTTTGTTTTACACAATAGCATCTGACTGGCAACGATAGCAACTGACTGGCTAACTAATGTTAAACACAAACAGCGTTTGCAGGTTTACGTTCTTGATCAAATCGAAAATAAAGTCATAAAGCATATATATGAAAAATACATTTACAACATTAGTACTTATACAAAATTCAGGTCCATAATGTTTGTACGCGTTTGCCGTAGACACAAAATAGCCAAACTAGTAGCCCATAAAGCCTACAAAGCCAGCACTGGCATTTGAAAAAAAAACCCAAAAAACACAACGCTACGTCGAGAATTATACATTTAAAATGATGAAGTCTTAGCCTACTTACAGATTGTGTCCAACAACTGCTGACTTTTAACTGCTGGTTTTAAAGTTGGATCTGCTTCATGATTCTAGAAACAGTTTCTTGTTTACGTTAATCCAGTGTTGAACTCGTGGAGATTCTGGAAGCTGTCTCTCGTAAATGCGCAGCACAGAGAGCTAGATTACCGATTGTCACTTTCAGGAATATAATCAAACACAAATTGTGTCCATTGTTGTCGAAGTACAGCGTCCGTGGGAAGCCCAAAACACAGAAGACCTGACAGCTGCGTGAACACAACTCACTCGACGCATGCCCTTTCCTGCATATTCCGGAGGGAGGGTTGATGCAAATGTGTGGGTTAGTGACGTACCATAACCCAGCTGTAGTCCAAAACGAGTCGTTTTTGTAGGCAATTTTACTTCCTGATTTTTAAAAGACGATATCTCTGCTTACACTAAACTTTCAGTGCTGCAACTTTGCAGATACTGTTCATGCACCAACAGCAACATTACACACTATTAAAATGAAAAAAGTGAAATCGCAGTAAACCCCCCCCCCTTTAAGAGAGATTTGAGAGTTTCTCTTAGGTAGATCTAAATGATTTTTTGTGATGTTTAAGAACAGTCAGATATCTTTTTTGTGCAAACTGTTGATTTAAAGAAGCTCATAGGGCAGTGTTAAAATGCCTCACTGCAAAAGTGGCCATTATCATTTTGACTTGATGTGAGATGAAAGTCAGAAGATGACATGCTTTTGGCACCTCAAAAGTGTATGATGCATACTCTCTTCTCATTGTGACCATCATATTGAAGGCTCCAGGTTTGCAGGCTTGCATGCTTATGTGAAACTCCTGTTAGTTTCATCGAAATGCAAGCAGCAGCTGTCAGCTTTTCCTGATATTACTTATTTATGTCCTGAGCACCAGACTGTCTGGAGACCCGAATGACTTGTGCTTAAAGGGATACTCCACTTTTTTTGGAAATAGGCTCATTTTACAACTCCCCGAGAGTTTTACAACAGTTGAGTTTTACCGTTTTCGAATCCATTCAGCCAATTTTCTGATATTTAGAAGAATATCAGTAACCAGACAGTTTCTAGTCTCATTGACTTCCATAGTAGGGAAAAATATACTATGGAAGTCAATGAGACCAGAAACTGTCTGCTTACTGATATTCTTCTAAATATCAGAAAATCGGCTGAATGGATTCAAAAACGGTAAAACCCAACTGTTTAACTCTGGGGAGTGGTAAAATGAGCCTATTTCCAAAACAGTTGAGTATCCTTTTAAGACACTCAAAGGTTGTGTTCATACTGCAGGAGATACACTTTTTTCTGAACCTAATGTTTACACATGGCCAAATCAGACACAGATCTCACATCCTGGATGGTGAAATATGACTGATTAGATAGAGGTCAGATTCCATCAGCTGTTTTACAAACTAACTAAAAAGGATTACATTTGATTTGTATCTAATTGGTTATTTATTTGGGGATAACTTAAATATTTGGACCATATTGCAAATAATCCAAATGACTGTATACATAATTGCAGATTTAAGTTTCATACTGCATTCATTTTTCAGATTAGTTACATATGCCATGCACAATTGTAATGAACCAGGAACTTTCTACAGATTTCCTTTATGATGTCTTCATACTTTGACATATTATATGTCTTTCATCAGGTTTATGATCCTGGGATCCATTCCAACTTAATAGCCAGCAGTAAACATGATTCTGTTTCCAACAGAAGTGATAAACAACAGCCAGACAAACATTCAGGAGAAATCAAAAAGGAAATGACTTTGGATTAAAGTTGGTTAAAGGGCATGACACTAAGGATGGTCCAAAATGAGAGTGTTTTGGGTCAGTTGACTGAACATTCACTTTCATTGATCTGGTACAACCTTTTTTTATGCCTTGCAAACTTAAAACGTTTGGTTTTCTGTTTTGTATTCTACAATGCTGTTGCAAATTCTGCTGATTTGTCACCAAGATAATGTTATCTAACTGGCTAACAGACAAGGTTTTGTTGAAATTGCAAAAGACTTGAAATGGTTTTTTTTTCAGTAATGTATTTGTATTATGTGATGGTATTCATTCAATTCTAATTGATATGCTGCTTTGTTTACAGTGGGTTTGTGTATCTGCAGCATCAGTTTCCCTTTTTGAATGACGAATGTAGGTGAATATATCCGCCGAAATATGATTTAATCTCCTTTACACGCAGGTGCCAAATGCCAGTCGCCATAGTCCTTTTTCAGTGTGTTCAAGCACATCTTTCTTGCCCAGACTCATAGGCAATAACACAGTTGGCTTTCATCAGCGCTAGATCTTTGATGTTGGCTTGGTGTGTCTCTACATACAGCCCTTGCACATGATCAATTTTTACGAACCGTGCCCTGTTTCGAACTAAACTCCCTATATTAAAGCACCCCAGCAACCTTTGTAGTCCCATTTAGGACTGTGAAGCCTGAGGTATTTGAAAACGATGACGGAAGTTTAGTCATGTGATCCATGTTGTACCAATAGATATTCATGTTTACTGGTATTGTGCCGTTCACGTTTACACTGTTTCTAAAATGTTACTTTGCACACTATTCATATCACAGTCCTGCACAGATGACAGAAAATGTACTCAATACATACATTTGTGTGTGGGCGCGCTTTTCTGAGAGACATGCTCATACAAGGAGTTCCACTCTCGTCAACATCATTAGATCCACGATCGGAAAACCTCCCAGCCGAAACTTGTACCCCGATAACTTTTTTGATATCAAGCACGTCCATTTTACAAAACGTCACATGAGTTTACTGATTTGCATGTTAGGTTGGGAATTTTAAAGTTGAGCCAAAGTGCACCGCTGGAATGGGACTCAATTGTCCTTTTATCTGGATTGTCGTACTTTCTAAATGGTTGAAAGCCAAAATCAAAATCCCATCTCTGAGCCTATTCTTCTGCTGGATCCTTCTGACAGAACTTTTCACAACCTCAAATGCTTGCTAATCTTCAGCTCATTGTGACTCGTCCTCTGTGTTTATGACTTTTATCTCTTTGCACTTTGAGCCACAAAACCAGCCAACATCATTTAAGCTCATACCAGCTCTGAGAAAAGCATTTATTTACTCAGCACATCAAGGAAGTAAGGCTAACCAAAATTGAGCACCATAGTATTGTTTTGAGCCTCCCAGGTTGCGCAAGTTATCAGCTGACATTTAGGTTGCAGCGTGAGAGCTGATACAGGAAGTAGGTGCACTTATCTAAAGTCTTCTGACTGCTGTTTGTTTTTCAGGAGATGATTAGGGTCATCATCACTCTAATTCCTGGGAGTTTTTCTTATTTTGGATCTTGGGAGCATTGTGTAGCTGTAAACTGAGATTGGATGCCAGGTGGTGGGAGACAACTGAATCTTCCCTCAGGGAGCACATAGATCCTTAGCTTTGTGGTTTCCTCCTACTCTTAAAGTTCTTGGAAATATGATCCAAGATGATGTGTATCATCTAATATGCAGTGTTCCTGAAAAACACTGAAGCATTTTGTTATAAACCACAAGATATGCAAATTGTATAACCCTATTGATGGTATTCATATAATTCTGCATGATTGATACGCTGCTTTGTTTACAGTGGGTATCTGCAGCGTCAGTTTCCCTTTTTCTTTATCAGTAAACTCATGTGACGTTTTGTAAAATGGACGTGCTTGATATCAAAAAAGTTATTGGGGTACAAGTTTCAGCTGGGGTTTTTTTCCGATCGTTGATCTAATGATGTTGAGGGTGCATATATATATATATATATATAGGGTTAGGGTTTTAACAATTCGCATATCTAGGGTTATAACAATAGGGTTATAACAATTCGCATATTTTGTGATTTATATATTTTTTTATATATATATATATATATATATATATATATTTCTTTTTTTCTTTAAGTATTAATATACAAATTCTGTGTTAAATAAATAAATATATATTATATTATTATATATTAAATATATAGTATATTATATATATTACTATTAATTATACAGTTATAATGTAACTACTATATAAATGAATAAACACACTTTTGCTGGACAATGGTGGCATATAATACAAAACATTAATAGTAATAAATAATATCAATACGCTTTTATATAGCACCACTCAAGGACGCTTTCAATACTGTTATTTTAAAAGTAATTTTAGAAATTTTGACAACAATCAAAATAAATTAGGTGAGAAATCAGCAGAGCAGACTTAATATAACAGTGTAGAATACAGTACAGGAATCCACATGTCTGTTTATGAGGCATAAAAATGAATGTACAGTATAAATGAATGCTAACTTGTTGGTGGCAACTCAGAACTTGAAAGGACGGGTGGCACGACAGTCCTGTCAACCGGCCCTGAACACTCCATCATCTGATGTTCATGCTCTAAAATCCAGACAAAGATTTCCAGTTTTTGTGTTTTGTCTAGCCAACTTACTTAAAGAGACGTCACATTGTTAATTAGTATGTGTTTAATTCTGCATTTGTGCATTCCTATATCTCTATAGATCAAAGTCCACCTCATACTCTCCATCTCATACTCCCTATTACAAAGTAAAATTGCCTTATCACATAAATAACAGTCATAAATGCAACAGGTATCCAGCCAAAGTAAACTATTTATAATGGACTATATTATAAATACAGTGAATTGGTTGACCTTTATTAACTGCACTTCTCTCGCAGGTGATTTTGACGTATCTGGCATTCCTATCTATGGTTCCAAGTTTGAGGGTAGCTCCACCTCGTACTCTTATAGTTTAACCTGTGCACCAATAAAGTTGTTCACTTCCCCATTGCGCACACAGCAGGTAGACATGGCGAGCAAGGTTGCAGTTCATTTTGTGGATAACAATGTAAGTTTGCTTTATTTCAGTTATGATTTATACTTAATCAAAAGGTTATCTAATTTACATCTGATAAATTTCAAATAGTCTCTTTAGTAGTTTATTAAATATATACTCTATAAAGAAGTTTGGGTATGTAATAGAAATGTTTATTTTCAATAAATTGAATGCATTTAAATAATGTATTATTTATTAAATATAATTAAATTATAATTTCTTATTTTTAGGTACTTCATATAAATTATAAATATTCATTTTGATAAGGAAACATAAGTTTTACAGTTCTTGTTTGGCCAATTTACTGCTCAGCATTGGAATGCTGGGCAAAATAGAAAGTGAAATAAAGATATTCATAGGGGCTTTTTTTCCACTTAGACTTAGGGATGCATTTCCCTTTCTTGTCTTTTTTCTCTCTATCCTTATTCAGCGTGCAAACCTGAGAGTGTTGGTCTTTTTTAGTCTGTTTGTCAGCACAAACCTCTGTGTGGATGTGGTAAACTGTAAGTGTGTGTTCCACGGCATATTGAGGTAATGTAGAGAGAAACGGTCTCTCATGGGCTTTTGAGGTTTTCCTCTTTGAACGGATGCTCTCGCTGCTTTACGATCAACAGCCACTGATTTCTGTGGCATTGACACGCTGGTAACAGACAGGACCTTTCACTTCCTTGACATCTCTGATGTTTTGTTGATAAGACTGGGTTGCTAGAATGTAACTGCATATAAAAGCAGTATTCTATATTGCAGACCTCGATATGTGATATTTATATCTGTTTTCAACAGTCGCTGAGGTACTTTCACTCTTTGAGTTTGCCTTTGTTTTGAACTGTTTATGAGGAAGGAACAAGGGAAAAAATCTTGACAAGCTGAACGGACGAGTTTTGTTTCCTGGTGTCAAGCGAGTTCTCAGTTCTCTTTCTCTTTCTGTCCTGCAGGTCAACATGGCCCAGTGGAATCAGTTACAGCAGTTGGAGACGCGGTATCTGGAGCAGCTGTATCACTTGTACAGTGACAGCTTCCCTATGGAGCTGGCGGCAGTTCCTGGCCCCTGGATCGAGAGCCAGGACTGGTGAGTTGCCGGTCTGTAGACAGGATATGACATAATAGATAAGGACATCAGCTATCTGGAGGTCTGCTTTTTTTAGCTGCAAGATTTTAACATTTGGTTTTGATTATTTTTGTGTATTTTTAAAGTTGCGCTGAAACTGAAGTAGCGACTGATCTTTTCCGTGTTGTGATGTACATCCGAGTTTAACAGATTATAGAAAAAGAAAAAATGTAGGACAGAGGAACTTGATTGTATGCATCAGTTGTAAATTGGTTTTGGAGCAAGTGTTATACTCAAGACTAAATGATTGGAGAGATTTGACATTGGTCCCCAGTAGGGGTGTGCAAAGCAGCCGGTATTTGTATCTGTATTTGTATTTGTTGAGGGGAAAAGTATTTGTATTTGTATCTGTATTTGTATTCAGAGTTCAAAATACGGTAAACATCCGTAACTACCTAACAAATAAATCAATAATTTGACTCAAAATATTGGTTTAAAAAGGAGTTTATTGATTTAAAAATGATTGTATTGCTTCCGCTAAAAAAAAGTCTGTTCCGTCTCTACGTTTAGAATCCATGGCAATGTGTTATAATTAGCAGCGGTCTGTTATTAAGAAATAACAAGGAAATAACAAACCGCATTCTACATTAGAATTCAACCAAGCCGTGTAATAAAAACAAATAATTACCGAGCTAACAGAGCTACGTAAACAGAGCGAAAACGAGAGAACCCGACTGCAGAGGTCAATACTGCAGCAAAATGGAATAATCCCCCGATCAAACTTCACTTCCCGAAAGTTATAACCTGCATCCGGAACCCAGTTAAGGTACAAATATCTATTCAACAAAAATAGTGATTCAGTTAAGTGTTTTTCGCTCAGCCGAGCCTTCTCTGTTGCTGTGTGGAGCAGCTTGTGTCAGTCATCTCTTCCTGAACGTCACTCGCGCAATGTGGTCTCGTGAGGAAACAAAGTTTTTTGATATAAAGTTTTTCTTGTTCCCGAATACAAATATTTTTTTAAGTATTTGTTCGAAATAAGTATTTGTAAAAAACACGTTATTTGTGCCTTTCCGAATACCGTATTCGGATTCGGCTCCACCCCTAGTCCCCAGAAAGGTCTGCAGATCGAGATGACATTTAAGTCCTGTTTACCATGGTGGTGGTAAGATGCGTTTTAAATTCGTTGGGTCACAAGATCTATAACATGCGTTTACAAAATAGATAGAGTGAATATTATTTTCATGCTGCTGACATTTAATAGTGCTATTTTGAAAGATTCAGTTCCTGGTGATTGCTTCTCGCTGAACGATTTTAAAGCCAACAGACTTTCTGACACCAAGAGAAGTCGAGATAATCACTCGACCACACTCATAAATATTGCGTTTGGTAGTGCACTTTGTAGGAATACACATTTAAGAATCTGTCCTGACATAACATCACATGAAAAACTAAGTACAAAAAATACAACTACATTGTATTGGGCATAGGGCTGGTCGATAAAACAGTTGCTTTGTCCGAAATCACCCAGCACTCACTATATAGTTGACTATATAGTGAGCTCGCCATTTTGTAGTGCTGTCTGAATTTATAGTGATGATTATTATACCCTATATAGTCCACTTAATGTATCCCAGAATGCATTTTGAAAAGTAGTGTACAACCGATGGTCACTAACCCAAGCCCTACACACCATCATGCATTGCGCTGATCATAAAAATAAGTTATAATCATGTGTGGAGTTAGCCTGGCAAACCAGACCTATCAAGATGTTAGGTCTGGGAACTCACAATTGGCATACCTCAATCCGAGGGGTGGTATAAAAGGTTGTCTTTCAATATCCCTCTGCACGCTAACCAACCAGAGCGATGATGGCTGTGGCTGAGTGAGTCCCATGCGCTTCCCCATGGTTTTCGAGCTCGCGGCCAAAGCCGAATTCGAAAGACCGCTGTTCGCCAGCTGCGTCCTGTTTGTTTTTAAGTATCAGGGAAATCACCTATGGAAATCACGCGCAGAACCGTCACAACTCTGCCGTCATTGTGTTAAGCCCGCCTACCAACTCTATACACAATGAGATTGGACAGACCAGAGTTTGGATTTTCCACTTCGAAAGTCAACGGAGAGTTGCTAGACCACACTTTGCAGCAAATAATTTTGCTGCCCTAGGGTGCGTCTTAGATTTCTAGGCTAGTGTGGAGTAGCACATTGTAACAGAAATGGACAGAAATGACTTTTAGTTTTTAAATTTTGGAGAAATAAGTTCAATATAATGTAATGTATTTATTTAAAAACATCTATTTAGGCCAGAGCCGGCTCGGCGCCATTGATTACATCATCTGTCAGCTGGTGACGAGCCGGCTCTGGGCTAAATAGATGTTTTTAAATAAATACATTACATTATATTGAACTTATTTCTCCAAAATTTAAAAACTAAAAGTCATTTCTGTCCATTTCTGTTACAATGTGCTACTCCATACATGATTAAAACTTAAGAGACAATTGAGTAGTGTTGGAAAGTGGTGTTTCTATTATGCTGGTGAGCTCACTATATAGTGCTCTACTCCCTACCCCCTACATAGGAGTTAGTGGAGATTTCGGACACAGCAAGTATCTGTATTTATCAATGGTACACCATTGTCGGAAGGTAACAATATAAAAAATGTTTGATGTTTTCATTAAAATCCGGGCACATCGCTGGGCGTGACCACCACTACGTGGCGCAACATAAAATGGCTAACGTAATGAAAACGGAACGAAACTGCGCTATTCATTATTTTGTGCTTCACTACCGAGCTGATCTTGATCATGTGACACTGTTACTACACAGCGCTAAGAGATCCAGTAAAGTAGGCATTTGAGCATTTGAATTCGCCGCTGAAGTAATAACATCGCTGAGAGATCTAGTGAGAAGCGTTAAAATTTCTCTGTTATTAACTGATCAAACCACGCTGACGTGGAAACCAGGAGGGACATTGTGCCATAAATGAACTAATTATAGGCTTTAAGTCCACAGATGGGCAACATTCACCATGCATTAACTGTAGTAACACTAACTGTAAGTTAACCATGGATGTTTGGCAGGAATAGTAAAATGTGTCACACACCTTCTTCCAGCACTTCAAACTAAAATAATATCAAATGTATGTGTTATTTTTATGCGATGACCAAAACATTATTTGTTCATCCTTCAAAGTTTACCCCCATTGATAAAACTAAAAGTTTCAATAAGTAGGAAACTCACACTTGGCTTATTTAAAATCATTTTCTTTTAATAAATATATATATTTTTTAAAATAAGGAACATTCTCTGGCATTACTTTTTTATCTTAATATAATATAGAATATATTAAAGAATAGATTTTTGTTTATATTTTATTTTAGTTTTTGAATGCTAAGAATAATATAATTTGTTCTTTGCCTTAATAATGTGGATACATTAAATTAAATTAAATTCAAACTTTTCTACTTGTCTTTAAAGAATAAAAAGGTTCCTAAAAATGTCAATAATGACATTATATTGTGATAAATGTTTTAGCTATAAGGCACAGTCCTAACTGGGCATTCTAGATGAACATGATGGCATCTGTTTTCTGATTAGATTGAACAGAGTTTCCAGTGTGGGGGTTCTGCCACTCTCTGATCTTACTATTGAGAGAAAATGTGTAACTGTTAACATAATCTTAGTTCCCCTGACCTGGCGGAACTCAAACCATTTGATAATGTCATAATGATTATTTTTTGATGGGTCTACTGGAGTTTACATTCGGTGGTAACTTCCTGCATTCTTCTTTTGTTACTTTGATCTAAAGATGTCATCCCGAGTACTGTGTCAGCCCATCAAATGCCTATAAAATAGAGTGTATAGCTCCCTCTGTTAGACTTGATGCCTGCAGGGTCAAACAGCATGTCCTCAATAAAGAATCCTGCTGAAGATACACTCAAGCCTGGTCTTCGCTTCTGGTCTTCGAGTTTCCTACAACTTCCTTATTCTTAGAATCATCTGTGATGATGTCATTCCTCTTTCCGTTAAGTGATCCAGGAAAGTCTGCTGTGAACAATAACACGAACCAGTGCCATTTTTGCTCTCTGAGGTTTTTCACATCATCAGTGTGAATGGCTTTTTTATGATTGGTCGAATGGCGAAACTGAAATGACTCATGTCCGGTTTCTCTTCTCAGTCTCTGTATCACAGCATGCATCTTTAAATGGAGAGGTAATTGTAGTCAAGAAAATTCAATTATGTCAGTATATTTATGGTGCGTTCATGTGCGGTGGTAAATTATGATAAATACCAAAAGCCGAAGTGGAAAATGCACGTGAACACCCCCTCATGCGGTATTTTCCACTGGGCAACTCATAGAATATACGAGTTGCCGAGGCCCGAGGATGAGAGAACCTTTGACCTTTTCAAAATGATGGAGAGCAACGCAAGACTTGTGAATGGTAAAAATATGTACTATTCATGATCTTGAAAATATACAGAATATTTGTTACCGTTTGAGTTTTGATCAATCTTTTTCTTGCAGAGGACTTAAGCAATCTAAAATAGTTTTAGCTAAATAACAGGTCTGGATACTCCATCTTTTTACCACATTACGAACAACAAAAGCACTTGAACGCAGCACACTGGTAAATAACAGTTCATAAGTGGAAAATATCATATTTTCCATAGCACGTGAACGCCCTGTAGTTACTGAACTAGTGAAGTAGGCTATCCCATACCCCCTTTCAATACTTCTGAGGAGTCCCTAGGAGACAGCATTGCACTTAGAGCAATGAGTCAGTGGTGTTGTAAGTGTAAGTGATATAATGCTGAAGCTGAGATATATCCTTAAAATCAAAACTGACAATTGGAATATTGCAGCGTTGATTATAAGTGATTTATTCGTGCACATAATTTTTTTATTAAATTCATGTAATCTTTAATCAAAATAACTTCCCCTCCCCCCGCTGTGACATCCTCTGATGATGTGTTTACTGGCGCGAGGGACAACCCGTCACTTACTGAGATTACAGCAATATGGCCATGACAATGATTCAGTCAATTACCAGTGGACAAAATCAAGTCCCGACCTACGTTTTTTTTTTCGTGTTCGAGAAGCCGGTCAGAAGCGGATTCGGTGACCCACCAGTTAAGCAACACTGCTTTAATGCATACTGCTTTTTATTTTAATTGATTAATGTCTCTTTCCCTTTTCTTTTGAATTTTTCTAAACTGAATATTAGTTTTTTGGAAAACTTTGTGCGGTTTGTTGGAAATTCCAAAGTCTTTGTCCTTCATGTGGCCATCTCACTCAATTTCTTTAGTTAGGGTTATTGAACACACAACAAAACAGATAGCCCTCGGCATGTTTGGTTTATGTCATTACTGGCAGTGCTATAGACCTTTCTGAATGGATTCGGTTGTTTGAGCACACAAAGGGACAAACATCAGATATAGGGAAACAGTCTTTACCCGTTACGTGATGTCATTAAATTTGCAGTTGTCAAAGAGAAGCTAAATATGCGTGGCACATATATGGCTGGGTTGTATGGACGGTACTGTTTGATATTTACGAACCAATGTATTTTTTTTATACCAGAGTAGATAGATGTTTTTGCATTGATTCCAACCTACCTGTTTTAGTTTGTGCACATCGAAGAGGAAAAAAATGATTAAGTAAAGCAATATGCATTTCAGGATTATTTTTTACATTTGTTAAGTTATATATAAATATATATATATATATATATATATATATATATATATATATATATATATATATATATATATATGTATATATATATATATATATATATATGTATATATATATATATATATATATATATCTTCTTTAAAAAAATATATATATATATATTCACCCCATTTCCTGCAAATAACTCAATCACAACATACCATATAAATATATAGCTTAACATCAAATTACTCAAAACGTGATATAACATTGTCATATTGCTTAACTTTGGCACATAACTGGATTTTATGCAGGGCCCTTGTTTGGCCCTGGAAAATGTGCAAATGTGTACAATGCTAAATTGGCAAAAGACTGAACTAGCCGTTAGACATTTCACGTCCAAAATTTTAGTCTGTCCAGACAAAGCTTGCTTTTTTGGTGCTAGGATATTATCCTGATCTTGTTGAATTCCTTGCATAGTGGATAGACTGAAGATCTTTGCTGCTGGATGAGGTCAGCAGTTTGGACTTTTTGCTCACAGCAGAACAAGTGAGATCATGTTTCTGAAGATGACAGCAAGCTGCACTGTCACACACCTGCACAAGACTACATAGGACTTTCAGAATCCTCACTCTTTTGCAGTTTTGCATGTCAATCTGTAGACAATACAAATATCTGAATAAAGCTTGGGTTAGCATAGGGTTGGAATGATATATAAATATACATTAAACTCATATTGGTCATTCACTAACTAAAACCCTACCCTGGTTTGAAGTTGTACATGCTTGAAAAGACTTGAACTGCAATATAACCCAGGGTTCATATTTTTTTATTTTCTGGAACTTACCAGAATGTTTAATTATCAAGTGCATGCATGGAATGGAGGAAGCTGTGCATTACCCATCACATGAGCCATTGCTTCTGTCCGCCACAGGGCGTATGCCGCCAACAAGGAGTCTCACGCAACGCTTGTGTTCCATAACCTGCTGGGTGAGATTGATCAGCAGTACAGCCGCTTCCTGCAGGAGAACAACGTCCTGTACCAGCACAACCTGCGGCGCATTAAACAGCACCTGCAGAGCAAGTATCTGGAGAAGCCCATGGAGATCGCCCGCATCGTGGCCCGCTGCCTGTGGGAAGAGCAGCGTCTGCTGCAGACGGCCACCACTGTGCAGCAGGTAGAGACACACACACACAAGCACATACGAATGCTGTATTTACTCATGGGTGAGATTTCAGATTTGTTGCACTTCTTTGGTAAATGCATTCCACTATACAAAGAGTGAAAACTAGTTGACTTCATTAAACGTTCCATCTAGATTTCATTCATAAATAAATTCATTGTTAAAGGGGTCATGAACTGGCTTTTTAAATTTTATTATATTGTTGTCTGAGGTCAACTTAAGACGTTCGTTAAGTTTCTACCCTAGTTTTGAGCCTAGCTCAAAAACGCTCGGTTTTATGGGCGTCTCACACTGAAGACTTGGAAGTAAACGCCCACTGCTGTGAGTGGATAACAGTTTTGCATATCATAATGAGTTTCGACTCACTCGTCGGTGCACGTATTTAGCAATGTGGATAATGTGCGAATCAGTGGGCGGGGCTAAACTGGCCGCGTTGAAGTAGGCATTGATTTTCTTCTGCGGGGGTGGTGTTTTATCCTCTTTGACGTCATAATTCCCCACTTTGTAAAACAAGTCGTTTGTTGAGGCTGGTGTCAATTAAATATTTTATTGGACTAACAAGAACGTTTTCAGTTCTGAAACTTACAGGATATTCTTCATATGATGACCTCTTATATGTCAAAAGCTCAAGGAAAATTTGATTTCTCAATTCATCACCCCTTTAACATACACAGTGTCCTTATATTTTTATTCACCAGCCCAGTTTTCAGGTCATTTCAAGTCAAACACACTTTGCTTGGAAATGGATTCTGCTTTGTAAGGACATATATTTAGATTTCTGTTTCTCCAATTTCTTTCTCTCTTCTGTAGGATGGCCAGGTTGCCCATCCCACAGGAACTGTGGTGACAGAAAAACAGCAGATACTGGAACACAACCTGCAGGACATCAGGAAGAGAGTACAGGTCAGTACATCAAATAATACTTTAATTGAAAATCATTGGTTTGTTTTGTTCACAATTAGAGTTACACATACATTCCACGAAACCATCTAGCAACTCCTCATTGCCCAAATTTGAAAGGCCTTGATTTAAAATATTGCTCCGAGCACAAAATTAGGGTCTAATATTTTGTCCTTTTTGGGGTACACTGTCTCACTCATTCAGCTCCCTTACACTTTCTATACAGGATATGGAGCAGAAGATGAAGATGTTGGAAAATCTGCAAGATGATTTTGACTTTAACTACAAAACTCTAAAGAGTGCTGGAGGTATGAGTGCATGTTGCTGTCTCTTTTTTGTCCGAAACATCTTAACTAGCATTAATAACTGATAAAATCGCTTGTGTCACATGCAGAGTTGTCTCAGGACCTGAATGGAAACAGCCAGGCAGCAGCTACCAGGCAGAAGATGTCTCAGCTGGAGCAGATGCTGAGCGCTCTGGATCAGCTGAGGAGGTGAGATACAGCACAAAATACAGCATTGACTTCTGGAATCATGACTAGTAACTTTTACATTATATTTACAAATGTTTGCTCTCTGTTTTGCAGCAAATAGTGACTGAGATGGCAGGTCTGCTGTCTGCCATGGACTTTGTGCAAAAGAATCTGACCGATGAAGAACTGGCCGACTGGAAGAGGAGACAGCAGATCGCTTGCATCGGAGGACCACCGAACATCTGCCTGGACCGCTTGGAGACATGGTAAACAGCCAGCACAAACACAAACTGTCAGTTCACAAACTGCTTTTGAATCCCACCTTTTTTAATTCCTTCTTTTCAATCTTTGCCTTTCAGGATCACCTCTTTGGCTGAGTCACAGCTGCAGATAAGACAGCAGATCAAGAAACTGGAGGAGCTTCAACAGAAGGTCTCGTACAAAGGAGATCCAATTATTCAGCACCGCCCTGCTCTGGAAGAGAAGATCGTAGACCTGTTCCGCAACCTTATGAAGAGGTTTGAAATCACCCAATCATGTGTTTAACTGTAAAAACTACTAAAACAGGATCTGATCAATGATGATTTCTGTGGTGCGCTTGTCTAATTGCAGTGCATTTGTTGTTGAGAGACAGCCTTGTATGCCCATGCACCCTGACCGACCCCTTGTCATCAAAACAGGAGTTCAGTTCACCACCAAAGTCAGGTGGGTAAAACGCAAATGTGAGTCATAAAGTAAGGAGGTCTAGACACAAATTGTGAACTTTTCCCCTCCTCTCTTTCAGGTTACTTGTGAAATTCCCAGAGTTGAATTACCAGCTGAAAATCAAAGTGTGCATTGACAAGTACGTCTCATCTGTTGTCTATGAAACTAAATTATTTTTTGATGTATTTTGACTTGCCAATTGAAATTTTTTTCACTTATGTCATGCAGGGAGTCAGGTGACGTTGCAGCCATTCGAGGGTGAGTTCTGAGGTTAAAAAAGATGCCATTTCCATTGCCATTTTCACATGATTATGTTTAGTTATAGAACAATTTATTTGGGGCTGGCCAATTAATTGGCCAGATTTCTGACATTTAATGAATAATTCATGTATTATTATTATCAGCTTATTTTAAGTAAACAATTATAAAATATTTTAGCCATTTTGTAGAAGTTTAAGTACTGTCATTAAATTATATTTATGTAAATTGAAGTATCTCTTTTGTTTGTACCTGTAAGTTGTTGCATTACACAGTGTTCTGCTTCTTTCCCACCAGTTCACGCAAGTTCAACATCCTTGGCACCAACACGAAGGTGATGAACATGGAGGAATCCAACAATGGCAGCCTGTCAGCAGAGTTTAAACATCTGGTAAGCTCAGTCAGTCCGCCAATATCTTTCTTTTTTTTTTTTTGAGTTCAAAACTGAATATTATTTGGATTTGTGTTTCTTTAAACACAAATTCAAATACACTGATTTGGATTTGTTTGGCCCTCTGTTTGGCACTGTTTGGCCCTCTGGTACCTAAATTAGTCCAGCATTAAATGTCTTTCATTTCAAGCTCTACGCTGTTATTTTTATTTCTTAGTAAATAAGTACACTAACTTTTGAAACAACTTTTATTAGATTGATTGTTAACTGTGACAGTCATAATTTGTTTGAGTAAGAAAAAATAATTTTGACACTCAATAAATGGCTTATTTCACTCTTTCTTTAGATAATCATAGTTAAAGCAATATAAAGCAATTCACCGCCTTCAAATGGTAAAAAAAATTCTGCTGCACGAGCCCTCACATATAATAAAAAATCTGCCCATATCACTCCTATCCTTCACCAACTGCACTGGCTTCCTGTCATAAACCGCCTCCAATTCAAACTGTTAGTCCTAGTATATAAAGCCTTACATGGCCCGGCACCCGAATATCTTGTTGATTTGGGACAGCCATACGTTCCAACTTGGGCCCTCAGGTCTAGCTCTGAAAACCTACTTGTGGTACCGGCTACAGGCTCTCTACGGTGGGCGTAGAGTGTTTTTAGTGTTGTCGGCCCTAAGTTATGGAATAAACTGCCCCCGAATCTTCGTATCTTCCCCTTAAACTCATATCTTCAAGCTTGCCCAATAAGTAAGCATCCTCAACATTGTTTTCACTTTTCTCCACTTTCTCAGCTCTTTTTTCTACGTACTTTGTGGTAATTGTATACTCGGATAACTAGTACAAAACATTTTTTCTTTTATTCATGTCAATTAGTGTTTGCTTGTTCCCATCTTTCTGTCTTTGTCTGCTATTTGTATTGAATTGTGCAGCGACCTTGGGTTCTTGAAAGGCGCTATAGAAAACAAACATATAATTATTATTATTATTAAAATATACTCTTTCAAAAGAATCAACTCCTGGGATATAAAGTGCCGAAATAATTTCTTAATGTAAAATATAATTCATTGAATGTGCCATACAAGCTTCAAGAGACTGGATGAGCTGTTGACTGTTTGTTGCTTGAAATGCATTATAATTCTGACATGTTCTTCTGTCTTTCAGACTCTACGAGAGCAGAGATGTGGCAATGGAGGTCAAAACCAACAGTGACGTAAGGATTTGTATAATTAGCATTGTTACAGTTTTTCATTTTATTTAGGGCTTCTATTTATGAAGTCAGTGAAAGCACCTAAGCTTTGCCCTCTGAACTACAGGCGTCTCTGATAGTGACTGAAGAACTTCACCTGATCACATTCGAGACAGAGGTCTACCACCAAGGACTAAAGATCGACCTTGAGGTGACTAGCTACACATAAACACTTCTGGCAGCAGCATTGGATTAGTTCATCTAAAAATGACTATCTCTTATCATGACAGGATTCCTGTCACGAAGACGCTGTACTGTTGAACTGTATATAAAATCAAAGATGATCATATTATTAAACCCTCATTACTGATAAAGTCCATCGCACTGCTACTGGTGATTGATTCAGTGTATTGAAAGCCAATAAGGTCATTGTAATTAGGCTGTTGCCATGGTACCAGCAGCAGTAGGAGGATATTAATGTTACCAGGCAGTGTGTTTTTGGGTTATCTGTCTCTTATCAAACCCATAACTGCACATAGCGTGCCTAGATGCTTATTATGAGTTGATAAGAGTACACGCGAAATCATTCCTTCTCTGTGGATGGACACAATAGGGTCACGCAACATACCTAAACAGGTTATTTAAACAAGATAATCAGCTCTGTTTGCTTAATAATTATTCAACCTCAGGTCTCTTTTTGCACTAATCAGATTTCTGACAAAGCATGCTGGACAAAAATAGCAGGATTTGTTATTCTAAATTATAAATAAATGTCAATAAATTTATCTCTGTCCAGACGCACTCTCTCCCAGTGGTGGTCATCTCTAATATCTGTCAAATGCCAAACGCATGGGCGTCCATCCTGTGGTACAACATGCTGACCAACCATCCCAAGGTTTGAAATGGATCCACAGCAAGACATACTTACTGTTGGCACAAGAGGTTTTTCAGTATCATATTTCCCCACTTCTTTTCACAGAATGTGAATTTCTTCACCAAACCTCCAGTGGGAACGTGGGATCAGGTGGCAGAGGTGCTCAGCTGGCAGTTTTCATCCACAACCAAAAGAGGACTTACCATTGAGCAGCTCACCACACTTGCAGAGAAACTTTTGGGTATGTGTGTGTGTTATTTAAACCTGGAAATGAATAAACCGTAAATAAATAAATATGCTGGCATTTTGACAAAAAAAGAAAAAAAATTTCTCTCAAATTGTTATGCATATATATATATATATATATATATATATATATATGTGTGTGTGTGTGTGTGTATATATATATGTATATGTAATATGTATGTGTGTGTATATATACAAAATCAGGGGTTTCTGTTTTATTGATCACATGATTTTAATTTTCTGAAATGTGCCTCTGAACGTGCTCTACAGATCAAAGGTTTGGGTTCGATTTGTTATACAAGTCTCTAATGTTCACCTAGGCTGCATTTACAATAAAATACAGTAATATAATATTTCAAAATATTACTATTTTAATTTTAAATTACTTTTCTATTTGAATATATTTTATAATGCAATTTATTCCTATGATATCAAAGCTACATTTTCAGCATCATTACTTCAGTGTCACATGATCCTTTAGAAATCATTCTGAATATGATGATTTGACGCACAGGAAATATTTATTATTATTATTAATGCTAAAAACAGCTGTGCTGCTTCATAGTTTTGTTACATTTATTTTCATTTAAATTAACAGCATGAAATGATGTTTGATTTCAAAGTTTGAGAGGAGCGCAGTCAAGTCAAGACACGTCACCTTTATTTAAATAGCGCTTTTTACAATACAGATTGTAATCTGTAAATACGGTGATCACCTCAGACAGCACCCCAAATATGCACAGTTTTTACTATATCTGATTATATGTAGGGGTGAACTCTTGAAATAGTCTTTATAGTCACCATTAATCATTTGTATCTTTGCTGAATAGAAGTAGGAATTTATTTTAAAATAAATAATCTTACTGACCCAAAACTATTTTCTCGTTCTCTCTCTGTGTGGTAATACAGTATATATCTTAACATTTTTTGTGCATCTCTGTTTACTTACACATTTCTGATTTTGTGTAGGTCCGTGTGTAAACTACTCCGGTTGCCAAATCACATGGGCCAAGTTCTGCAAAGTATGTTTCTATAACAACTTTCCGTTCCTTGTCCTGAGTTCATTTTAGTGCAAATCAAACCATCAGATTTCTTTAAACATGTTCTGTTTCTGTTTCGCAGGAGAACATGGCAGGAAAAGGTTTCTCATTCTGGGTGTGGCTAGACAACATTATTGACCTAGTGAAGAAATATATTTTGGCTCTATGGAATGAAGGGTGAGAACTCCTGCTGAACTCGTTGTGTGCGTCCATGCGGTATTTATAGTTCATTACATCAATCACTGCCTGAGTGGTTACATCAAGCTCTTGTGTGCGTCAGGTATATTATGGGCTTCATCAGTAAAGAAAGAGAGAGGGCAATCCTGAGTCCAAAGCCTCCAGGGACATTCCTGCTACGCTTCAGTGAAAGCAGCAAAGAGGGAGGAATTACCTTCACCTGGGTTGAGAAGGACATCAATGGTGAATGCATTTCCATGTACATGTCATAAGTGTCAGTACTTCGGTACCAAATCAATGTTGAAATAAAAGTTTTATACTTTTACTTCATTTTCCTGTAGTTGTATAGTTGAATATGTGAAGCCTTGTGCTCCTGTCTGTATATGCAGGTAAGACCCAGATCCAGTCAGTTGAACCGTACACTAAGCAGCAGCTCAACAGCATGTCATTCGCTGAGATCATCATGGGCTACAAGATCATGGATGCCACCAACATCCTCGTCTCGCCGTTGGTCTACCTCTACCCCGATATCCCCAAAGAGGAGGCGTTTGGCAAGTACTGCCGCCCCGAGGCCCAGCCTGATACTGAATTCCCTGACCCTGGATGTGGTGAGTGTCCTTTGCGGGAATAGAATTCATTCTGGCTCAGAATAACATCGGTATGTTGCTTGGCAAAAGTGTGTCTCAGTTCATTCTCATTTATCTTGGAGACTATTTTTGTACTGGAAGTGCACTGAAAGGGTGTGGTTTACCAGAAACTTTCTTCCTTTGAGGAAATCGATCTAAGAATAAGAGAAGAGAGCCTGCCAAAGCATGATTTTATTCTTTGTTTTTTTTTTATGGTAGTGTACGAAATTAAATACATGTATTCATAAAGGACACGTTAAAGGGGTCATGAACTGGCTTTTTAAATGTTTTTGTTTTGTTGTCTGAGGTCAACTTTTGACGTTCGCTTGGTTTTTACATTCAAAAACATAAAAATGAATCAGTTATGGGCTATTTTCTTCCCTAGTTTTCAGCCTACTTGAAAAATGCTTGGATTTTATGGGCGTATTGCATTGAAGACTAGGAAGTAAACGCCCACTGCTGTGATTGGATAACAGTTTTGCATATTATAATGAGCTTCAACTCTGTCCGTTGGTTTCGGTCGGTGCACGTGGGGGAATTTGTTTTGAAAACCACTGTTGTAAAATGGCAACCGGAATGATTCGCCCATACATGTTTGACCCAGAGTCCAGGTGTTGCACAATTCCTGTCAGATCCTATATAGACGGCACATCACCGTTCTTTTCTCTTAATCGGTCTGCAAATCCAGCCTCGAACTGTGTCTTGTTCAGAAAACAATCCTCGGTGAAATAAAGCGAAAATACGGATAATGTTTTACACTCATCTGCAGGAACGTCATTAAAAACAAATTTTAACCAGGCATTCCTAATATTGGAATCCAGAGGAAGCTTATGCAGCGACCGTCTTCTTCCACAGCCAGGCACGGCACAACATTTTGTCAACAGAATGTTTATTGCTGGTAGCTCGCTCCGGTGTGTCATCACGAGGTATGCTTTTGTTTACCTATGCGTGAATGCGCGAATCGATGGGTGGGGCTAAACCGGCCTTGTTGAAGTAGGCGTTAATGAGCGGGTGGGGTTTTAGAGTCATTGACGTCTAGGGGTGCACGATTCAGAAAATGTCACGATTCGATACCGATATTTTTTGTCTCGAGATTCGATTTCAAAATCGATTTTCGATTAAAAAACGATTCTCGATTCAAAAAACGATTCGCAGGTCTATATAAATGTAGTTTACTATGTGATTGATTGCAGTAGACATAATTTAAAAGAACATTTTTATATTACTTTATATGTCTTCATACAAAAATAAAAACTTTTGCAACTAAAAAGTGTGAAGTGCCAAGCTTTGGCCAGCTTTTAAATACATTTAATTCAAGTTTAAAATAAAACTTAAATAAAAAGCTTTTACATTTAGCTTTAAAGTGCTGTAGTCAGATCAAACAAACAATTATGCTAAATGTGGTTTAAGGAGTAGGCCTACTTCAGCTACCAGGTTGACTGTTGAAATGTGAACTCGACTAGGCACATTGAACTTCCTAAAAATATATACTAATTTCATAGAAGCCTTGCGAAAATATTTTAAATAGATTTAAAAAAGCCACCGCTACTGGTAACATCTATGGTTAAATTGATTTGTTTAGATCTATGAAGTCGTTCATAGACGCGTAATTTGCGGGTATCTCCAGTTAACTAGCAGAGCATTCATTTAGTTTGCTTTTAAATAAGAGACCTGTTGTTTTTGAAATCAAGCTGAGCGCTCGTGTCCGCTGCGATCAGTGTCATGGATACAGTGTTCTCTGTGGCTCGCGCAGTCTTCTCTCGGACGGCGCTTCAATCTATCGCCGTTGTGGAGACTCCGGTGAAATCTCAAAATAAAATGCACACAAACGTGATGAACATATTCGGTTTTGATGAGAGAGAGAAAAAACTATACGAGTGCGGTTTAGAACCCGAAACCTCTGACACGCTTGGCAAAAGATCTACAGAACTCAAACATAAGATCTGCGGATCGAATGCATTTATTTACGGGTTGAGCAGAGTGGCTGCACAGTTTGACCAGCGGGCGGCAAGAACTTGCAATAACTATTTATCAGACCGGCCCTCGCAGCCTCGAAACCATAGAAACCTCACCGGACCACCGGTAAAAATCCAGACTGACCCGATTGCCACTCCGCCCCTGCACGCCATAAAATAACTATATATATATATATGTATATATATATATATATATATATACATATATATATATATATATATATATCGTCGCTGCCCGATGAAACTCACGTATGTCCAAAACGGTTACTTTTCAGGAAGTGAAAAAAACATGTAATTTCAAAAGCAGCTGAACGTAGCATTGTCATGCTTGGCACAACATCTTTAAATGTAACCATATTCTTGCCAGTGTCATGATATAATCCATATTTGACCCAAAATCGAGTTTAAATGGACATACGTGCATATTGTATAGTAACGGTGGTCAATACGCGTTCTCCGATCATTAATTAGAATGACCAAATCGCGTTTCATATTGACAGATAAATAGGCTACGCTCAGTTTATTAAATATCTCTTGCAAACTATGAAGAGACAATGAATCAATACACTGGCATGGCGATGCTAGACTGATACTTTATTTACACAATCCTACCATAATTTTGTTGTAAATGAGCTGCATTTTGTTACAGATATGAGCTGCATTTTATCATCAGCTAATATCAAAATCAAAGACATACATTAATAAGAGAGTGTGGCAACAGTCTGCCCTGTAAGATCACTTCGTTTCTCTACTTGAAGATGATTGTGTGATTGTGAAGATGATTGTGTCTGTGACTTACTTTCACTTTTGAAGCAGCTGCTCATCTGCGGTGATGCGTGTCGCAGTAGCGCCGTCATATCTGACTATAACGTGTCATAGCCTATATAACACGCTCTCACTTGTTTATTTTTTTTAGCATTTTTGGGAGGAGTAAAATATACATATGTGGTTCAACCAGATTGCGTTTACACCTAGTAAAAGATCCGAACACAATGCGAGCCAGACTACCTCCAGATGGTCAGGCAGATCCGATTACAATCCGATCACGACGTATTTATATCTTGCATTAACATGTCTTTTTTATTATCCGGATAACTTATCTGGATACAGATCGCATTATAAGACCAGGTGTAGGGGTCTCAGAGACGAGACCGCGAGAAACTTCACGAGATCGGCGAGATGCCTCCACAGGACGGGGAGATACCATACTGTCTATGGGAGATACGCTGCGTGATTGACAGCTTTGACAGCAAATGGAAATACGTGGAAATCAGATGACATGATTTCACAACTTTTCATTGGTCATTTAGATAATGTGATGCATGCTGTATACGGAAATTAACCTGGACATTCTATCCTTGAAAAAATCTCAAAATCGTCAAAATGGACATACGCGGTTTTCATCGGACAACGACGAAATATATATGTATATATATATATATATATATATATATATATATATATATATATGAATCGATTTTTGGAATTCTATGAATCGATTCTGAATCGGCAAAGATTAAATCGCGATTCAAATGTGAATCGATTTTTTTTGCACACCCTATTGACGCTCATACTTCCACACTTTCAAAAACCAGTCGTTTGCTGAGGCTGGTGTCAATAAAAGCTTTTATTGGACTAACAAGGTCGTTTTCAGTTCTGAAACTTACAGGATATTCTTATAATATGATGACCTCTTAGATGTCAAAAGCTCAAGGAAAATTTTATTTCCTCAGTTCATCACCCCTTTAAATTGATCAAAAGTGACAGTGAAGACTTTTGCATTCTTATTGTAATTTATTAACTTCCTATTCATCAAAAATCCTATTCACTCTCACTATTTAATAACACGAACGATTGTTTTTCTTTTAGTAATTCAGCCCTACCTGAAGACCAAGTTCATCTGTGTCACCCCGTAAGTACTTTCCTTTCTTCCTCTCCTCAGTATGTATGTGTGTGTGTGAATGATTGATCTTGCTGTAGTCTGTTTTCTCTCTCCGTCCTCTTGTAAACTTTGAAATCTCTGGTGACTCTTCAGGCAGGAGCACATGCAAAGTACTCCTCTCAGTTTTCTTTTCAACATGGATCAGGGATGTAGCCACTACTGAATCCTCCAAGGACCCTTCACACCATCCTTTAAACCACAATCTTGCACAAGGAGACAGAAAGAGAGAAAAACATGCTTTAAAAAGCACATGATCAACAAAACAGCTAATTAAAGGAGGTTCAGGCTTACTGTTGTCATTAACATGTATTAGGCGCACAACTTGAGGTGAACTGTTGTGTAAACACCTTATAGCCATGTGATTTCAGCACTTTTTAAATTTAATACATTTAAAAAAGAATAATGTAGAAATCTAATTTAATTAAAAAAATCAAAATGATGTCACTGTTAACATGAAATAACAATTGACGTCATTTACTTTAATATATACGTTAATATACGTTCCTGGATGAAATTTTGAACAATTCCTTGTTTTCAGTGTAGATTATTCCAAATAATGTATTAGATATATAGACTTTCAAAATATAACTTGCTCTGTCTCTGAAACGGCACCAGATTTTTGAATGTTTTTTTATGGACATGGTATATAAACTGTAATACATCAAAATGTAAATGCCATTTTAGGTAACATGCTTGGCTACAAGAAAAACATTTGGATGGAATAAAAGCTGCTTCAAACTCAGTCTTATTTGAATCACAAATGCTTTCTGTCTTTGTAGAGGGGTTGGATTTACTGGAGGTCATGTATGTGTGTGTGTGCACGTGTGTGTGTGTGTTAGGCAGGCTATAAACTGACCTCTCTCCATAGGTGTCCTTCTGTCTTCATGGACTTCCCGGACAGTGAGCTGTTTGGGAACGGCTTCCCTGGGTAGGCACTAGGGAGCTGCTCTGTGTGTGTGTATGAGACATATTTGTGGTCAAACACACTCCTGTTGTTGTCTGCTAACATAGATCATTCCTTTTAACATCTCTAGAGCTTGACCAAGGGTTTCTGTTTACTCACTTCATCCCTTTATAACAACGGGTCTGGATGTCACTGGAACTTTTATACGGCTAAAAGGCTGGAATGGCTGTTGTTCATGTCTCTGAATCTCAGTTTTGTGTTGGTGAACTAGTTCTGCAGTAGACAAGGGAATTTTTAAAATTAATTTATAAGGTCACAAGCTGAACTTCTACGGTGGCGTATTGCATTCACTTGAAGAAAAAAAAAATCTACTCTGTTTTTCTGAATTAACGAGTTAATTTTTCATGAGAAAATTTTTTTTTGCTCTGTTTTTCTGAATTAACGAGTTAATTTTTCATGAGAAATTTTTTTTTGCTCTGTTTTTCTGAATTAACGAGTTAATTTTTCATGAGAAATTTTTTTTTGCTCTGTTTTTCTGAATTAACGAGTTAATTTTTCATGAGAAAAAAAGTTTTTGCGCTGTTTTTCTGAATTAACGAGTTAATTTTTCATGAGAAAAAAGTTTTTGCTCTGTTTTTCTGAATTAATGAGTTAATTTTTCATGAGAAAAAAAGTTTTTGCTCTGTTTTTCTGAATTAACGACTTAATTTTTCATGAGAAAAAAAGTTTTTGCTCTATTTTTCTGAATTAACGACTTACTTTTTCATGAGAAAAAAGTTTTTGCTCTGTTTTTCTGAATTAACGACTTAATTTTTCATGAGAAAAAAGTTTTTGCTCTGTTTTTCTGAATTAATGACTTAATTTTTCATAAGAAAATTTTTTCAATCAGAAAAACAGAGCAAAAAAAATTTCCATGAAAAATTAACTCATTAATTCAGAAAAACAGAGCAGAAAAAAAATTTTCTCATGAAAAATTTACTCGTTAATTCAGAAAAACAGAGCAAAATTTTTTTTCTCATGAAAAATGAACTCGTTAATTCAGAAAAACAGAGCAAAAAAAATTTCTCATGAAAAATTAACTCGTTAATTCAGAAAAACAGAGCAAAAAAAAAATTTTCTCATGAAAAATTAACTTCTATTTTCAGAAAAACAGAGCAAAATTTTTTTTTCATGAAAAATTTACTCGTTAATTCAGAAAAACAGAGCAAAAAAAATTTCTCATGAAAAATTAAAATCGTTAATTCAGAAAAACAGAGCAAAAAAATTTTTTCTCAGTGAAAAATTAACTTGTTAATTCTGAAAAACAGAGTAGATTTTTTTTCTTCAAGTGAATGCAATACACGCCACCGTAAACTTCCTGTATCAGTATGTAAAATATTTGCACTGAAGAAGTGTTTGCCTCCTCTCCCATATTCAATGCTTTTCCCCATTTTCCAGTTTTTTCTATTTCCCCCTTAGAGGAGAGTGCTATGAATGGATTGTTGCATTATATGTGATGTATAATCTCAGTATGTTAAACAATAATGTCTTTAGAACTCATGTCACACATGTGACCCTTATAATGGCCGTGTCCACAGAAAATTTCAGTGTATCCCCAAAATGATAAATACAATTTCAACCCAAAATATCAGTAAAAGTTACAATGATAGATGTTGAGAACTGTCTCTTAGGAGGCTTTGACTACCTGAATGTGGCAAGATAGGGGAGAAAGAAGACAAGGATACTGAGCAACAACCACACAAATGACCTCACTAGATGTAGCATATCCACTCATAAATTTTGTCACTGTTTATTTCACATCACTCTGTATTTCTGATCTATACCATCTGGTGATTTACAATCACATTATTTCACATTAATTATATAGTTTTGTGATTTATGTCTTGCTTGCAAAAACATACACTGCTTGCTACTTATGAATGGCTGTTAATGGAGAAAGTTAGTTGTGACATCTCATCTACCAAAAGAGGCTAACTTGACCATGCTAACCAAACCTCACTATCTGCAAGAATATTATCTGCACTCTTTTGTGCTTAGCATCCAGGGTTTTTTCACCTTTTTTTCAGGATAGAATTCAATGACATAACTTCCCCAATTGGTTACATCTCTATTAGCAAATTCACATTTTATGAGAGTCCATGCAGGTTCAAGGCGCAGTCAAAATCTGAACAAAAGAAATGTAAAGTTTTTTCCTTGTGTGGTAATAAAATATAGTCAGGGCATTTAATGATGCAGGAAGAAATGATCCAAAATGACTCGTAATGGTATTGGCGTAAGAAAGTGTTTCTGGAAAAACACTTACAAAGTCTAATGTGGTTTAGTGTAAAAAATACTGTAAGCTCAATCACAACACTTATACCCTTTCTCATACCTGCAATATGAACAGAACAGAGCACCCTTTTAAATATAACATGCGCCTATTGCCTAATGTTTTGTTAAGTCCGATAATTTTGTTCTTGGGCAGTGTTTCACATTAAATGTTCATATTACCATTTGATGTGAAATTTTACCACCTTTTGTTTTAAATTACTCTGATTAAACCACAATTAGAGTAAAAAAGTGTTTTTAGGATCACTTTTGTTTGAGATCTCCTCTTGACAGAAAACATGCATCAAGTATCGAATCCCATGAACTTAACAACGCCTGGTTTAATTTTTCATTAGCCAAACATGATCAACAACTAATTGTCTTGAGTGATCTGACAGTTCTTACAGTTTGACATTTGTATCATTTGATTAGTTTGCTGTGTCGTTTGTGAGTTCATGACAAATTACCCCCAAGTATGAACTCTTACTTTTCCATTGCCGGTGGATTCAGACTTCTGCACCTCTGCTTGTGTTTTAAGTGCAGACTTCAGGTTCAGAGGTTTTGTGATTGTTCTCATGTCTCAACACAAGCATAGTGTAGAAAAATAGCTTTACCAAAACAAACTGTCCGTATGAGCTGTTTGTAGTGTTAACACATAGGCATGTGTGAACTTTGCCCTCTGGTAAACCATTCGCCAGATTAAGACTTGATGCTTCAATGGGTAGCCAGCAGAGCATCATAGAAGAGGGCCGATTTTTAAGTAGGCTATGATATACAGTGTGTCAGCATTTATTCAGTAAATTCAGCCACCTATAAAAAAACTAAAAGCACAGCATGTTCCTCTATCAATAGCCATTCTAAAGTAACCATGAATTCTCACTTTTTGTTTTTCAAACATGAATGGCAAAAATGTAATGTTAGTACACTAGCTTTTCCATGTTCCAATATAGTGATTAATCACACGGCATTCATGGCTCAGGTGAAAAGGATGGGAAAATAAATAACTCTAGATTCACATTACCTCACAGCTTGTCAACTATATAGTAATATACATTTTCAGTGCACTGTGTTAAACCAACTGCATCTAACACCTGACTGAGTTGTCAAAAATCTCTTAAAGTTATAGTTCACCCTAAAAAGAAAATTCCATCATTTGCTTACTTTTATGTGGTTCCAAACGCATGGCGACTTTGGAGTCCATTGGCTTCCATTGGATGGACAAAAAGACACTTGTCGAAATATATATAAATCTCCACAGTATTAAAAAAGTAATTCAGGTTTGGAACGACATGAGGTTTATTTTTTTGGGTGAACAATCCCTTTAAGTTACCTAATATTATGCAAGTCATCATGTGTGTGACTTTGATTGTGGGTATGTGTGTGTTTTGGTAAGTCGTGTGTTTATGATACATGTGAATATTGGAGTGAAGGTTAACTCATGATGTGGTGAATGAACTTTCAGATCTTTCTAAATCATGATGTCTATATGTGATGGTGGACGTAATGATTGCTTGTGTGTCATGTCTAATGTACGCTGCCTTTCTTTTGCAGGACTAACTCTGGCAACACAAGTGATTTGTTCCCGATGTCCCCTCGTACACTCGAATTCTCTCATGCACAATGAAGCCACGGAGGCCAATCCGGGACCTCTCGGTGAGTCACATGACTAACTTCAACAGCTTTCTCAATATGTGCTGCATGTTAACGCCTTGTCATAATTACCATATTCGAGATGACAAGTGACGTTCCCGGACTGGGAATTCTGCGTTTTTATGGCAACACTGTCAAAGCCTAAATTAGCCTGGTTAAAACCAGACCATTCTCAGTTGTAACTGAGTTGTGGTCTGGCAAAGCATCATAGACAAATCATTTCCAGAGGGGCGTCACCAACGGACGTCGCGGATAGACCTAAAACCAATCAGAGCTATGAAGGAGATGGCGTGTGCAGAGCGCGGCCGGCAGAGAAACATCTCCTAGTGTTGTTCTTCACTCGGTTTTTAACAAAAAGGAAACGTTCAAATCACTTAAAAATAGACGCGATAGCTGATTCGAATGAGTGATGTTCGACGACGGCGTCCATCTTTGTAATGTAGGCTACAAAATCTGCTTCAAAATCCCAGCGCTGTCGTCATTGTGTAAAGCCCGCCCAACGTTTCTGATTGGTGCCGCGATTTCGGTGGATTGGAAATGGGCTTGAATGAGCTCTTTGCCAGACTAAGGCCCCGTTTACACGATGGGAAAACGCAGATATTTCTCTGTGTTTTGCCCTCTCATTTCTACACGAAAATGCCGTTTTTATCATAGAAAACGATTATTTCTAAAAACTCTGGGCAAAGTGGAGATTTCTGAAAACGCTGGTTATGTGTTGTCGTGTGAACTGGGAGAAACGGCGTTTTAGGTTCTCTCTTGTCGATTCTGAGGATTCTGATTGGCTTGCATGGCTTTATCCTTCTCCCTACACTGCCACCAATAGGTTTGGCATAGCTATGATGGTGCTCGACGGCGTATTTATGCAGGTGTTTGAACGATGTTATTTTTGAAAACGGAGAGGGGAAAATATTTGTTTAGCTAAATACCCGGCTTTGTGTAAACGTGGCCTAACTTTCAGAGCAAATCTAAATTTGCTGTAAGTTGACTGGGTTTTCCCAGGCTAAGCCTAAATGAATCTACAGTGGTCACGTGGCTCAAATAGGAGCTTTCTGAAAATTCCTAGCCTACAAGTTGTAATTGACCTATGGCTAAGCCACGCCCTCAAACGCGATGAGCCAATCACAGTGCGCAGCTAATACACTCGGACATTCTCTGCTTCCACTTCCATTGAAATGCATTAGAGTTAGTCAGTTTTCATTCGTTTTTCTTGTTATTTTAAGTTTAAAATTGTCAAACGGTGTGCATGGAGTACAAGCAAATCTGACAGTAAGTTCCCAAGAGGCTGGGCGACAGTTGAGTTATGGTCTGGCAAAGCATCATAGACAACTCATTTCCAGCGGGGCGTCACCAACGGACGTCACGGATAGACCTAAAACCAATCAGACCTATGAAGGAGATGATGTATGCAGAGCGGCGGCCGGCAGACAAAAACATCTCCGAGTGTTGTTCTTTGCTTGGTTTTTAACAAAAAGGAAACATTCAAATCACTTAAAAAAAGACGCAATAGCTGATTCGAACGAGTGATGTTCGACGGCGGCATCGGTAATGTAGGCTACAAAATCTGCTTCAAAATCCCAGCGCTGTTATTGTGTAAAGCCCGCCCCAACGTTTCTGATTGGTGCCGCGATTTCGGACATTCTCTGCTTCCACTTCCATTGAAATGCATTGGAGTTAGTCAGTTTTCATTTGTTTTTTCTTGTTATTTTAAGTTTAAAATTGTCAAACGGTGTGCATGGGGTACATGCAACTTCCAACACTAAGTTCCCAAGAGGCTGGGCGACAGTGTGTATTTTTTTACCCTTTCCTAAGGCACATCTTAACCGAGATACTGCTCTGGATAAAGTTATGCGGTAGCTAGACCACAACACAAACTAAACGCGAATAAATTAAACAAGGATGTCTACATCTGATCTAAGTTAAGTCAAAACGTTATCTGATTATCTGTTAAATCTCTAACGTAACGTTAGTCTAACGTTAGACATACAAAACATTCTAGCTGCGTTGTACATCATGTCAATTAGCTTCATTAATGTATATCTGTAAACAGGGCCTGAAGTTAACTTTTTCGACCACCGGCCACTGTGGCAGGTGGATTTAAAAATTCACCTGCTACAGAGAACTTTTTACCAGCCATTTTTTTTTTTGCGGTGAAAAAAAAAACCCGGGAAATTCACAATATTGTTCTTTAACTTATAATAATTATTATAAAGTAATAATCTTGACTCTAACATACATGTTTTATTTATTGATTTTGACAAACACACACAACATATATATAGTATAGGCTATATAGTAACGTTACATACTCAACAGATAGACCTTTCGCAGCTCGTATGTAAACAAATCGCACACGGCTGTGTTGATGGCTGATTTAGTCACGTAGACAGGTCATAACAGCTTTTAGTTAAAGCGTTCAGGAAACGTTAACTATTAACTAAATTAATATTGTTATTTCTGGTAAAGTTACCGGGTACCGGACATTTTCTCACCGGTTCCCAACTCCCAACATGCACAGTTGCACACGCACTCACTGTACTGTAGCCTACGTCAGCGTTACATTATCTCATCCCATCTCACCAACAGTTTAATACGCACGTCAGAGAAAGGGCCTCATCTTCTTTCTATTCACATGAACGTTACGAAACAACAGTCGCCTGTCATAAATCAGTCACTCATGAACCTTGCCATTGCGGCCAAGTGTCCACTTTGTGTTAAAATGTCTTCTTTTACTTTTCTTTTTTTCATCCTCTTTTTGTTAGTTGTTTGTTTCAGCTGGCCTCTTTACCCCAGTAATGTGCCGCCACATTTTAGATAAAGTCCAACACAATGGCGGACTTCGTTGAAATGTAAAAATCCTAATGAATCACTGAATTCTCATTGGCTACCTGCCAATGTGGCAGGTAGGTTGACAGTGTTACCCGTCAATAGCAAAATTCACCCGCATTTGGCAGGCGGTCGGGATGTTAATTTCAGGTCCTGTCTGTAAATAACCGAGATAGCAAATGTTAACAGTGTTGTGCTGAATGATTTATGTAAATACTGTAGCACCAAACGGTGATGGCAACGATATGCGGGTCATCATGTTTACACTGTGACCTGTACATCTCTGCCTGGAGCTGAAGCTTTTCATCGACCTTCTCAACAATAAAAATATTAATATAACCCTCCAATGCATAGTTAATGCCCTTTAGGTGACTTCAAGATGATATATAATTTTTCTGTCTCCAAAAATCACCAATTGCCTCCTGTGAAATGTCTCCTACTGTGACAGCTGCCATAGCGCCCGTGCCGTGTTTGTCCGAGTGAGTGGAGGGGGCGTGGCTTAGCCATAGGTCAATTTTGTGCTTTATGAGAATGTTAGCGTATTTTACATGTTGAGATTTTGTAATTATGGTAATTAAAAGATGGCGTGAATTCAACTATGCATACAGTATTTTTTTCAGACACTGTAATGTCTCATAATACTTGTGTTTTAATAGTGTTTCTGTTTCTTTAATAGAATCCCTGACTCTGGACATGGAGTTGAGCTCCGATCATCCCTCGCCCATGAGAGAAGGGTTTGCAGCCTCAGCAATCTCAGATATGGACACCTGCCGAAATGCTTAGGTTTCCAACGTTTTAGTTGTTTTTTTTGTTATTTACATAGGGAAAATTAATTGTCATGTATATAATGTGCTTAGGTGCTAGAGCCCTTTTCTGTCTCCGAGCCAATTCTTTTCTTTTTAGTTTTTACAGGCATAGCCACAAGTGTGCAAACATGCTAGAAAGTTCACTTTTCATCCTCATATCAACATTGATAATACAGAATTGAACTCATTCTTTTTTTAAATGGTTAAGATGTAACTTTTATTTGTCTTTTATTACATGAGGCATTGAACAGGAGTTTTTAGCTTTTTTGGCCTTTGTCAAAGAAGGTTAATATAAAGATTATGTCAAAGTTTTTCTATGTTTAATTGCAGACATTTGGCCATGACTTTCACTTGTATTGCAGTGTCCACTGTTGTTAGTAAACATGAAACTTATTTTGATCTGATAGCATAGCATATGGCCAGTGAATTCTTCATTCGCTATTCTTTATGTTGATCTTTTCAAATGAGTGTGAAGGGGAGTTAACTTTACAGTAGTATTGATCAGCAGTTCTTTAAAGCTGCCAAACCCGGCATGATCTTGTGTTGTGTCGAACATAAATTTCAAATCTGGATTGGAACAGAATTATCATTAATGGTCAGATGATAAATTTGTGCATGCAGGTCTATAATGTCCATTTTAGCTTCTGGTTTATATAAATATACTGTATTTTAATGTTTTACTGAAAAAATATTTGAGTCTTTTATTGGATTTCTACGGGAAGTGCATGGAAGAAGATATATATTACGCAGATGAGCAAATGTGATATTTCCACCATATTACAGTGTCCTAAATGTGATGTTTATTGCGCTAACTTAGCAGGCAAATCTTGCACTATAATTGTAACAATTAGATAGTGAATCTTATATATGAGAGACACATTCATACATGCACATATATATACACAGATATTTATAATTTTGTTAAATTCACTTCAAACGGAAATATGATGGAAAATAATGTTTCTTCATTGTGTAACTACTCTTTAAACATCTGTCAGTCTGAGTTTGTTTCCCCGTCTGTGTATCTATCCTTTCTTCTACTTTCAAGAATTTATATGTGTGTATATTATATATATATATATATATATATATATATATATATATATATACATCACACAGCACTATGTATATTCTCTTTATTGTACAATGAATTCTTGTTGAGAAACAGTCATCAGCTCTTTGTGTTCTTGAGGCGGTTCTGTTTTTGCTGGGGTATACATTACTGCTCAAAAGTTTAGCATCATGTATGATTTAAAAAAAATATATATATATCTATATATAGATATATCTATATATATATATATATATATTTTTTAATCATACAGATGCTAAACTTTTGAGCAGTAATGTATACCCACAGCGATATATATATATATATATATATATATATATATATATATATATATATATATATATATATATATATATATCAATACCTTTAAATTGATCAAAAGTGACAGTAAAGACATTTGTAATGTTGCTAGAGATTTATATTATTTTAATATGCTGTTCTTTTTCAACTTTCTATTCATCAAAACAATCCTAAAAGCTTGGATTCCACAAAAGTATTAGCATTGATAATAATAAATGTTTCTTGAGCAGCAAATCATCATATTAGAATGATTTCTGAAGGATCATGTGACACCGAGGACTGGAATAATGATGCTGAAAATTCAGCATTAAAATAGATAACATTAAAATATAAAACAGTTCAAATTATATTTTACACATTTTCAGTTTGTATTGTATTTTTGTTATTTTTGTATTTTATTTTTTGGGAATTCTCTCAAAAACTAAAAAAAAAAAAAAATCATACCGAACCCTTACCACAAACTTTTGAACAGTAGTGTGCCACCATACTGTATATGTGTTCATCTACCATAACATCAGAAAGTGGAAACAGAGTCTGTACAAATACAAAGGATGACTAGTACTACAGTTAGGGAAATCAGGACTGGCTTTTACCAGGTGTCCCTGTATAGTTGCCCTGTAGGGGCATTTTATCTCAGACCCAGTGGAGCAAAATGAAGTGATTCTGTTTCAGTGAATATTTAAAGGTCATTTTTCCTGAATGAATCTCATCTGCCTTAACGCAAATGGTAATTACTGAGTGTTTATCTCTGTCTAGCTGTCATTACCCCAGCCATTCTGCTGTAAAGGTTAAAAAGAGATGGAGAGAGACCCCGCATTGGACGTTGTGCTTTGACCTTTCGTCAAGGTTTTTTAATCAGACGTCCAGCTGTTTATTAGGTTTGCAGTAATGATGTTTATACTTTAAAAATAATTGCATTTTTATGGAGACCGGTGACTCAGGAGGACTGAGAATACATCGGTTTAATTTGTGTTGTCTTTATGCAAGAGGCAAAAAACTGGATTTTTTATTTGCATAGTTACTCTTTTCTTTCTATGTTCCTTCCTATTCCATGAGAAGTATATACCATTCCTGACGTTCTCTATGTGAAGCTCTACTGATTCTGAAATTTAAATAATCTCTTTTAAAAGCAGGAAAATCATGGTCATTTTCTACAGAGAAATGTTCTCCCAGCTTAAACAAAGAATGTGCCATTAATAACAATCCTCGCTTTTTTGTTCTTTTAAATCCTATATTTTTAAGATATTGATTCTGCTTTATTCAAGTCATTTTCCATGATAGTATAACATAATGTAACTGTATAATTGTAAATGTTACGGTATTTTTTTTCTCCACAATTACTCATCATGAGCATTGTAGAAACAAATAATTTAACACTGAATATGTTTTGCAGAAACAAATCCCTTCTGAAATAAAGCTGTTATATTGGCTACTCTGAGAAACTGATTGATTGGTTATAAAGACATGAGAATAATTTAAAGAGCAAGTTCATCTGCTTTTTATGAACCCCTTCATATGTGGCATTATAGTGCTATTGAATTAACTGCTTTTTATTAATAGGGGAGTGGATGTGTAAATGCATGCACATGCTTAATATCAAGAGTGATGCATTTGAGAATTTTAAATTAACAGATGCAAAGTATACTCTTTATTTATGCCTTTTGTTAATATACAATCTGAATGAAGGAGACTAAATCCATGCCCTCTGATTCCACGGATCCCCCACCCTCAGAGAGAGAGAGAGAGAGAGAGAGAGAGAGAGAGAGAGAATATGCTGAATCTGTGTTTTCATCTTGCCAGGATGGAGTTCTGCCAGTGTAGGTTGTTTATTTGCTGCACCTGAATGGGAAACTGTTTGAGCCCATTGCTCTTCCTAATAGTTTTCTTGCAAAAAGGGGAAAGTGTTTTTTTACACAATAGTATTGATCTGAATTCACTCACTCACATACTGCAGCTGATATTTGTATTGTTAAACTCCAATACTGCATGTTTGCTATTTGATTGTCCTTACCTTGAAATGTAATTTAAAAATTCAACCATATACGATGTGCTTGTCTACAGATCACTCGGCCATGTCAAACAAGATTAATCAATGTTTAATCAACCTCTACAGGGAGTGTAGTTATATAGTTTGACCAGCAGGGGGCAATGATGACCTACTGTATGAGGCTGATTTAATCACTCATTTATTTAGCGTGTGCTTGGGAGCGAATGCAACTGCACCAATTTTAAAGCCCATAAAGAACAAGTCAGCAGATAGAATGGTTGGAAAATAAACTGAAAAGCGAACGTTTTATTTGTAATATGAGCTTTTGAGTTTTCCCAAATAGCCAACAACTAATAAAACTGATTTATTAAAATAGCATGCTCTTTATCATCTCTTCTAACCCGTAAAACACGCCCGCTTGCCCTTTGATCACAGTTTGTGTCCATCTCAAAGCTGCGTGCGTCCAGCCTGGATCCGGGTTCACGTCCGGCTGTCCGCTCGTCTCACTTGTCAACTCGGACATATTTTTCTTTTGGAAAGACAAAGGACAGGAGAAATAGGGGTCACCATAGTGGATCTTTTTTCCAGATCTGGCCGTTTCCCAGAGCCTCACTCTCCTGAGCCGGCTAAAAGTGCTGAGCTAGCAGCTGAAGCCAGTTTGTTTAGTGGCACACGCCTACGTGTTTTATACATAAACGCATAACGCAACTGGATTTACTTCTGGCCATTATTGTTGTATTATATTTGCATTAATTAGGCTATTGCATGGGATTTTAAACTACACTCCCCCAAAAAGTGCAATTTATTAAAACGCCCTATAGTGAGGGAGTGAAACTTATAGGAGTTTATATTCATAATGTATATAATGGAAACATGGAAATTTAATGAATGTGCAAATGTCTTATAATTCTCTAACGACCATGGGAGTTAATTGTCAGAAAGTTAACCTTCAAATATAGGCCTCTCTCTAATATATATATATATATATATATATATATATATATATATATATATATATATATATATATATATATATATATATATATATATATATATATATATTTCCAAGACTTATCAGAACACAATTCCCATTGCCTTATAATTACAGGTTTTCTATGAGCGTGGGAATTAACCCACATCACTTTTAGAACAACTGAACTCGTCATCAGTATGCGCGCTTCGACAGTTCAAAGTAAACAGTTTTTTCCGCGTTATGCTTATATCCATAGATATCCATAATAAAGGCTATCTATGGTTATATCCCTCAGACTCGGCCCAAGACAGCACGACTCGAGTCACGGGTAACCGCTATCAGCAGTCAATCAGCAGTCCTCGCGCTCCGCTAACCGTCTTTATATTTTGTAGCCCCACCCCCGTCCCGCAGCGCTAATATTAGACCTTTTGCACATACAAATAATAATTATCCTGCCAATGTTTGCACGGGCATTATAGACGACTATCGCGAACTACTGCACGTTTACATTACCTTACATTTCCTTGCATAAACGGCTCTCTCATCAGAGAAACAACACCGGAAACGGGCGGTTAGAAGTGCGAGAGAGTAGTTGCTGGGAAGTCCGACTCAATTCCGCGAATCGATTCTTTCAAACAGTTCGTTTAAAAGAACAGAGCACAGTGATTCTTTGCATCGTGACGTAATTGCAACATCACGTTGACCCTGATGCCACAGCTTGGCATTGTACGTGCTAAAACGTTCATATTGTTAACATCAATTGAGTTTCATAAGGGGGTTCAATGAAATCGCACACAGTTCAGTTTGTTTGCAGACTTAATTCAGCTCGAAAACAAATGTAGAAACTACATACAATTTTTCAGTAACACAAAAAAAATGCATATCTTGGGGCAAAAAAAAAGTTTTGCACGTTTTGATAAAACCATATTTATTAAAATGTTTCGTATGGTCGTTGATTAAAAATGTCATTTAAATAAAGATATTCCTATTAGGCTACCTTTTTTTTAATCAATTTACTTCTCGGTCCCAATGTTCTTGCTGTGTCTATGAGCTCACCTAATGTTGTTCATTACGAGACTGTTCTCAGTCCAGTGATTGTTGACTCGAGAAACCGCTCGGAAATGTCAGTGCAATTACATTAAAGCATCGTTTAGAGAGATTTTGTGAAACGGTTCATTCGATTCATTGACGCGATTCGATTCAAACGAACGACATCGCCAAAGAGAGCGAGAGAGTGAGAGGAGGGGTAGAAGAAGCACATGAAAAACTGCATAACCCACTGCTGGTTGAGAGATAGACGGGGCAGAAAGGTTGCCTTTCTGGGTCGTAGGCGCTAACTGGAAGCTTTGCTGTACTTTTATGCGAAACGACAGCGGATTTAGAAGACCTGCCGAGGTACGTTTAATGCATATGTACGAATTCGGTGCGTCTTAAATGTTGTTTGTCGATGTCAAATGTTGTTGTTTTTAATAGCATATTTGTTTATAAACTAATGTCCACGGTTGACCCTGTTGAGGCTTCACTGCTGCACTTTTCACGCTGAATTAAAGCTGTTTACGTTGTTCCTGAAATATATGACATGTCTGATATAATCTAATTTTAAAGGTTTCCGTTTAGTTCAGAGAGTGCGCGTTTGGCACCGGTGTTTCGCAAGTCCCAAGCTCTTGCACCCTGTTTTTTTTTATCGGATCAACAGGCTGAGAGTCCAGCCCCCCCTTCAGCCCGCCTGTCAAGTCTGGACAGTCCAGCTCACATTTCCAGCTCCATTCCAGAGTCCAGCGAATGCTGCTCCGTAATTCTGCGCGTTCGACCATGTGAAGCGAATTCTGACATTTATTAAGCGCTCAGCGGAACGCAAGCGCACGCTCCGGGAGAAAGTTTTCATCAGGCTGTTGAATTTACCGTTATGGGGAGAACTTAAGCGCTGTAAGCAGTAACTTCTTTTGGGCTCGTGGTTGAAGAGCCAATTGGGTTTCTGTGGGTGAAAGTTAATTACGTTACGAAGAGTTAATGATTAAAACACGGAGACAGGTCTGTCGCCATGATGACTGGAGATTTCAATAAAGCAAGCAGGGTTGTGTTATTAAAGCCATACCTCTTCCCGAATTGTGAACTGTTCTTTCGGTTTGAGGTGTCACATTCATTTGGCAATGAGTTGATTACAAGAAAGTCGTGCCTAGTTTTATCCGTTATGTGAAGGGCATGGGTTTTTTTTATTTAGCGCAGTTTGTTAACATGTAAATCTGAGTTAATAGTTCCTGGCACACGATCGTTAGGCTACCCTTGTGAGAAAGTTGAAGCCATGCTCTTCTTTGTTTTCCCGTTGATATTATCTTCCACAGCAGATTTTTTTTATCTCCCATCATGCAATTTGTTTAGTTTCCGTTCAGCAGTGAAAGTGTGTGTGTGTGTGTGTGCTTTTGTACATTCACACCGGCTGTAGGCTACTGTATGTAGCACGTGCGTTTAATGTTTTTTTAATATTTGTTTTATGTTTGTGAACCCATTAGGTTTTAATATGCCCTTGAAGTGTAAAGAACACCTTATTTTCGATAGTTATGCATCTGTCAATTGGCTTTATTATAGATACTAGAGCATTATATAAACCATATAAACCGTGACATTTTTTTGTTTGTGTGTGAATGTGTGGCAGGATTATTGAGAACTAAATCTTAAAGTCAAGCTTAATTTAAGAGCATGCTAAAAATGACCAGAGTAGGCTACTCACTACTGTAAATGTAAAATAAACAACCATTATTTTATTTTATTATTTATTATAAATTATTTATCCATGCACATCAGTTAAAAAAAAGAATGTGCCTATGTAAAATCATGCAAATTTCACATCATATGCTGAGATGGTGTTTACGGTTTACCGAGCCGCTCTGAAATCACTTGATCACAAGCTGCAGGATTGGACAATAGTCCTATAAGAGGTCTGTGGGTATTCATAGGACCCGTAGTAGCAGTACCAGGATTTCCAGAGAGCCTTAGTTCAAGAGCCTTGTTTTAAAACGCTGTAGGACCCATATATTTGTCACGTCTTGTTTTGGTTCATGTTTCATGTCAGTCATGTTTCGTTTCTTGTCATGTGATCCTGCCATGTGTTCCCCATGTCATGTTGTCATTCAACTAATATTCAAGCAAAATTAAACATTTTGTTTTCATTGTTGATGGGTTTTCAGTACCAAACCAGATTGTGCTGGCTTAAAGCTAACCTAGAGCCCATTGTCCAGGTCCGCAATTCATCCCTGCCCCTCCCAGTGATCTTGCAATGACATATCTTCTCTTCTCTGATGATGACGTGATCACTCACATGGAATCACAGCAATAGCAAATGCCAATTTATTTTGATTTTGAACTTTTTCAGTTGCAAATGCTTGGACATTATGATCAAATTCAATTGTCCATAATGTGATTGAAACGTGTTCTTTAATTGCTCTACTGTAATTGTGGCCTTTATTTAGTATCTTGCCAACAGGTTATTTATTGTGCAGTCAGATTATTGATAAACTGTACCAAGTTTAGCAAATGATTGATGACGACTCATCAAAAAGCCACAGTAACAAGTCAGTTTAATTTTTTCAAATCAATATTTTACTGCTAAACTGACAAACATATTTAACATTGTGTTCTGTTGTTATGCAATGTGAACAATGAAGATGTTTGCTGTCTAATGATTTAATGCAAGTATGCTTAGTAATAACCAATGCCATTAACCAGATATAGGCTATCCATTAAATATGAATCATTATAAGACCGGGAAAGACGAAATGGGAAAATATTTGATGCATGATTTAACATTCCTGAGTGTATTATAAATGACAAGAGAACAGTCTGTCTGCTCAGTCACATTTTATTGGAATAAAGCAGTCCTTTCTGGAAATGGATAATACATTACTGATCATGTCACGTTTGGTAAAAATGTCACTAGTGTTACAGCACAACAGACTGTGATAACGTAAATTGATTGGATTCAGAAGTGTACCTTTGTTTTGCATCGAGTTCCGTGTTGCAACGCAGTTTCGCATTTCAAGCTGGAAAAATATGGCTCTTGAAGAGCACTTAAGAGCCGCTAAGTTGAGTGTTTATGTGCTTGACCAGTGCAGTCATTCATTGATCTTACGTTGTATTAGCTGTACTTAAAGATGCGTTTTCAGTTGGCAGTATTTTAGCACAGGAGGTGATCACTTAAGACCACACAAGCTTTGAAACAACTGTCCTGTCATGAGAACAAAGAGTAAACATACAAATTGTTGGGTGTTTGCAACAAAAAATCTGGATATGGTTAAGGCTGAACCATTTGGTTTCTTGTTGGTACAAGGTAATGTATTATTTAAATGTAAGTGTGAGAATAAGCAATTAGAAACAATTAAGGCAATGCATGTACATACTGTATAATTATCTCTACCATGCTAAATTACCATTGATTGGCCATTATTGTTTGTTTTAATTTTTGTCCACTTGTATAAAAAAGATCAGAAAAGGCAGATCTCTTTCTTTCTCTCTCTTAGCTAAGTTTGTTCAAGCTGTCTCAGTTTGTGTCTCTTCCCACCACTGGAAGTGAATGTGAAATGCATGTTTAGCGAAATTGTTTGGCCAACCATGACTATGAAAAATCAGGAATGTACAGAGGATCATGGTGTGGGATTAAAGGTATAACTCTGGAGAACCTCAGGTCTGTTGAAATAATATATTTCTCAAATAACTGAACTTGAGGTTCATTTGAACATTTAGCATGGTTGGCACACAGTGCGTCTGTTTACCTGGACTATTCAACCTAGTTTAACCTGTGCTGCCAAAGTTTGTGCGGTTGATGCCCTCTTGTCTGAGTCGACACAGCGTTTGAGAGAGTTGACTGGCATGTGATTGCTGTACAGTGAAAAGTTCAATGTGTTGACCAGCACACTGTGTACTTAAAGAAAAGGAAAAGATTGAAAGGCAGAGGGAGGTTACAGAAGGTCTGTAAAACGAAGTAGAGTTGTGTTGTGTTTTTTTTATTCGGTTACATATAATTTGTGCATTTTCTTGGAAACATCTTCTTTAATGAGCACTTGGAAATGTGAGAGCGAATCAAAGTTTTGTCTTGTTTACTTGCTTAGGATCTTTTTAACCTTACATCTGTGGTCATGTATATGTTGTGATGCAAAAGAAAGTTAAGCTTATTGTATTAATAATGAAACTCATAAAGGCAACCATATGCGTCATTACAGCTTTTCCAAAGAAATTACAGTCACGTCCTGTGTTTGCATTCTTGTTGTTTAAAAGTATTAATTTCTTTCAAAAAATAAATAAATAAAAACTGACCTCTACTATTGAGTTGCTGTAAATATACACTGTCAAAATGAATATGCTTTATCTAATCAAACAAATTGTGGCAACGGATTTCAAGCAAAATTATTAATTAAATGTAACAAATTAGTATTGAGTTATAATTAATCAAATGAATTCCTTAAAAGTTAAACATTTAAAATGAGTAAAACTTACAACAACCAAAAAAAAAAAAAAAAAAACATAAATTGAAGTTACCAATATGGTGATCAGTGTTTTTTTTTTTTTTTTTTTTTAATAACGTTTTTCTCCTTCAGTGATTCTGCTTGTTAACATCGGGTGTCTTCAATGTTGGCAATATAAAATAAATAGTTCTTAATTAATCTTTGAAGTCTTTCTGTTAGTGAGATATTTTTGTTAAAGTTTTGGTGTAAACTTTACTCATTTTAAATGGTTAATTTTAAAGCAATAATTTGATTAATTATTACTCAATTCTAATTTGTTAAATTTAATTAATAATATTGCGTGTAATCTGGTGCCACAATTCTATTGGTTAGATAAAGCATATTAATTTTTACAGTGTATTTATTATTGAAATGATCTTGTCATGTGACAGTGGTATTGCATTATCCCCCAAAATATTTAAATGCAAAAAATTGTTAATGGAACCTGTTAATGAAGCAGAATCAGAATCATATGTGTGGTGTTTTTATTTAATTTTAACTTAAAATAGTCCTTTCAAAGGGCTTCCACTTTTTTTGAGAAGACTTCCACTAGATATTTTATAATTGCTAAAACACGACCATCAGTAAGGACAAGGCACCTATGTTAGCCCATCCCAAAGGTGTTTATTTGAAAGGCGTTCCGAATGCCTTCTCATCAAACTCAGTAAATCATTTCTTTACTGACCTTGCGTTGTGCACAGAGACACTGTCGTGCAAACAGAAAAGGGCCATCCACAAATTGTTGCCACACATTTGGAAGAGAGTCATTGTATCCGCAGTAAGATTCAGAGGGCCTGGCCAAACTGATTATTTAGATGTTGTGCCCACATCCTTTTGGCTATGTGGCGTGCATATGCATGTTCACAAAGCACTTGTGTTGTTTTAAACACAACATGAATCAATTCAGAGAGTTTTATGAAATGAAAGTAAGAGAAATTTAGTGAGTGATGGAGCAGTTTCCTCAATCCTTGTCCATTCAGAAACAAGTGCTGGTTTTGTGCAGTTACACTCAGCAGCTTTACAAGAAACTTATAATCAATGAATTCAAAGTGCACCCACTTGACTGGAGACTCTTGAAATCTCTGAGCACAGCTAAACAGAATATTTAAGCAACATCAGACCATTGCAAGAGTGTGTTCTACTTTTTAATTTCCTCTAAATCTATATTTAGCTAGCTCTTTTATGCGCTTTCGCTTTCTGTTTGCGCTATGTGTGCTTCTTTGCTGATGTCTTCCTCTACTTTCTTTACACATTATCTGTTTGTTTTGGGTTTTTCACGATCTGCGAACTGACCTTGACTGCCATCCATCCATCCAGCGCTCACCACACTCTGTGCCAGGATTGGGTAGACAGAAAGATAACAGAGCGTCAGATGAGAAAGAGAGAGTGCTGTGGTTAATGTACCCCTGTTAGCAGTCATTCCAATTAACTGGTGCTTTTTGTAAAAGAGACAACTCTTTGACCTTTAGTTCTAATGCTCATGCCTCTTTAATGAGCCCTATACTGCATCTCTCATCTGTTCAGTGACCTATCAAAAGTAGCCACAGCATATGGGGAGTTAATGTATAGGAAAAGTAAAAAAAAAAAAAAAACTGGTTCACTGTGTAAACCATGTTCAGTGGTTCACACAGTGATGCATTATAGGAACCATTTTTGGATCCCCAAAGAACCTGTAACAGTTCTTAGAACCTTTTATTCTTACTCAAAAGAACATTTAAAAAATCTGGGAACATTTTTCCACAGTGAAGAACCTTTTGTGGAATGAAAATGTTCCAGGGATCATGTTAAAGGTTATTTGTGGAACCATAGATGCCAATAAAAGACCTTTATTTTTAACAGTATACGTTGTTATTATGTCAACCTTTTAAGTGTGTTTGAGGGGAAAAATCAGACCTAATATCTAAGAGGATGAAAGCAATAGTCTGTAATGCAAAAAAAAAGGAAAAGCACATTTTTAAAGATAAAATACATGTCTTGATATAGAGGGAATGCGTGTGACGTCACCGTCCGGTCACGTGCCTGCAGTTTCTCACAGTGAGTGGCAAAAAGACTGAGCGGCTGTATATGTGTTCAGCGTGAATGCCGCAAAAAACAAACACAACACATATAAAGCGGGAAAGAGCTTTGCGATTGACTGTACATCTAGATTTGACAAAAAATCGGAGGTATATTTTTACAGACTGCGATAGAAAGAGGAGCAAATGGATCGCTGCAATTCACAGAAACAACTGGACTCCAGTCAGCGAAAGGTGGATTTGCAGTTTTCATTTTGTGTCAATATGCTGAATTTAGCTGTAAAACCATACCCATATATTTTGTATTGTTATATATATTAACAACTCATCAATTAAATATTTATCATTCCATATTCTGCATTATTGGATGTTTCTTAATAAACACTGACCAAAAAAAAAACTATACATTTTTAGGCTGGACGATATGATGATACATAGGCTATAACACTGATATAAGTGATCACCCGGATTTAGACCTAGCTATATTGTATTTATATAAAGCGTTCACAGGCAAATTTGCTTTGTTTACCGTCTGAACGTATATTGCTTTTATTTCCTCGGCGTCGAAATCAGGCAAACATAAATGTCAGGCAACATGCTTCCTGGCTGCATGTCAATATCCATGGATCACTGGATCTTTAGTAAGTTGTAAGGAACACTATATTGAGTCCAACATTTAGTTTAAATTGATAAAATTGTTCGTTTTAGTCGCATTTCGCAGTTTCCCCTATTAAATCCAGTCACGCAGCAGATCTTTTGCCACTCAGTCAGGCTGAGGGGGGTTGTTCCGGCGGGAAAGTGATGTCAATGCATTCCCTCTATTTATCATTAGCAGTCACTATGGTTACAGGTGCTGCTCATTGTGGCTGTGAGTTTGAGAATGTGACTGACTTTAGGTGTTTGAGCCATTCCAGTTGTCAATCCCCACAGAGTTTGATGAATTATTATTGACTGGTTTTGTCCACTCCATAAATGTCCTCTGATTCATTTTTTGCTGTTCACAAACGCACACTGGCAATTACCTAAATAATTGAATTCAATATTTACCTGCCTTTTTTCCCGGTGTACAAGTTATTCATCTGGAAATCTAAAGGATTATTTTATTTTTTGGCATTTATATTTGTCTAAAGGCAAAGTTTTAATTCATTTTAGACCACCAACATGTTCATTGGATATGTTTTATTTTGTCTTATAATAAGCAACAGTAAATTAAAGTACTTTAGGAATAGAAAAAAATAGATATGTGCTGAAATGTCAGTAACCTACATGTACACTCTAAACAATGCTGGGTTGTTTTAACCCAAATTTGGGTCAAATATGGAAAAACCCAAATGTTTGGATTAAAAATGTCATTGTGCCAGCATTTTTTAGATACACTGTCATTCAAAAATATGGGGTTGGTAAGATTTTAAGTTTTTGAAAGAAGCTGTTGCTATGCTCACTTTTGTCAGTACTATTTTTATATATTTTCAAACTGTAATTTATTCCTGCGATGTCAAATCTGAATTTTCAGCATCATTACTCCAGTCTTCTGTGTCACATGATCCTTCAGAAATCATTCTAATATGATGATTTGCTGCTCAAGAAACATTTCTGATTATTAACAGTGTTCAAAACAGTTGTGCTGCTTAATATTTTTGTGGAAACTGTGATATTTGCTCAGGAATTTTTTAATGAATAGACAGTTCAAAAGAACAGCATTATAAATGCTTAACTGTGTCTTTTAATCTAATGCATCTTGAATAAAAGTACTGACCCTAAGCCTTCTAACAGTAGTGTTTGTAAAAGAATATATTTATAAATGCATTGCATTTATATGTACTAATAATTTTAGTCGGTCATTATTTGCACACTAAATTCAATCTTTAATACTCATTAAATCATTTTACTATGATTGTTGCATATTCTTAAATCTTGAAAAGGCTTTTTTTGACATTCGTTCACCCTCAAAGAGAAAGTGCAGAGGACGAGTGACATTACTAAGGCAGAATTGAAGTTCAGATGACTAAAATGCAGGAGACCTTCTGGGAGCTTCCCATAGGAACAAACCGATCGACTGACTGAATGAAGACCGCATCCTGAATCAGTGAAGGGAAACTAAGTTTTGACTGGCAAGACTATAGGGATGTGGAGTGGACTGAGTACATTTAGAGATCTGGGTAAATCAACTGGATTTAAATGTGACCTGGGTATTTATAAATATGAACTTAGTAGCCTACATAGAGATATACCTAAGTAGAAGTGTACTTTTATTGCTATCAGTATAAAACTTGTAGAATTATGCTTGAATATTTCCTATTAATGAATATTGTTTGTTCTGTGCCTATATTTTTAGGCTCATTTCAATGTCATGGTTGTGAAACAAGCATTTTTAGGAACTGTTTGTGAGACGCTGGGGGAGGGGCGGCTGATGTCTAAGTTCAGGGCAGAGTCCTAATTTGCTAATCTGACTATCGGGTTTATGGAGCGGTCAGTTCAACTAAACTGTAGATGACCTATTGCAGTTACTTTTAATTTAATATCTTTCTTTCTATCTGTCCGTCAGTATGCTTTTATTTGCTCTTGTTTCATTTCCACCGTTGAATGCATCAGTGTGCATGTGGCCAACATTTTAGATCTGTTCCAGTTGACTTGAATGAGTAAATCTCTACTGACTGCTCGCTGTCCACCATGCTCTCTCTCTCTCTCTCTCTCTCTCTCTCTCTCTCTCTCTCTCCTCTCCCAGAGAATAAATCACTGATAGAGAGGCTGGCCATAAAGCTATAGTGTGAGAGCAGAGAGGACAGTGTTTCTGTCCTGCTTAAGCCTATTACAGGCTTACCAAGCCAAGCAGTGCCCCTTAAGCACATAGAAAGAGAGAACGCAAGACAGCGAGAGACAGATGTTTAGTTATTCACATGAGAGTATTAAAAAGGTAAAAACACTCCATTAAGCTATCAGCTCAGAGCTTAGCATTGTTATCATATATAAATAACAATATATAATAAGATATGTTTTAAAATGATACGATTGTGTGATAGAGAGACCAAAAGTTGTTATTCACAATAATCTGGATTCGAAAACACAATCATTCAGACATAAAAGAGTCATTTAGACAAACAGTTTATTCAGTGTTTTGTGGATTGGATCAAAGATTCATTGAAATCCAACATAAAAGATTCGTTCATGAATCGGACACTACTCCATTGTGTGAATCTCGAGCCCGTTCTCATCCTTTGGCGTCATATGGCACCCTTTAGCGTCAATAAAACACGCAGAACCCAAGGCGTCATTCAGGTGAGTGGCATCCTTTAGCGTCAATGTGAGACGCAGACCTTACCCCAGACCTAAACCTACCCATAACAGTGCGTGTTATATTGACGCTAAAGGGTGTGCTTAGTATTTCGACGAAATTTCAAATGGCGTCACCTATATGACGCCAAATGATGAGAATGTGTTGGAATCTCAGTCGGTTCCTCACACAGCTATAATATGACTAATATGACATTTGAAATTCAGTGGTGCTTTTTCATGTCATTTTAGAGCTTCACAGCCTCAGTCCTCATTCATTGTATTGAAAAAGTGGCTTAAATATCTTTTATATAAGCAACTGTAATGTTCCCCATTGAGATCTGACACTGATTTTAGTTATTTCAGTTAATGCCGAAGGTGTTGAATGGGTTGCTGAAATAACCTCCAGTTCAATAAAAGGGGCTGAACTTTAAAGCTACACTGTGTTATTTTTACCTCCATCTAGCGGTGAAAATGTATATGATCATCCAGTGAATATTAGTTTCTGTTCCTCTCAATTCCGATTTCGTTTTAACTCCTACGGTGGCCAATGTAGTCCAAGATTAACATGTCTTCCAGTTCGACCTCGTCCATGAGTGTTAACTCAAACGTAAACGCGAAAGGCGAAGCTTGAATTAACGGGTATGTCCCTCTTTGGCTAATGTATTTTCAAGATGGAGGGGCAACATGGCGACCGACATTAGAACCCCTTACCCGTATGTATTTTCAATGGCATATTATACACTCACGAGAATACTTTATTTCTCGAACGAAGTAAATATACATTAATGAGCACATCTATTTTTGAAAGAACTAAGTGTTTTTAGCTAAGAATAAACTTAAAGAGTTACAAAGTGTAACTTTAATATACATTTACTGTATTCATGGATCATGGTATTGATTATCTTGGGTACCTTACAGAAAGTCATGATAATACCATAATACGTTTTTGTTAGAGAAATTCATATCCTTGTTGAAGAATTAGGGCTAAATATAATTTATAATCTCAGCTTCTGAGAGAAGTGCTGATGTTCCATTCACTATTTGTGCACTAAACCTTATTGTCAACTTTTCACACATTTAACTTAATTTGCAATTAAATATATTGCAAATACAATTTAAATAAACATGGTTTAAACAATGTACATTTTTATAAAATGTAAATAACAAAAAAAGAAAAGAAAAAAGAGCGTAACAAGGAACTGACGCTGAAATGTCATTCTCCATGCAATTATTAGTTAATGAGACTCACATTCTGTTTTGTGTTTCTTGAAGTCACAAACATCTAATAAAGGTCATGGCGTTAGCCAGGGGATTGTGGAAGGCATTCAAGAGATTAACTTAACGCAAGACAATCTTACGACAGCGCTAAGGATAATAATGAAAGCGGTACATGATCCATAAGCTTTTGTGATTAGCACTAGCTGTCCAGACGTGTTGCTGGTCTTCTAACTTTCTAAACCACCAGACATCAGCAGATTGATTGTAATGCCTGCATGACAAGATCTTTTCCTCTTCTAATGATCTTTTCTCTCTTCCTCTTTTTTAGGTCTTCTCCTATTAGATGGGATAGTTACAAAACAAAACATTCTAGGCCTCAGTGGGTATTAAAGTTGAATAGTTAATGAATGGTTAATAGAGAGACTCTAATATGATGCAGTGTAAAACATGTATGATATAACCAGCCACAGTCTCGACAGAGTTACCTAATGGCTAATTTAACGCCCCACTTACAGAGATTAAAAAAAATTCTGATGAGAGCGTGTGCTGTGCTCAGGGACCGGGAAAAAGTTTCCGGGAGAAACTTTTTTTGAACTGTTTTGAAAGAAATGTAATACGCAGACAAAAAAAATACTTTTTAAAGCGTACACGTACGTAATTTGTAGTCACATTCCTAGCGTAGCTTGTGTGCTAGGTGCTAGGCTTCGCTAATGCTAGTAGCCCTAGCTGGTGCATTCATTTCAAATCAAATAGGTCTATAATTAATGAAATGCACAAATATGTCCTTATAATTCAGAAACTGTGGGCCGTGAAATGTTACATCTGCGAATTACCCCAAAAATAGAAATAGAAATCACAAAATAATGTAACAAAGTGAGCTACAATCAAATCTCGCATTGTGCAAATCTATTATTGTATAACTACAGCAACACCAGAAGCACAATATGTTTTGAAATGCATCAACTTTCCTTTGATGCACGTGGTCCGCTTAAGGGCTCTTTTTGCTTTAAGCTCATAAAATGCATTTTGTTTAATCCGCCTCTACATATTTTCCCCTCCCTCTCTTTCTCTCTGTCTCTTTCGTTATCTCTCTCTTTTGGCTTGCTGTAAACAGGTCAACACTAGAGTTCTGTCCTGTGCGGCAGCAGCCAATCAATTCTTTGTTGGTACTGGTGACTGTGCAGCACAGCCAATCAGCTGTCTCACACTGACATCCTCCCGCACAGATTGTGATAGGCTGGGAGACAGGAACAAACTCTGGCTTGAGAGGGTGGTATCGGTGCTCTCTCTTATTTAGATTAAAAGTGTGTATTAAAAATTAATGGTTATGTTTAAAAAAATAATTGAACCATGAGATGGCGTAACGAGTGCCTGCAGCATCAAACATCAATGATTTATCACAGGAATTTATCTCATATCTCACGACAAAAGAAATTTAGAAGCTGTTTTTCAGCGATGAGGACTAGAGAATGATATGGATGCACAAAACATATATGAGAATTTTGTGGTGGAATGACAGCAGGTCCAATTGTGTGTGTGTGTGTATATATAAAAGGGTGAGAGTTTGCATGTTTTTTGCATGAGTGCACCTGATTCTATAGATGAATCTTTCAAATGAGCTACAACCATTGTGTAACTTTGCATAATGCATAGAGTATCACTGCACCAATTAAAAATGTAATGCACTTGCCACTGTGGGGAGAGCGGGGAACTGAAAAGATCAGCTTTTTCTTGCTTGTTGTTGTGTGTGTGTGTGTGTGTGTATACCATATACGAAGTGGTATCCAAATGTTCAAGACCACTGGTGAAAATGTTGCAAAATATGTTGCATTATAATTTTATCATAGGCATAATTTAAAGGGAAAAGTTGAATGTTTGTGTCTGAACAATGTGACAAACATTTATCTTTTGGACAGAATCTTATATTTTTAAAAATATATCTCAAATGCCTTGCAAATATGTTTTTGTTGTTCCATTGTTGCATTAAACCTCCCAAAAATTTGAATTAATGTAAATGCATTTAATGCTTAAATTAAAATACTAACTGCCATTCAGATGTTTGGAGAAATAAATGCTCAACAAAGCTGCATTTTTGTTATATTTATTAAATACTTTAAAATACTGTAAAGTACTGGATAACAATACAAAAACATTGACTTAGAAAATGGTTAATTTGCAGTGCTGTATCTGACTAGACATCAGTGGTGTTATATAAGGACACTAGGACAGTTTGCGGTTTGTTTGCTCTAATAGTTTTCACTCTGTTTCCCCGGTCCTTACTTCTGTTTACAGCTCTTTACAGCTGACCTTGTGCTTTCAGAGTGGAGTCCATTTTTTACTTGTTTTTGTTTGCTTTTTTGATTACTTGTATTATTTATTCCTATAAAGGAGTGAAGGTGTTTATGTGACAGTGAATAGGGCATGTATGTAAACAAAATCAATATACATTTCTCAGGTAATAGGGTAAATGATCTGCTAGTGGGTGGGGAGGTGGGTTGTGTGTATACTGTATATTGGTACTCGTAATTGTATGTTGTACACACAGATAAACATAAAACAGAGGTCTGACTAGTTGTCAGTGGCCCTTATTGTATGTTTGTATGCTCCAGTGGACCATACAGGTCATGCTATTGATTAATTACTTGGATGTCATAGCAACTAGTCTTGCTGTTTACAGTATAACAGTGGAGACCCAATGAGAAAGTGATGATGTGCCACAGTATACACTTCTTTAGCAGTTTCTTTAACTGCAGCACACAAACACATAATGCTGAACTGGTCGTTAATTCTGCTAGCCTTTCCTGAGTGTTGGGTGCATTAGCTGAGATTACCTGGCCACACCTATTGTAGGCGAAGCTAATGCTTTAGAAGCTAATCGGTGTTAAGGAAATCATGTGACTGATGTGAACGTTGTTTCACCTGCATTTGTTGCCACAATAGTCTCACAACGTTTGCCCAGTCAAATTAACCTCTGCTCTTTGGCATCATAACAGTCAAATCAATGAGGTTATGTACAGTACGTCACCAAGCACTCCAAGATGTTACAAATAATGTATCTGACAACTTAAATATTATATTATATGATTTTACATTTACTAGGGGTAAACTAGGGGTTAAGTGTCTTGCTCGGGGACACATTGGTGTCTCACAGTGTATTCGAACCTGGGTCTCTCACACCAAAGGCATGTGTCTTATCCACTGTGCCATCACCACCCATAAATACAATACTGTAATATTTTGTATGTTTATCTATGCATATACTGTATATTAATATAAATATATTTTATTTTTTATTCAAATATATAAATTATGTACAAAATATGTGAGCAAGACCCTGTTAGTTTTGGCTTTTAGGTGACCATCAGACTGTATTTTAGAGCGCTGCTCCATTGATGGACACATTTCCACAGGATTAGTCCTAATCTGCTCCGGGTGTGTTGACACGAACGTGGTTTGATTTAATTCTGGTGCTGTTTGCTATTTATTTGATACAGTGACTGGCATTTCTAAAACATTCAAACAGGATAAGCAGACAACCTAGCTGTACTCAGAGTATGACCCAATAATCTGAAAAATATGTCTCTCTCTCTCTGTCTGGGTGTGTGTGTGTAAAAGAAGATGTGATCCAGTTGCGATGAGAGACAGTGTGGGTAACCATGGATCCCCAACTATTTGACCCCTGGCACATCACAAACTGTTAAAGGTTAAAGTTCATTGTCAAAAATGCCTTTGTTTTATCTGAAATTGTGAGAAGAGAATGAAGGAAAATGTAAAGAAAAAAAAGATCATGTATCAAAACCAAACAAAGAACAGTCACTTGTCCATAATGAAGTAGAAGATTCACTGTTGGCTAGCGATTCACTCTTAGTTTTTTGACCTGCACTCTCACGAAATGCACACAAAAAGTTAAGATCCAAATGCAGTGTTTATTCAGGGTAATCCAATAATCATCGTCAGCCAGGCAAAGGGTTAAAATCCATACAACACAATCCAAAACCAAGAAACAAACCAGACAAGAACTACAAAGTGCAGTTGACATAAAACAAGGACTCAACAACAATCACAGAAACAAACACACAGATACTAACAAGGTGACCGGAAACAGCTGTGTGCAATAATCAATGAGTGACAAACAGGATGATGGGAAATGTAGTCTGAGTGAAGGACACTGTGGTGGAAAAGGACCTCTGGTGGAAACCCAGGGAAACACAAACCAGACACTGTGACATGCACAGACTTAGTGACGCAGATCAGATCATTAGATTATTTTGTTGTGTAAGCTATTTTTTTTAGTGGTGTAATGATTCACTCGCTTTCTCAATGCATCTGTAAAAAATTATGACATTATGCACAAATTAACAAAGACGTTGTGTGGCCATCTTTTGCACCCTCACAGCACTCCCTCACAGAAATGTGCTCTTTCCCGGCTTTCACTGGACTGGATTGCGCTCGCTCTTGGCACTTTTTGTCCCTAGCATGATTTTCAGCAGCCCATAGCTGCATTCGATAACTTAGGGAAGCTGGCTTGTTGCCTCGCTGCCTTGACTTTTCAGGCCTATGCATCAAAAGGTCTGCAATGCCCTTTGGGCATCAGGGCTCATTTCACTAGAGGCATGGACTCGTCGTCGGCCTGGTCCAGAGGAAATTTCAATTCAGGACGTGTGGTGGTGGGCTGGGCCTCCTCGTCCACTTTTGTTAGGTTCTATAACCTGGAAGTTCCCGCCCTACAGGCTAAACTTCTGTCAGTATATGTGAGATGTACGTTCTGTCTAGATCTGATCATCTGCAAGCTACTCTCACGTAACTTAGCTCTCCTGGTTGAGCTGCACTATATTGGGTTAATATGCTACATGATTATACGGACCGGCAGCGCTGCTATGTATTCCCTGTGAGTGTTCATGTACTTGTGCTGGCCCGTATTGCTGGCCGTCTTATTCCCTGCTTATCAGGGATCCCCGGATTCCCTGGGACTCATGAAGTGGATGCTTGGCACACACAGCGTTGACAAAGGGTTCCCATGAAAGCTTTAGCATAAGTTCTGCCAGGAAGACTTAATTACCACGTCACTTGATACCTTCAGCTTATCCAATCACGTTCTTATTCTTGTCGTATAAAAGATCGGTACTTACACATGTTTGAGTTCGCAGATGCCGACCATAGACTGTAAAAAATATGGACAAAGCGTCTGTGACGTCACTCATAGACTCTCTGAAGAACGTGTTTGAGGCTGTTTATGGGGGTATGGGCAGCGCCATACTGGAAAATCTTGGAAAATACAAAATACAAAAGTTTCAGAAAGGATACAGAGGTGGTATGGTGTGTTCTGTCAGATCATGGCCGAGACGTCAAATTCACTCAGCGCAGCCCGTTATCGGTTGTAGTGTTGCACGGTGCACTCGATACTTCAAAAGTATCACGATACTTGCAAATTAAAAACCTCACGATACCTAAATTTATTAGTATCAATACTTTTATGAATGACCGCGTTCCTGGTTTGTAAGAGACGTATTTCATGTTGGTGTGTGCCACGCACGCTTCCAGTCTCTCACTATATGAACGTCTGTGTTTCTCCTCACGCACGCAGCAAAGAAGCTGCAGCGGTCATGAGACAAACACTACCGCGAGACGGCTGCATGCGCGAGCACACGCGATACAGTGGCCGCCTGTCAGTAGCGGAGTGGCAATCCGGAGAGTCGGATCTCTTCCCGGTGGGCCGGTAGTCAAGTCAAGTCAAGTCACATTTATTTATATAGCGCTTTTCACAATACAGATTGTATCAAAGCAGCTTCACAGTGATAACATGACAGAAGTACAACACAGATAAGTAATATTGTTAAATGGTAAAACCCGACTAAGCAAGCCAAAAGCAAGGCAAAGCAAGGCGACAGTGGCAAGGAACCAAAACTCCAGCAGATTGGATGGAGAAAAAACCTTGGGAGAACCTAGGCTCAGTCGGGGCCAGTTCTCCTCTGGCTTACATTCATATTGTTTATATATAAATATTAAATATAAATATTGTTCATATATAATATGGAGCCATAACATATCGCCAGCGTTGAGTCGTCTCTTCACAGGCGTTGGGGCATCTGAGATCCCCGTGAGAGGCTGGATATAAACTGGACCTGACGAGCGCCATTTTCTCGGGACAAACGTCCCGAGATAACAGCAGAAAGGCAGATGGGAGATAATTAGCATAGCTGATGTTCAGAATGATTTCCATTATACAGGAGTCGGTGTTAGAAAATCACTATCTCACAAACTCTCCGCAAGCCAACCATACGTGCCAAACGTGTCGAACCGTTTGTCTAAAAGGCTGTCGAGCCCCACTGGTGCTTTAAGCAGTTTCAGCGGCAAACGGTTCTGTATGGCATAACATAGGACTAAAAGGTAAGCATTATGTGAATGCTTGACTGAAGAGATGCGTTTTTAGTCTAGTTTTAAACTGTGTCAGCGAGTCAGAGCCTCGAACCGTATCGGGAAGGCTGTTCCAGAGTTTTGGAGCTAAATGCGAGAACGCCCTCCCTCCTTTAGTGGACTTAGATATCCTAGGAATGACCAGAAGCCTTGAATTTCAGTGATCTTAAAGAACGCGGTGGATTGTAGGGCGAAAGAAGGTCCGTTAAGTACATAGGAGCTAAACCATTTAGGGCTTTATAGGTTAGTAGTAGTATTTTGTAGTTGATGCGGAACTTAATAGGTAACCAGTGTAGAGATGATAAAATCGGTGTTATATGATCGTATTTTCTTGACCTAGTAAGAACTCTAGCGGCTGCATTTTGGACTAACTGTAGCTTGTTTATTGAGGATGCAGGATAACCGGCTAATAAAGCATTACAGTAATCTAGTCTCGAGGTCATAAATGCATGAACTAACTTTTCTGCATCAGAAACAGATAGCATGTTACGTAGCTTAGCAATGTTTCTAAGGTGGAAAAAGGCTGTTCTTGTAACATATGAAATATGATTTTCGAAAGACAAGTTGCGGTCTCAGTATAACACCCAGGTCTTTTACTGTAGTGGATAAAGTAACAGGACATCCATCTGTAGTGTTTCGAGGTCGCGAGGGCCGGTCTGATAGTTATACATTTCAAGTTATTAGCAACACAATCCAGCAGCCTGTACACAATAGTCTCTGAACGGCGATAGTTTGAAGCGCGCGTCCGTGTGAAGACGGTGTGCGACTGCGCGAGCCGCAAAAGACACTGTCTGTATCCATGCAAATGATACCAGTGAAAAAGAGCGCTCTGCTTGATTTAAAAAAAAAACAACAGATTTTAGCGCTAGATCTCTTATTTAATAGCGAACTAAATGAATTATCTGCTAGTTAACTGGAGATGTTTCATTTATTTTTGTATTAGGTGTACAACTTTCCCCCCAACTTTCATAGATAGCATAAATAATTTGCAAGCTGCTAAAATAAAGGATACAAAACATCAGCAAAATGATCTATCGGCTATATGATTATAATCAGATCATGTTTGTCAGTGATTTATTTATATTAGGTTATTACAGCATTAAAGAGCACAGACCTATGCAAAGGAGGTGCATGTGAAACCCCTTGTAAGAAATACTTTCCTTTTTAGGAAAAGTATCGGAAAAGTATCGAAATCGCAATACTTGACTTGGTATCGGTATCGAAACAATAATTTTGGTATCGTGACAACACTAATCGGTTGTCAATCAAAGAAAAAAATCCACCCCCTCACAGTTGTCAGGCACGCGGAACATATTGAAGATTACAATAAAAGTCCATTGGACCAAACAGTAAACATATGAATTTATACTGTGAAAACTGAGATTTTAACATGACGTCTATGGATATTTGCTCCCTTTTGGGACCGGCCTCTAGTGGATTTGAGATATATTGCAGTTTATCGCACTTCCGGGTAGGCTTCAGCTTTCAGATAAGAATGTTGCCGCTTGATGCCGACGCGACAACAACCTCCACCCTCCCCACCACCACCAGGATGGTCCCGTCTATACTGCCCTACAAAAGCAGAGTGCAGTAACTACGCAAATAAAGAAACGGACAAAAAGGCCTTTAAAGTTTTTATACCAGCCAGTCAAACATTTTATGGGTAGATTATGTGGTAATGCATCTCCGAAATGGGACATACTTTAACCCAGATATTTTTTCACAAGAGAGAACACATGTCATAAAGCCCATTACAGGTCTTAACTCATTTTTGACCAAATGTGTAGTTACTGCGCTTTGCCTTTGTAGGGCAGTATACTTCCCTGGGGGTCGGCTGCGCCCCTGCCTTCGTCTTCGGGCAGGAAATGCTGATCCGCTTCGGATTACAATCTATAGACGGGGCCTACGCCAAATAATTGCCTGCTGGGCTGCCAATAAATGGATGCTTTGTTACATCATTTTAGCTCCCGAGTCTTCTGGTAGAAATACTGTAAGGTAACTTACGCAATACGAGAGAACCTCTCTCGCAAGAGAACATATCGGTTACCTAACGTAACCTTGGTTCTCTCTTAAAGAAGGAACGAGTATTGCGTAACATGCCGTGCTCGCACCACGAGCGACTTTGGTTTCGGTCGATGAAAACCAGGGAGACGGCCTCTGAGCCCCGCTTAAATATGCCAAGCCACGCCCATCAATATTTCGAAAAGATGAATCTTTCTGTAGCGTAAACCAAATTACGCTATTCTCTTTCCCTCTTCTAGAGAAAACCGAAGTTACGTCAGATAACCAGATACGTTTCATCTCACTTCCTGCTTTCATCAGTGTGGGTGCATAGAAGGTACAGGGTGCGCTCCGTTCAGATGTGTTCATTTCTATGCAGTGTTCTCACTGAGGGCTTCATTCTCCACAACGAGAGCTTCCAATGCGTTCTCATCCTTTAGCGTCATATAGAACGTTATATGACAAAACGGCGTTATACTACGCGCATGGTACCCTTTATCGTTTATATAACACGCGCTGTGATGGTTAGGTTTAGGTGTGGAGTAGGGTAGGGTAGTCTCATATTACGCTAAAGGATTTATGACACCTTGAGTTTGCGTGTTATATAAACGATAAAGGTACCATGTGCGTAGTATAGCGCCGTTTTGTCATAAAGCGCTTTATGTGACGCTAAAGGATGAGAACAGGCTCGAGCTTCGGGGGGTTAAAAGATGCAGGGGTCAGAAATAACAGGCATTCAGAATGCAAAGTTGCATCAAGACAAAGGAGCCATTGTTATTGTCTCACAAAGGCAACATTACTTGAAGGCTACTTATCCTGAATTCTTACATGATTTGGATTCACTAATAACTTTTAAAATGCAGACCCAAAATAAATGCTTTAAAACGTTCATATAGGTTTGGGACGAAATGATGGATAGTTAATGACAGAATTTTTAGAGCTATCCCTTTAAGTTTGAAACCTCACTGTGTTTTGAAATCGCATTTTGAAGTAGTAAAAATATGGAGATCAGCGTGCATCGTGCTTTTGTAATTAAACGTGTGTGTGTGTTTAATGCCCACATGTTGTGTGTTGAAAACAGATAGTATTTAGATGGATTTAAATGAACCCAGATTAAGCTGTCTGTGAAATTGCTGTCTAGATTCACTTGTAGTCAAACCTGAAGAACCAGTGCTGTATGTGTGTTGACTTAAAATAATACGGGTATGTTTATTTTTTTATGTATGTGTGCTTGATATTTTATATGATATATATTTTTACTGATTTCACACCAGATACCAGATTAAATTCTGAATGGACACTCATATTATGTTCCTGTGAAACTCGACTAAAGCTTTCAGATAAAACTGAATAACCAGTGGTGAGTGTTTGTAATCTTCATAACAGTGCTTACTGCTTACAAGTTTGTGTGCCTGGATGGGACAGTATATTTGCCAAATCAATGTCAGATGAGAGGACCTACTTGAAACATTTCTATTGTTTGTTACCATTAGCTAACGCAAAAATAAATTGCATTTATTTTTAATTTCAAATGAGTTGCAGAGAGCGTAGAATACAGTGCATTTATTGGTATTAGACTGAGAGTGTGTTTACCTCTGCATAGATTATTCTTGAGTTTCTGTGTGTTCAGGGCTCCTGGGCAAGACACCAGACAGCATTGTTCATTAGTCTTAATTAGGTCTTTCTCTGTTAGCGCTGCTTCCTCTCCGGCACTTCAACCTCACTGGTCCTTGTTACCATACCGTCACGGTCACACACGCATGTGTGTGTGTGTGTGTGTGTGTGTGAGAGAGAGAGAGAGAGAGAGAGAGAGAGAGTAAAGACTTAATCTTGAATAATCTTGAAGGTCCTTGTTGGCCTATTTGTATAAGCAAGTAAAGTTTGACATGATTTGTATCCTATGGGCCCTTGTTACTATCAAGTCCTATGAGCCCTTTTTCATGCACCTGAAAGTCACCTAAAGGTGTGTGTGTGTTTCCATGCCTCCAGTCCACTGTTGATACATAAACTGATCTACTGGTCACAATAGGACGATTATTTGCAATATATTCACATCATTTTGGGCTGTCTTAGTGTTTAATCCTATTATGGTTTTTATGCAGACAGTAAATGGTTGTTCATCAAAATCTTGTCAGCTATCAAATGCCGGTATATTGAATCATTGCTGACCTTGCTATTGAATAATTGCTGCAGTTTCATTATGTCTCAGAAGTTTAGCCAGTTTCAATGAAACAGTGTCACATCTATTAGAGTGTGAGGCATCAATTGACCTATGGCTAAGCCACGCCCCCTCCACTCACTCGGACAGTCAACAGTCGGGGACAGGCGCTGTGGCAGCTGTAACAGTAGGGGACATTTTACAGGAGGCAATTGGTGATTTTTGGAGACAGAAAGATTATATATAATCTTGAAGTCACTTAAATAGCCTTAACTATGCATTTGAGGGTTATAATGATACATTTTATTGTTGAGAAGGTTGATGAAAAGCTTCAGCTCCAGGCAGAGATGTACAGGTCACAATGTAAACTTGATGAACCGCATATTGTTGCCATCACCGTTTGGTGCTACAGTATTTACATAAATCATTCAGCACAACATTGTTAACATTTAATATCTCGGTTAATTACAGATACGTTAAAGAAGCTAATTGACATGATGTACAACACAGCTAGAAGCTAACTTTAACGTTTTCTAATGTTAGGCTAATGTTAGCCTAACATTACGTTAGAGATTTTAAAGATAATGTTCAAATATGTTGTTGACTTAACTGAGAACAGATGTAGACATCCTTGTTTAATTTATCCACGTTTAGTTGGTGTTTTGGTCTAGCTACCGCATAACTTAATCCAGAGCAGACACTTATCTCGGTTGAGATGTGCCTTGGGAAAAGGTGAAAAAATACACACCGTCGCCAAGCCTCTCTGGAACCTAGTGTCTGAGTTGCATGTACCCCATGCACACCATTTGACCATTTTAAACTTGAAATGACAAGAAAAAACGAATGAAAACTGACTAACTGCAATGCATTTGAATGGACGTGGAAGCAGATAATGTCCGAGTGTATTGGGTTAGGTGTGCACTGTGATTGGCTCATCGCGGAAAGTGTGCATATTCATCTAAACAGAACTCTCATCAGTGTGGATGTCAGGATGTTAGTTATAGTAACCATGCAACTAGCCATATAAAGGTATTTCAAACTTGTTTTTATCCATACGCAAAAAAATGAAAAAGAAATTCTGTTTGTAGTATATCACAAAATTAATCTTTGTTAAAGGGTTAATGCATTTGTTAATGCACTGAGAAGTCCAAATTAAACATGATTTAATGACTCGTAAATGTAAGTACACATTGATGGCCTAAGACACGAAACGAGCGGTTTGTGTGAGAAAACAAACAGTTTTTATGTAAGGGATAATCCACGGCTAGCCATGCATTAAAGGATTTTAATGCACGAGGTATAGGCAAAGAACCACCCGACGCGAAGCGTTGTTAAAATTCTTTAATGCATGGCTATCCGTGGATTATCCCGCTTATACCTCGGTTATTTGCCAAGTTAAAAAGAAGTTAAAGTTATAACTGATGTTTACAGTGTGATTTTTCAACAGACGTGTAAAAATTACGGTTATTTTCTTAAGTTACGGCTAGTTAGTTCTAGCACTCGAAATGCAAAAATCATCCATTTAGCCTACCTAAATAAATGTTGTTGTTTTTTTCATATGTGTCTCTCACTCTGTTTGCAAGCGTAACTGTTACTATGGTTACCAATGTTTTTTTTTACAGTCTATGGTTTATAGTAGCGGATTCATTTCGAACTGTAATCAAACTGACTGGAACTACCTGTGCATTAAACGGTTTTACTGCACACCTTCCAGCCAATCAGAATCGAGTATTTAAACAGCCCGTGGTATAAATAGTTTTTACCTCTTGTTAACAGCCATGTCCAACTGATCTGAATCAGATGTCTAACTGAACCGAACTGAACCATGTCCAACGTTCCACCAGGACGTGATCGCGTGTGTGTGTACGTCACTCATTATTTACACAGAGATTTCGGAAGTTTTACCGGTCACTAAACATATTTAGATAATTATGTTCTATTATGTTAATTTTATATTCTAAATATGTTTAGATCTTCACAGTGAAAGGTAAAACTTCAGAAATCTTTGTGTTTCACGTCTTTGTAAACTAACGTTTTATGCATTTTATGAAGGATTGTTCCTATGCTACCATTGTGAAGGTGTGGGGGTGCAACCACAGAATCTGAAAATTCTTAGGACGGCATCTCTCTAAAAAACAATGTTAACCATTCTATTTCATCAGAAACGATCTTAAAACAGGCCTTTAATTGTAAAATACCTAACTTGCCCTTTAAAGCAATATTTGAACACCATAACCTTAGACCTATTTCTTATTTCACATATTTACCAAGAATTGTCGAGACAGAGCGAAATCTTCAGAAAGGAGCTCTCCGGAAATTTCATACCGACTAAAAAATATATAATCAAAGGTTTGATTCTAGTGAACTTGAATGATTTAAAATGGGTAGGTAAGATCTCATGGAAAAAGAAGTGTTTCCTTTTTGATGAACAAGGGATTTGAGTGTATTTCAGACTGTTGGACATGGTTTTCTGTCCATGTAACCTCTTCACACTAAATAAAGGTGAGGAAAATCGGCATCATAGTTGTTGTTTTTTTCTTAACTTGGTTGTTTGCAGCATGATTGCGTGTCGTTCAGTTGTTTTGCAAACCAGGTCTACCAAAGAGCTTTATTGAAATTCAATAGACTGTGAAAATGACATCTATGAAGAGATGGGGCCTTTGTGAACCAGCCCTTTCCAAAGTGGTTTTGTTCATGTGACTGCATTTGTGTGTGTGCAAGGATACATACGTCATTGTGCACGAGCATGCTCAAGCACTGAACAGTAAACCCTCTTTATATGTGAGATGGGTAAAAATGGAAAAAGAATAATAAATAGAGATTGATTCCTTTTCGCTTACATTCCAATAATAAATATATTTATTCTCTATTGATTATGTTTCTTTGCAGATAGCCTAAATGCAGTTGAAAAAAATGTGAGATAAAATAAGTTTTTTAATTTTAATGTTTTTGTTTGTTTGTTTTGATTGTGTGCATGTGTGTGCGTTTTGAGCATACATGGGTTATAATAATCTAGGGTTAAAATAAACTGACTAGTCAATTACTAGAGTTGACCATCATGACTCATTTCTACTCAAAACACACAAATGCACTCACAAAAAAACTAAAATTAATGCAACCTGCTCCAAAAATTATTTTCAATTTTTTTCAATTCATGTAACAGCCTGAGGATCGGAGAAAAAAAAATTGTGTTCATTATATGCACATGTTAAAAGGGTCGGACAGTCTTTTAGCACCAGAACCTCATCTGTCTCTCTCTGTGTTTCTAGAGGGTGTGTGTGTGTGCTGTGTGTGTGTGTGTGTGTCCCTCTGCTTTTTGGTTATATAAGAAGATTAACTCACTGCTCCCTCCCTCTCTTATGGCACACACTCGCTCGTGCACAAATCACTCATGCGCTTGTTGGTACTTTTCTCCTGCCTCTTCTAATGCAGTTCATTTAAGGTGACAACAAGGGGAAAAGCAAAAGAATCCGGTACCCCCTTCTCGTCAGGGATGTGCACCGTACAGAAATTAATTTCTTTTTTAAATTAATATTTTAATTTAACACAAATTTCTTTTCAATTCATATTCAGTTCCTAAATTAAAATGGAATTTTAATTGATGCAGCTGTCAGGATACGGAATTGGATTTTGAAGCTAGAAGAATTAAAATGATCTGAAATGTTTAGAAATTCTAAGTAATTATATATGATTGCCAGTCATATTTCATCTAGCATGGAAAATATCATAGTCAACATACATGTATGAGGTATTTCCAGAATGAGAGAATTTTAACTACCAACTTTTTAAATGTCATTATTATATATGAAATATTTAATGCATTAATTTCCATTAAAAAGACGTTTGATGTCAATATATTTCATTTTTATTTGAATTTTTAATTAATAGTGGACATTTTGTGGTACTCTATAGCAAAATTAATTGTTTTTAGTCCCCCTGTATAATGACTGTATCCCTAAAAACTTCGATCACCAAAATGACACATTTTGATCCACCACCATGCTCCCTCACTGACTGCCTCTCTGACTTAAAGTCAAAACAACTTTCTCAAATTCTAACCTGATAAAACCAAAATTCTGCTGATTGGCCCTAAAGCATCCTCGCCAAATCTCACAGTCTCACTCTCGACATTGTTCATTCACCTGTCCACCTGTTGTTAAAAACGTTTGCTTTACTCCACCCTTAGTTTTGATCCTCATAATATCTCACTAAGACTGCCTTCTTTTACCTCCGTAACATTGCTGTGACAACCATAACCATGTAGAAATATATAAAAAGATATTGTCATATTTCATAAAAATCTTCCTTTTCGATACATTATGAATGTTGTTTGTGAGGAGTGTTGGTTTTCTAAGTGTTCTGTCGATGTTCCAGGACATGGTGAGTTGTTTTCCAGTCTAAATTCCTGGGAACAGTAGCCTGACCAGATGGTCTTTGAAGACAGTATCCTGACATAAACTTAGGAACCTCAACAAGGTGTGTGTGCGTGTGTGTGTGTGTGTGTGTGAGGGGAGATTTAAATGGCAATCAGATCAAATCACAGAAAAGGTTTTATTAATATTTTGGCATTTGAAGGTTTAAGCAAAATATAATTTCAATTAAAAAAATGTATTAAAATAGTTTAGTTTCATTATTTACAATATTTGTTTACCGTATATTTTATAGTGCCTTCTTATTGGCTAAATAACTGAATAACTTGTCTCATCGTCAGTTTTTAGTTGCTCACCCCATCTGAAGCTCTGAAAAGTTTGAAGTTTCTCTCATTCATCACACTTAAAGGAAAAAAGACTGAACATAACCTCATGTTCCTGTTGTGTGACCTCTTGTGTTGTTTTACTGTAAATCATTCAGTGTTCAATCACTATAAGAGTCTATAGCAGTGGACAAACTACAGACATGCATACAACAAATGGAGTGTAAACTTTGTTGGCTCCTGTCTGTTTAGCACTTTTGCTTGTCTCTGTAAGCCCGTCTGTGCTTAACATTCATTCAGATCAGAGAGCAACACAACTCTCTTCCCACTAAATAAGAATTGTTATGGAAGTAGTTTTGATGTTTCATCTTTTTGACATGCTCTGACAGGACATATTTTTATGCCTGTTAGGAATTTTGGTAGGAACACACAATTATTTAAGGAATGCTTGTAGTCGCTCATTTTCTTGAAAAAGATGCATGTGATCATCTCTTGCAACAGTGATTCCCTTATGAAAGAATAAATAAGGTATCATGACCTCCATGACAACTTCATTTTGACATTTTCTGAAGAAAATATCATGGGAAACCAAAACTAAAGTCCCATGAAAGCAAATCAGTTCAATTGGCAGCCATCTTAGTAACATTCCAGGGTCGGACTACATTTTCTGTCATCTGTGCAGGACTGTGATATGAAGAGTGTGGAAAGTAACATTTTAGCAACAGTGTAAAAGTTAATAGCACATAACAGGCACTGGTAAACATGAATCTATTGGTACAACATGGATCACATGACTTGCGTCATCATTTTCAAATGCCTCCGGCTTCACAGTGCACGGCATTTTCAAATTTATCCTCTTTGGAGAGCATTATCCAAAAGCTACGTTTTCATTGACTTAAAACACCGTCTTAGTTTTTAGTTCTGCGTTGGCCAAACGCAGACTTACAAGTATTTGGGTGTTTATACAGACAGCTCACTTACTTGGAAAACTCACACGGAATGGGTTTGCACCCGGCTACACCAGAGACTATATTTTTTACGTAGATTACGTTTTTATGGGGTGAATAAGAAAATTATGATGCTGTTCTATAAAGCTGTTTTAGAAAGTATTGTTAAGTATGGTTTGGGAACCTATCTATACAGCTAAAATCCAAATTGGCACATCTGGTGTTGACAGCACTTAAAACAGTTGGACATGAGGAATCTTTGAATCTCCAACAGTTATTTGAGAATAGCACTTTAAATCAGGTGCTGAAAATCGTGGGGGACCAAACTCACTTTTTGCACTCTCAGTATGAATTGCTCCCCTCCGGCAGAAGATATAGAGTACCATTGTGTAAACTAAACCGGTATTAAAATTATTTTGTTCCTGTGTCTGTACGTATGTTGAATAACAATCTGATTAATTTTAAATTTGTAAAATTAACTGTCTTTCCTCTTTTTATATTTTTTATACTTTTTTATACTTGAATATTGTATATTTCTATGCACATGCAGCAATCATGTAGTCCAAAACAAATTTCCTTTCCAGGATAATAAAGTATACTACTACTACTACTACTTAGTGTGGACGGAAGGCCAAACCGGAAGAAAAAATACATGTTTTCTAGTGTGGACATGGACTAAAAGAGTATCTATCTGTTAAGATTAAGTGTTAATAATACACTAATATACTGCTTTTAGCTCAAATAGTGTTAAAGAAACTGCTTTTAAATGTTACTGTAGGATGTTGTTGGTGGTTGTTGTGTTATTCAATAATGTTTATTTTTAGCGTTGACCAAGGTTAAAACCTGATTTGAGGTATCATTCTTGTCAAGTACAGTACATTTTATGTGTTGGACTAATAGTGGTGCAGAGCTTAGAAAATACCACTTAAATGCTAATGAATTATATATATATATATAACAGGGCAGAGTAAGACTTTATTGCTTTACAAGAAGGTCAGAAGAACATCACCTCCAGGACCAAAAGTAATGTCCCTCAACAGAACATAAACCAAAATTCAAGACCCTGACCTAAAATAACACTTTTGCATCTTTGCACATGGAAAGGTTGTAAATCTCAAGGTATTGGGAAATACAGGATCATTTGCATAATGGCTATTGCCCAAAGGAAATTGGGTAAGTGTTGTACTTGTTTGTCCAAGCTGCGCTGTTAGTCAGTCCGCCTCTGATACTGTTTTTCTGACTACAGAAACCAGATGTTATGAAAAATGCGTGTTCATTATTGGCTCACTCCTTGATTTTGTTTTTTTGTTATGTAAATGAGGTAACCAGGGTCTAAGGTCTAAAAACTTTGCTTTAAACTATCTGGTGTAAGTGAAGACTCAAACTTCAGCATTGCACAAGGTGCAAAAAACATTTAATGTTAATTTTTCTGGGTTTCCGTTTATAGATTCTTGATGGATGGGTCTAGTGACTGCATGACCATTTTGTCATAAATGTGGTTATGATTTCCAAATTCTGTCTCCCTACAATCACACTAATGGATTCCTGAAAGTTCAGCAACTGGTTTGTGGATTACCGAAATCACATCCCACAAACAGCAGAAGATGACTCAGTATGCCATTGAATGTTGATGTGCGGTTGTGAAGCGCTGACGTTTTTGTGTCATAACAACTCATAGCCTTGACCTTCTCAGTATCATTTGAGGAATTTATGAGAACATTCACAACCCAAAGGAGATATGGGAAGGTGTTTTCGATGGGATTTTTGTTCTGTTTCAGCTTTCGTATTCGTATTTTAAAGGTCCCCTGTCATGAAATTTTCACTTTCTGAGGTTTTTTAACATTAATATGAATTCTCCTAGCCTGTATATGGTCCCCCAGTGGCTAGAAATTTCAATCTGTGTAAACCAAGCTTTCGCTATCTTTCTCTGCCTTTCTCTGTCTTGAAACTCCTCCGTATGACGTCAGGAAGCCTCCATTTCTCTGCTTTGCCCACCCAGAGAATTTGTCTCGCCCATGAGAAAATGAGCTAGGAAGTACGAACGCGATTTGAGTTTTTCCTCTAGAGATATCATGGCTTGCAAACGAGCGAAGCATGGCAGTTGATCAGTGTTTGGATGCACAAATTAACTAAAAAAGTATTATTTAGTTCCTTCATCTGAGCCTCTGAAGAAACAATGGGTTAATTTTATTTTCTCTGGAAATGCGCCGACACAACTTCCCAAAGTTTTGTATGGTCCAAACATTTCACAGACGACTATTTCCTCAACTTGGGCCAATACAGAGCTGGCCTCGATGAACGTCTGAAAATAAATCGATCGAGCTACCAAGCAACAATAAAGCAAGTGTAATGTTAGCCTAATTATTCAAGTTCAGACAGGTAATCTATCTCTCACAATCGTTCAATACTGTTTTTGCATCAGTAAGTCAAGACAGTGACTTAAATATCAACTTTACATTGTTTATTTTAGTAGAATGAAAATAATCGTATTTAAATTGTGAAAAAAATATATACAGAAAGCGACCAAAGAACAACGTTTCCACACAGCGTGAGTTTATCTGGACAACTCGTCATGAAATCAATGATGCACGTTACACTGCACAATGAAGCTCTTACTGTACGAACATTATCGTGTTTGCATTGGTTAAGGCATTAGAGAGAGTGGAGAAACTGTGTTGCAATGATAAGATCTTCATTCGTGCAATCAATATACTGTCCTCTCCTGCTCAATGCTCATCATGGCAACATTTTATGTGATGGGAATAGATCTAAAAACTATTCACGATTCGTTAATCTCGATAGCTGTAATAGTAAAAACGTATAATAGCTGTAGTAAAAGTATTCAAGAGAGTTTCACATGTAATACGTAGCTATTTTATATGAAAAATATAAATAGGCTCTCTCGATAGGCTGCTGCAGTTGCCGCAGGACAGCCCAATAGGCACGCAAGCCGTCTTGACTATGTCTGCATGCTGCTGCAATGCCTTTTACATTAATTCAAAATAATATAAAGATCATTTTTAGCTTTAATATCTTGTGGAAAAGAGGTTTTCCCCTAGCATAAGATATTACGGAGTACGAGAGAACTAAGCCAGGTTCAATCTGAGTGGGAGGTGCAATTATCTATTTGCGGTAAATGATCTTGGAATCTTTAGTCAATATTCAGTTGATACTTTGACAAATATTGACAGTAGTGATGTGTCGTTCATGAACGATTTCGTTCATTTTGAACGAATCCTTAATATGACTCGGGACTACCGAGTTGTCTCGGGAGTGATTCGTTCATTTTGTGTTACCCGCGCATGCGCATTGCGCACCATATGGATTCTGAATCTGTACTGGAAATAGAAATGATTAGTTCATCTCTCGAGTCTAAAGTTCGGGTTCGGGGCGAGTCCGAGTCTTTTGTTCTTCCTGTTAGTCCCATAGAGCCTATGCTGTCAGTACCGGAAAGAGAAATGATTAGTTCATCTCTCGAGTTCGGGTATCGGCCGGGTCAACCGTTTTCGTTCTTCCTGTCAGTCCATTGAGCCTATGATGTCAGGACCACCGGAAGAGGAATGATTAGTTCATCTCTGAGTTCTGAGTTCGGCCGGGTCCGAGTTGTTTGCTTTCTTCCCTGTCAGTCCATTGAGCCTATGATGTCAGACCACCGGAAAGAGGAATGATTAGTTCATTTGAGTCTTCGGGTTTGAGTCCTTCGTCTCTTTAGTCACGTGAATTGTCACCGTATTGAATAGCCTAATTCACAAACTAATTCACAAACTTTTTACAAACAAGCACGTAGATGATGTATAATATAATAGTAGTTAATTAATGTATAATATATAATAAAACACACCACAGATGCATTATATAGAAAAGAGACGGACAGGGACAATAATAAGGAATAATAGAACTTTTGTTTATAATGTTTATTGAACATATTTTGTATTTTAATGCCTATATAACACAATATACATTCAGACGCAGTCAATACGAATGTTGCATTTGATGCGAGAGTGGTCACGTGAGAAAAGAACGCGAAGGACTCAAACCCGAAGACTCAAATGAACTAATCATTCCCCTTTACGGTACTGATAGCATAGACTTAATGGGACTGATAGGAAGAACGAAAGACTCGGACCCGGCCGAACCCGAACTCGAGAGATGAACTAATCATTTCTCTTTCCGGTGCTGACAGCATAGACTCTATGGGACTGACAGGAAGAACGAAAGACTCAGACCCGGCCGAACCCGAAGAGAGATGAACTAATCTTTACTCTTTCCCGGTCCTGCTATATCGCACATGGCACGGCCCACAGACAGCACAGATCAGAGTTAGACACTGACGAGTCAACAGCTAACGTCTCGAGACATGAGGAGAGAACAAACCTGATAAATATGAAGTTGCAAAGGAAAGAACGTCTTGGATCAGGAGGTGAGGTGAACTATAACAGGGTCAGACTGCAATAGCTTGAACTTGAGACCCTATAGTTATTTGTTATTTTTACAAATGTAATCAATATTTTCGTTAGTACTAGATGTTTTGGGATATTTAAAATGACATTTTAATTATATAATGATGAAATGACCGAAATGAACGAAATGACTCGATAAAAGATTCGTTCATTTTGATTAACGAGACTTAAAGATCCGAGTCAGTAAAATGATCCGAACTTCCCACCACTAATTGACAGTTGCAGAAAATTGTCAACAAATCTGACTAATCAAAGAGATGGATGGCCATTATTCCTGTAACTGTAACTGCACCTTACTTTTCACTTCTGGTGAGTGCTAATAGTGAGTGAACATTTGAAGATAACATTCACCCCTGGAGACCTGAGCTCTTGTTACCGCCACAGTAACTCAAGAGCGCACATAAAATATTAAATATGGGGACCACACCGATGCAACTGCATTGGTTGATGCTAACATTGGCTTTTTGTTTGGTGTTAATTCCAGAACCACTAGTGGCACCAAACAGAACTGCAGTCTTTTTGTATGATTCGGCAACATGAAGCTCAACTAACGATGTTAGTTTTGTAAATGACTATCTGTTTGTCTGAACAGTGGCATAACTTGAACATGAACATGAACAGACATTATTGCACTTTTACTTGGTGTCAATAGCATTGCTAGAAAAAAGTGATGCATTATCAAATCTCACCCATACATTTAATCATATTTATATTCATAAAAGATTACTCAATTAAATCAGTTTGTTATAATCTATGGTGAGGATTCACGGCATGCAGTCTAAGTTATAGCCTGCTGTGCCTGTGGATTCTCCAGACTATCATCAGTCAGTGCTGTTGCATTCTGGGTGATTTACTGGGTGACAGACCTTCTAATGGATCATGGGTCTTGGTCTGGCTGGATTAAAGTGCGGCTGGAATTTGATGATTTAGCATATGGTGGCAGACACTCCCTGCTTCAAGGCAGTAGCTTGATACATGGCCTGGTTAAACCAGTCAGGATTTTGCCCTGGGACTTTCTGTCAGTTAATTTTGCTGCTACAAGGTGTCTTTCTCTACTTAGGCCCGTTTAAAGACAGAGAAGGAAGAAGAGAGGATATCAACAACCTACAGAATGCTGAACTTGTTTACATTTCCTATAATTAAATGCTTTTGTAATTTTAGTTTCAACCAGTAATAATTTAAAATGGAAGTGTATTTTTGTCCAAAAATGAAATAGCAAAAATAACGACAGTTTTCAAACAGGCTTTTCGGACACTCCCATCTGACATTTGTTAAACAAACAGATAATCACGGCCCACGATCTCACGCGCATTGGTTGAGCGATGTTGCTGTTCTGGGCCGTCAAACAACTGAAAAATGTTTTGCCCTATTTACAGCTGTTCTGGAAATCAGCCAACAAATGGCTTACTTATTGTCTCTGCATATTTAACTAGGATATGGAGCAAGTAGTTTAAAATCTAAGAAAGATACACACAGCTTTGTCTCTTTTTCATGTGTTTTTAAGTCGGATGTGTGAATACAACAATTTGCAAAAACATGTAGTGTATTAGATAATAATGTTCCTCTCTGACCAGGCCAGGGCTCAAGCAGTGACTTGTAGAATACAGTGGAATGGTTAGAGATGCCTTGCATCAGATGAATTTAGGGTTACACTTTATTTCCATAGTCACTTTAGACAGTCTACTAACTATAGGTAACTTATATCAACTAAGTGTCATTAGAGTATTAGTAGGCTGTAGTAGAATGTCAGTAGACTGTTAGGTTAGGGTTAAGTGTTAGGGTTCAGGTTAGGAGAACAAGTTGACTTGTAGTTGCTAAGTTACTTACAGTCAGTTGAATGTCTGTTGGGGGACCAACAAAATAAAGTGTTAGCAGATATTAAGCTGACAGTCTACTAATACTCTAATGATAGTTAGTTGACATGTAGCGGCAAAGTTACTTATAGTTGTTGAATGTCTAAAGTGGACTATCAAAATAAAGTGTTACCTAACTTAGATATAGGGCCAGATTTACTAACAGCTTGCGCATACCCTCGTTTGGCATTAAAAAACGATTTACTAAATACACAGTGAAAAACTTGTGCTGAAAAGGCGTGGTTATTTTTGCAGCTGACCTTATTTTTTATGCATTTGTAGGAGATTCCCTTTAAGATGCAAAATTTATGGGAGGGGAGGATGTAAATGAATAATGCTAGATGATTAACTAAGGTTTCCGCTAGTCAATTTACTGATATTTGCACCATTATTTAATGCCCCCAAAAAGCATGTCTCCAGCTATAATTTGGCAGCTCAGATTGCTTTGGTCGTTGTGTAAACTATCCGGTTGTTTCTTGGTCTGTGTTTATTAATGTGCGCATCGTCAGTAGATCACGTGCAGTAGGGATGCACTGGAATTTCAGCCACCGAAAATTATCGGTCGAAAATAGCATTTTCGTTTTTGGCAGAAAGAGTAAAAAGGCCGAAAATATAAGCCGAAAATATGCTGCCTGCCCCGCCCCTCCATGTTTGGCCATCAGGTTTCGCTCCGTGTGTGTACTGCGCCCTCTGCTCAAGGGGGTAATCCATCAGCAGGAAGTTGACCCAACATTGCAGCAGAACTTCACCTGCTGTTAGCATTCCATTGACTACCATTCATTTTGGTGTCACTTTGACAGCGAATAACTTTACATCTGCGGCGTCCATTCGTCCATTATTTATTTTTAAAGAAACACGGCAATGTATAAAAAGCTCCATTACCTTGTATCTTACGATATGGCACTGTAGAAGCAGTTTTGTAAAAAAAAAGGCTAAAGATTGCGTCATAACGAATAGACTCTCCTTCGCACAGTAGAAAAGTAAGACAGGATGATAAGCTCACAGGATAATCGGGGCGTGGAGGCACAAAGTCCGATAAAGTCGAGGGAGAAGCCCATAGAGAGATTCATAAAGCTGATCCTGTTGCTAGCTCATTGACAGCTAACACTCACTCTCTCTGTTTCTGTGAGATTCGGAAGGGAATTATTCAGATTTCACTCGGCACAGCTACTAGAAGACATACAGGTTGCTCATTTGACAGGCTCAGTTAGAGCTTGCGCAGTACGCCCAAGGGGGTAATCCATCAGCCGGAAGTTAAAGCCTCGCGGGAGCCGCCATTGTACTGAATGTACAGAATACTGAACTTGCTAACCTGCTGTTAGCATTCCATTGACTCCCATTCATTTTGGTGTCTCTTTGACAGTGAATAACTTTACATCTGAGGCGTCCAAAGACTTCATTTGTCCATTATTTATTTGTAAAGAAACACATCAACGTATAAAATGCTCCATCACTTTGTATCTTACGTTACGGCCCCGTAGAAGCCGTTTTTGTAAAAATAGGCTAAAGATTGTGTCATAACAATACAGACATTACCACACAATGTAATCTTTTGCTTCATGAAGCAATCATAAATGGGGGGAATTAGCTGATTCAGATTTGTCTTGGCACAGCTACTAGAAGATTTGCAACTGTCAGACTGACGTCTCGCTGGTGATCAGCTTTTAACAGTCTTCAGTTTTCTCAGTTGAAATCAATGGGGTCGCTGTGTCCATTAATAAGAATAATAAAAAAATCTTTAAGCCATGCTGTTTATATTAACTATAATTTAGAAATATATTTTGGCCAGAATTTTATGCATGTGTTTCCATCTACTCTTTAGCTTTGTTCTTGGTCCACAGTGGTGTCAATATTCAAGCATGGGGATGGCTATATCATTATAATAACCTCAAAACAAGTTACCAATAGAGAAGTATCAGTTGTACTATACTATGTTCCTTTAGCTTAAAATCAGTTCAAGTAATTGCCAGGGCATGCTGTATCGATGTTTTTACATCATTAGCTGGTGTACATCTGGACTTTCTTCTCTCTTTTAGATTGACCTCTTTTACTCTTCTTACAGCAGCAACGGTCACAGGTGCTGTGAGCCTTGAACCTACAATTTGTTAGCCTGCCAGCCACACTTAGACCTTTGCTTTACAAGCAATGTACCTCTCTCTGCAAGCATCAAGTTACAAGCTGTTAGTCTTTTATTGGAAACTTAGGTGCACTGATGAGTTGCCTGAACCTGTGCTCTCCCTCATTATGCTGGAACTCCTCAAACTCAAATGTTTGTTATCCATATCTGAGTGAATGAAAATTGCTTTACAAGCACCTTCCAAGCATTTCATACTGATGTAATAGTGTTATCCCTGGTCTAACGTATCTTGACAACTTCTGGGTTACTAGGTTAAAATAGGCTTGTGGTCTGCAAAAAGAAACTGTCTGTCTGATTTGTGTGTGTGTGCTGTGTGTGTGCATGTTTGTGTGTGTGCGTGACAGTCCTGAAATGAAATGTAAGTGTCACTATTATTATTTAGTATAATCCCAAACAAACAAACAAACAAACAAACAATCGATTACTATTAAACTTAAATTGCAGTTAAAATGTTTGTTGTTTGTATGATGTTTTAAAATAGTTATCTGCTTAGATAGATATAGACAGATAGACAGATAGACAGATAGATAGATAGATAGATAGATAGATAGATAGATAGATAGATAGATAGATAGATAGATAGATAGATAGATAGATAGATAGATAGATAGATAATCGCAATTAATCTCATCCAAAATAAAAGTTTGTATTTACATAATATATGTGGGTGCACTGTGTATAATTATTTTGTTTATATAAATACACACACATGCATGTATATTTAAGAAAAAAATATTTTGTATATAAAATATTTATATTTATATGTAATATAAATGATATATAAATCTATATACAGTATATACATGAAAATATTTTTAAATATATACTTGTATAGCATGTGTGTGAGTGTGTGTGTATATATATATATATATATATATATAATTATACACAGTGCACCCACATATATTATGTAAACACACTTTTATTTTGGATGTGATTAATCACTTGACAGCCCTAATTATTATTATTATTATTATTATTATTATTATTAGAAATGTTTTATATTTTGCATTTTCAGCATAATTACTCCAGTCTTCAGTGTCGCATGATCCTTCTGATGAATTGTTGTTCAGGAAACATTTATCATTATTATTATTATTATTATTATTATTACTATTATTAATGTTGAAAACAGTTGTGCTGCTTAATATTTGTTTATGGAAACTGATATACATCTTTTCAGGATTCAAAAGAACAGCATTTATTTGAAAAAGATATATTTTTTATCAATGGTAAAATCTTATGTAGTTTAATACAGCTTTTCTAAATAAATGAAAGTATACATTTCTTCAAAAACAGGTGTGTGCTCTTTTGACTTGAGCCAGTAACAAACACTATAACCACCCAGAACACAATAGCAACTGATCAGCAACATGTTAACAACCCCCCAGAAGACCCTTTAGCTCAGTGAAGGTGAGCTTTACATACTCAAACACCACTCACCACTTGGGTTTTTCCTCTCTCAGAAATGTAAATATTATATCTAGATTTTCATTGTGGTCTCAGACATTAGGATCCCTTGTGTCGTAACTGGAAATTGCTGAAAGTTGGTTTTTAGTCTTACGAAATTTTTAGTGCTTCAAGTGTTCTCTTCCTTTTAAAACACTGAAAACCATTTTTTTATATATATTTTCAAACCCCAAAGTTGAAGGAGGATGTGAAGGATACTAAAAACATCTGCATCTGCAACTAAAACAATTGCCTTATCTGGCACCCTCAGATCTAGATTTTCAATTCAATTTGTGAAACTGTAAGAAAACATACGTCATAGACAGCAATACTGAAAAAGATGAATTTTGTGTGAGCATATCAGTGAACACCCTTTATTCGTGAAAGTCTTCATTTCCTCCATCAGGGAATGAGGGTTACATCATTTAATGTTGACAACTGGGGTCTCACTTGGGAGCCCAATCACCTCTGAGTTTTAGAAAAATGGCCAAATGGATTGCCGAATGGAATTTGCTTGCCGAACAACTCCCCATATAAACGGGTATATAAGATGGCAGCACGCATCTACTCACTTAGGTTTATGCTGAGGAGCCGAGATGAGGGCCCCGGCCATTCAGCCGGTGGTTCAGGCTTGAACCATTTCCCATTGGGAAAGAAGAGGCAGTGAGTGTGGTGTGACATACTGGCTCCAAGGATCCCAAGAAGGAACGGCCAGAGATGCGTGAGAAGGCAACACGTCCTAGAAACGTGAGTTCTTGACTCGTGGTGAATGTGGAAGGAGAGGCTGGGAATGAGGAAGCATAGCATCACTCACTGCCAGACTGTGCCCTGTATGGCCAAGAGATTGAGGAAACTGCTCTTCTATTGAAAATGTGGGTAATGTGGAAACAGTTTGAAGAAAAAAACAATACAGCCAGCTCCCCTCGGGGGGAAGGAGCAGTGCGTTCACCACCTCCTGGTTGAGAGCAGCTTCACACATCTCTGGGCTGCCTGTATCTGAGCCACTCCGATTAGCGTTTGGAGGGTTCAGGGAACTGAGGGACGGGCTGCTTCTCCATCCTTTGGTAAGCCCGAACAGTGTGGTCGGGTTTGTCTCTAGTTCCCCTAGAGCAGATGTAGAGGGGACGCCCCCTGCAATGACCAGACTAACCTGGTGGCAGAGCTGTCATGCTGGGGTAGGATGTGCTTGATCGCCTCAGTCTGCTTCTGGACTGCCGTAAACTGTTGGACGAAATCTTTGTTGCAAAAAAGGCCACCTTGCGAGTTGCGACATGGGCGTGTCAAGAAAGTGTACTTTGTCGGCCTCCATCTCAGCAACGTTCAGCCCGAGATGACGTTCCTGGACCACCAGAGTGGACATCGTCTGGCCGAGGGCCCTGTGCAGAGCCGATCCTCTCTACCCTATATGCACACCACGCAAGCAAATTACTTAAGGCCCAGCTCCCCCTCGTGTCATAGCGCGTCAATCAAAGTTTACAACATCGATGAGATAAATAAGCTGAACTATCCTTCTGGTCACGAAAAGAGCTGTCTGTCTAACCAGCACCAGTACTCATGAAAGCACATATCTATACCACGAATTTCTCATGCCATTTGTACGCCAAAAATAGTTTTTGCGTGCATATCGATAGGTCTACGCAGTTTTCGCGTGCATATGATACGCACTTTTTGGTGTGTAATGCATGCACTCCACACCCCTAATCCTACCCAAAAGAGATTTACAGTGCGCAGCATATCCACAAAAAAAGAAAAAAATTTTTTTTTGATAAATAATGGCATGAGAAATTTGTGGTATAGATAAGCACTTTCATGAGATTACGTTTGATAATACTAAATGGCAACGGTGTTTGTTTATAAACTGCTGCTCGGAAAAGATAACCGCGTTGTGCGTTAACATGATTTCATATGCGCGTGCACGAAATTAAACATGCATTTTCCAGGAAAACATTGATGGGGAACAGTTACCAGTACAATATGGTCGTTATGGCGCTCCTCATTAGGCGCTCATACTTTTAAAACAAGAAGATGATTAGTCTATCTAGTCAGTTTAGTTACAACTCTGCAATTAAGCAAGATGGAAAGCAATCTATTGATAATGACTATATTGCATTTACTATGTTGATTGGCTGGACATACTGGTTAATATGGATGCACATCCCTCAGTAAATAATAACAGTCAAGTATCAAGTATTGCTTTTATCATTTAAAACACAGTGACATGAAAGGGCAAGCTATTTTAGCTTTTATTAATTCACAGGATGCATTTTTGATATCAGTAATTAAATTTGTACTTTTTAAAATGTGAATTGTTGCATATTAATATAAAATGTGTCTATTTCTCATATCAGGAATTACATTTTCATTAGTACTAACTAAACGAGGGAGGATTGTAGTGGGAAGAATTGGAGTTGGCTGGTGTGACTGTTTGGCAATGGCTAATGGTTTACATGGGTCAGGAGGGCCCCTTAACAGATTTTAGCTTAGAGTCCCGGGAAGGTCAGGATTGGCACTGACCCTGTGTGTATTTTTGTTAGTCGCAGTGCATAGTTCCTGCATCAACCCTGGCCCAGAACTACCCTTGTGCATTTCTTTGAGTGCTTTGGCCTGACCACCAACTCTGCATCTGACTCAGTCTGAGCTACCATGTCTGAAGGGAAAAGCTCAGCTTCATCTTCTACAGAAGATAATAACCCACTTTAATGCAGCTGTCAACAGCTAATACTCACCTGGAGCACCAAATGAAACGCTGGGTTTGTTGCGCCATCAGAAACGCTTTGGAAACGCCCCTACTGTAACCCTCAGGTCTCCCAGAATGTTAAACATGCCCGTGGATCTGCATTGTGCACAGGCAGTGGGCTGGGTAACAGTAGAGGGGACTCCAGCCTTCACAAGGAAGGAGAGGGACCATAGTGCTGATATGGTCATGTTCTCGCAGTGCGAATTGAACCATCGACAAATGCCGTCTCAGCCCAGGCATATGTGACAGTGATAGTGGCCGTCAGATGAAGACGGGAAATGACCGCATCCAAACACACAGACGTAAAGGCCAACCATGCTCGTCTCTTTTAGGGAAATCTGCTCTTTTTGCTGAAGTGCCCAGGGAAATTTCACATGATATTTGTTGTTGAAGACAACACATTTGTGGCATTTTAAACACAAGTAGTTTTTATATGAAAGTGACCATTATAATGGGGCAATCAAATGCAGGCTAATGTAATTAGTTTGTGCTTTTGTTTTTATTTTCATTTTTTTTACCTTTAGTCTATTTAAAAACAAAGCATTATTGGCATATAAAATGGTTGGATGTAACCAGCTTTGCAGATGATATATTGCATATAGCCTACATTACATTCACTATATTTGTTTCCATATCCTTCAATATCAACATTGTTTGTAGGATATCACTGTGTAGGATGTGAAATAATTTTTTTTTAAATATATACAGATGACTGTATTTGTTATTATAAAACAGTTAGTTCGAATCCTCTGATTCTGATTGGTCATGAGCTGTGCTTTATTCACGTATAAAACACGGCTACGACCTCTTCACCCAACGGTTCTATTGATCGCTGCCCAACACTGTGGTTCTATGTTGTTTTTATTTGAGCTTTCATGCATTTTACACATTGGAACGTTGTTGCTGTTCATGCTTATGGACTATTTTTTCCAGGGGAAGGTAAGCTTTTAGTGATTTTACTTCAAGAAAGTTTGCACTAATATTGTTTTTTACTTTAACATTGTGTGGCAACTGTTTTATAAAAGCAATAAGATATCTTCGAGGCAAGTGCTGTATCGTGAATAAGTAACAGCTGAAGGGGTTGCAGCCGTTACTTATTCACAATACAGCACAGCCTCTCGTACCTTATTGCTTAACATAGAAACAGGGGCGTAGGAGCAATTGGGGGACATTCAATTCTAGGGTGGCTCGGGGTAACCCCCCTCGGGAAAATTTTTTGAAAAATAAACCATTAAATTACACTTTCTGGAGAGTTTTGTGCAAAGAAATGGAAAAATTTTGGCTTACATGCATGTGAAAAACGGCAAGGTTAAGAGCATATACTTTGCATTGTTGTAGTATGAACATGGATTAGGGCATTTAGCATTTACATTACTGTTAATCAGTCATGTACTGATTAACTCAAATAAATTGTTGATCTGATTTCCATTAACTATAAAATACTAAAAATAAAATCAATCTATCCCTTGTGGAATGGTTGCTTGGTAGCTAAAAGGTCTAGCAATTATATTTCAAGTTTTTCACACAGATCAAACACAAATATGCTGACTGAATAGATAGCTAGTTTACTTTGAGTAGCCAGCTAGCAGGTCTCTTGGCAGTTTGCTGTTGCTGATAATCTGGTGTCTGAAGTAAAATGCTCCACATCCCGTGCAACTACAGATCTCCCCAGGAACATATGCGTACGTCTTACCGCGTCACCTGAGATGCGCTGCGAGCGGTGCGCGATGCCGCGATCATGGTCGGCTGAACGACATAAACAGCTGAAGAATACCGGCCGTTTTTCAAATTGAATTATGTATTTAAAAGTTGCAGAATGGATTAATCGGGAGACTCCGATTAAATTGACGGAGATAGGCAGGCAATGCAAAACAAAATCCTACATTGGGAAATAGTGGGGGGGGGCAAAACGTAGATTTCAAAATGTGTCCCCCCATGTATGATGGGGGGGGCATGTTCCCCCTACGCTCCTGCATAGAAAACAAACTCGTGGTCTGCTCCCAAGCACTTGCTGTGGTATTCCACCACACTTAATACAGTAGTTATTCACTTTACATGCTTTATTTTTTGGCACCATTCTTGGTCCGAGTTACACTGCTCATGTAACTGTGTTTAAATAGAGACACCGTGGAGGTGTTTGGTCGCTTCTCTGCTTGGATTCTCAATGAATGAACTGTGCTAAGTTAAGTGCTATCAAAGTGTCTCGCACGCGAGAGCAATTGAGTGCATGCACTGAGACGAGAGAGTTAAGGGAATAGCATGGTTTTAAATGAAAAAAACAAACAAAAAAACGGTGGAGTATCCCTTTAAGAATTTTCTATGGCAACCAGTATGAAGTACTCACACATTTCATCTTCACAGCTCTCATTCCACCAGCGTTCAGTCTGTTTCTACACCTTGCATGTCCAGACAGCGCAATTTCCATGTCACTTTTTATCCTTCGTTCTTGAGCTCTCTAATTTTTGTCCCCAGTCTGTCTTTGTATATTCTTTTTATCATTCAGGGAAAATTGGGCTTTTAGATAATGTGCACCTTTGTTAAAAGTGTTTGTGTAGAAATGTGTACAGGACAGCTGTATTTTCCATGGAACAGAACTGGACCATCTGTCCACAGTTCACTTCAATTCAGCTGCTCTGGAATAAAACACTGTGAAATCCTCTGTTTGTCTTGCATGCATGTAAGTCAAGATGCTTTACTAACTGGTTGCTACACCTACAGACCGATCTAGTTCAACGGAAGTTAAATGGAAATCACATACTGTAACACACAAACATGCAGAGACATTTACTGTACCATACACATACTTTTCCCTTTCACACACATATACTATACTTTAACAGAAACATGATCAGATGTTGTGCATTTAAAAAGTGTGAGGTTCTAAAATAAGCTTCACAAAGGACCTGTTAATAGACAGACAGACACAAATGCACAGAGACACTCCACATACCAGTCTTGCTGAACATCTGTCGCTGTTCTCGCAGAACACTTCAAAGTTTAAAGTGCCCCTATTATGCTATGCTTATGTACAGCATTTCAGACACCAGCTACGGCATTTTGAGGTTGGGTCAAAGTAAACATTGTTCTCGGACAGTCAATGAAGACTATGGTCGGTCACTGTGCAAATGTGTTACAGAATGACGTGTAGCCCTCACAAAAGTGGGATTTGAAATCCTGATGACTCATTTAGGCTGTTCTTTCTTTTGAGAGTCAATATCTTTATTTATCGTGCACTTTCTACATCACAACTTTGCAGACCGTTTACATTCACAGACAGCTACATTACACATTGCATGAAAGGTAATATTCAAAAAATTATTTGGGCACTTTAAAATTTAGAGCAAATGAAGGTATTGGCTATTAAGTAGTGAAGTTGCAAAGCTTTTGGCACAGTCAGCCTCAACATCCCAATAAACAGTATGATGGGTCTCATAAATGCCACTGGTATGCTGTTCATTTTGCCAAGGCTCTTCCTGTCAGACTGACAACAGCTTGCTAGTCCAAGTTGCTTGGCCACATTCATGGACATTTTTTGAATGAACAGAATTAAATTACATTCTTGACTTGATGCCTAAAACATATCAGCAATTTAAAAATGCTCCGGTTTGGAAAAGATCACAAATATTGCGTAAAGGGCAATTTAAGAAGAATAACAGATTAATATATATATAATGTTAGTCAAAGTATTAGTAAGTGTGTGATTAGTGACTTTCACTTGCAACCTACCCTTTAGATTGCTTCAAGAAAACTAAATGTTTTTGATACATTTTTGGTATTTAAAATGGCAAAGCTTTAAAATAATGACTGTACTTGTGTTTTGTTGAATTCATTTTATTGATCCTAACAGAAAGTGCTAGAGTTGCCTACCGTTTCTATGGTTACATTCTCAGGCAAATGCTTCTTCTCTTTGCTGTGTTTAGTGCACTCATAGTTTCTGAAATTATACACACATCACATATATATCATATTTCAGCAGCTTTTTAAAATGGTAATATTTTAATCTGTATTTTGTTTAGTAATGTTCAAAAAGTAGTTTGTTGTTACTGGCAACAAACGGGCAACGAGAGAATATATGACAGATATTTGTGTCCACCCAGTTTCAAGCAGTGTGATGTTGCTGTCCAGCCTAGTCCCAGAAAACAATCCATTCGCTTGACTAATTAAATGAATGAATGAACATCCCTGATTAAAGTCACTTCGGCCTTGGTCTTAATGGGGCCCAAGAGCCGTATTGTACACACTCTCTTTAAAGCATTACAGATGGACTGGGGAACAGTTCAGTGGAATAATAAGTCAACAAATGCTCTGAAAACATTGCTTAGCTATATATTCATTAATCATTGATCACTTGTCAATGATTAGACAAAAATTAGACAAATAATTTCCCCATTTTAGCCTTACTAGGGACTAAGCCCCAAAGGGGATAACCCCTATTGTATCTGTTGGTTTATTATTATTTTTCTTAAATGGGAGTCAATGGCAGCCCTAGGAACTGTAAATAGGAAAATAATGAAATTTGGCACAATTGTAGAGATGTCCATGAAAAGTAATTGGACCAATTTTGGTGTCCTTAGGACCATTGGGCAAATTTCGGATAGATTTCAAAATGAGTGTGCAAATTTCGTTGTTCATCTTTGTTCAAAAGTTATGATGTGGCAAACTTAACAAGGTTGACCCAAAATTGGTTCAGAAAATATAACTCAGCCAAACTGTGATTGAAACGAAAATTGGTATGCTTCATCGGAGCCATGACCTGACTATCCATGACAAAGTTGGCAACAGCAAAATCAGATCCAAAAGCATGCTCGTCCACAGCAAAACACTGTTGCTCAAGTTGGGTGCTCAACAAAAAAATATATTAAAAAGGGGGATAAAAAGTCAGCACACCTTGGCTCCAAAAATGTGAAAAAATGTAATAGATTCACACACAGGTGGTAAAGTTTCGAGCATGTAGGCTCTACGTCAGGAGTTGGGAACAGCGTCATGAGAGCTGGGAAATGGCTATTTTGGCCAATAACTTTTGAACAGTTTTGTGTCGAATATTTCATTGCGCCATGTCAATTCAGTGGATACAAAATTATCCAAGATTGGATGAACTATGTGTCCACCATTTAGAAATGTTATCATAAACTGCAGTAATCTTTAAATCTATTTGACATCAGCACAAAATTTGGTCGGGAGGATTGACACCATGTCCTTAAGGGGCATGAGAAGTTTGAACACAGCACCACCTAGTGTTTCAGAGATACACACTTTTTGTCTTTTCCAACAACATCTTTCGCCATATTATAGCAAATGAAAAACAGGGATTTTTTTCTCACTACTCCTTCAAATCTTGACTCAATTTTGCCCAAAATGTGATCAGATGATCTTTAGAAGTGACTGAACGGAAATTCGCCACCATTCCGAGATATTCGCCTCCAATGTCAACCTTGCCTGTATTTGTAGCCTTATGCTAGTTAGCTTAGCATAGTAATTGGTTTCCATGCTAGCCAGATGCCATTCTTTCTAATGTGGATCTTCAGCTATCAGTTTTAGCGAGAAGCTACACTATGACGCAAGCTACAGTATCTTAGCATGCGAATCTGGCTTAACATGCGTTTGTGTGCTCATTCTTACACTGAAGCCTCTTCTCTGCAGCTTTGTAATTCAGGCGTCCTCCAAAAATGTGCTGCCGCAAGCGTGCTAAACCATGTGTGCTCCGAATCAGCATAAACCTCTTCCTCTGGACGTGGGGTTTGAGTCCGTGTGTGACACATGTCCCAGACCGCAAGAGGGTACTGTCACCAGTAGTGGTGCAAAAGTTGTTTCAGTTCCAGATATGGTATCTATCTAGAAAGGAACTCAGTAAACATGAAGCAAATTTATATATATAAAAAAACACCTTTATTTTATGTTCATTTTCACTTGTACTTCTGAAACAGCTTGCCTTTTTCTTCAAATGTTGAAATTCGGCACACTTGTGATGGTAATGACCAATTCTAAAGGTCCTGATAACTTTTTATCCATTTGAACTAGAAAAATGAAACAGTACACATGATTCATCTCTTTATGCTGATCACATTCAACATCTTACATTAAAACTCTGCACATTCAGTAGTGGTCATTTTGAATTTACAGTATTCAGGTTTTGCGCTGACTTCTCATTCACATTTTGTGAATTCTTAGTTCCCAATTCTTATGGAAATTGGCTCAGTACTTGATGTGCTGCTGTTACTTACAGTACTTGATTGTGCTGCTGTGCTTACAGTAAGTTGATTTGCTGCTGTGCTACAGTACTTGCTGTGCTTGCGAAGCTTCAGGCTTGACCTCTGTGTTGATTTCAGGAATGAAGCAACCGCAAGGCTTTGGGGATTCAGTTATATAGTGAATTAATCTGTTTGCTTTGTTTGTTTAATTAATGTATCCACTTCACAGAACACTTCAAGCTATTCATACTTTTGTACGATATGTTGTGTGTGCATCTGTCTGATCACCTTCAACTTCGGACATTTCCATGTTCCATGTACTCCTCATTTTCCCACCATCCATACCACTCATAGAGGCTCCAGCATTTGATCCCATTCTGTTGTGCTAATGGACATGTGGTGCAGGTAATCAGAGTGGATTTATTCAAACAAATGTCTTTTTTTCATGCTCTTCCTGAAAAAGAAACCACCAGCCTGTAAGTGTTCATGTTTTCTTTTGTGTGTGTGTGTTGTTTTCTTGGTGAGTAAGCTGAAACCTGCTGATAGCCTCTAGGCCTAATGCACCTTTCACGAAGTGCTTCATCGTCCATGGCAACCGGAGGTTAGTGGTAGGCGTGGCGATAACAGCGGTTGAGTCGGCTGCTATTGTTACCTGCACAGGAAGTTTGATGCTGGTATTATCTTCTAACAGATCAATCTGCGCCCGATGCGTGACATATTAATCCCTGTTTGTAAATTATGATTTTTTGACCTTTACTTTTCAATCTTGGAAATAATCTTGGTTGTATATTGTTTTAGGGTATTTTAGAGACCAGTATTTATAGATGTCATAAGGGCCACTCTAAAGGGTTTGTCTAATTTGATCAGATATGCAATGGCAGATGGTATGCACGCATGCACACACACACACACACACACACGCATTCATCAGCTCTCACACAGGCATGAGTCACTGCCTGTGCACGCTCAGATAGGCTGACCATTTAATCAGGATTTAGACTAATGATACCAAACACCCACAAACAGACACATATTCTGTTCCAAAGAGTATTATTAAGTGTAACCAGTAAATAAAACTGGTTTACCGGATTGTTGACAGGGGGTGTAGGTTTCATGAACGCACACACAGGTTTCTCGCTCTCTCCCTCTCTACACGTGCTCTCTCACCTTCACTTTCTCACAATCATGATGTAGATCCACAGCTTGATCAATGAGTATAAAATCACTAGGATTACAATGACCTCCGATTGAAGCGTCACAAAATTCAGAAATGATCGTATATTATGGGATATTATGGGGTTTTTTTTTTCATTATTGGTCAAAATTATTGTATGTCTGGCAACACTGAATGGAGGGCTGTGAGATTGAGGCTTATTCTTCATAATGCTCTCTCTCTAAATAAGAGACTATAGATTCAATAGTTCAAGTAGCTTACCACTTTTGATTGTTTGTTAGGAAGAAGTCAAACAACACACTGTGATTCATATTACATTTATAACATGGTCTGTGTTTTTTATTGAAGTGCGCGAGCAACATAAGTCACTCGCACACAGAGAGCAGAGATTGGGGGTGTGGCGATGGCGCAGTGGATAAGACACGTGCCTTTGGTGTTAGAGACCCGGGTTCGAATCCACTGTGAGACACCAATGTGTCCCTGAGCAAGACACTTAACCCCTAGATGCTCCAGAGGCGTGCGACCTCTGACATATATAGCAATTGTTATTTGGTTCGGATAAAAGCGCCAGCTAAATGAGAAACTTATCAACGCTGCCACACTGTAAAAAATATTTTCAAGATTTGTTATCACAACATTTTGTCTTTTGTCAAATCAACTTCAATAATTTATTTAGTTCAGATAACTTATTATTTTGAGTTTCTGATGATTAAATCAATCTCCTTCATTGTATTAACTCACTTTTTCCAGTTCAATGAACTTAAAATTTTAAGGCAGCCAGGTTACTTATTTTTTTAAGTTAAACCAACAATTTTTTTTACAGTGCATGACTTTTTTCTCTCAGCAATGAGGGGTTACATTGCTATTTCAAAGTAATTATACTCACAATTTCATTGTTATTATATTATTGTTGTTGTTGTTGTTGTTGCATGCAGGAGTGCTAGTCAGTGTGGAAATTGTGCGGAATCATTTGGTGTTGCTTCATCATATTAGCCTTTTTAGCTGGAGGGATGGAAGAGTGTGATAGAGCGAGGAATGCTCTTTTAGATATCAGCTTGAAAGTATTTGCGCAGTGTGAGTGACGTGACAGCTTTCGGGGTTGTCTTTGTGCGGAATGTAAATAAATGCATTAAAAACACAGATTGTGTGTTTGTGGCTGTTTGAACATTGATAGAAAGTTGCCCTCAGCCCTTCCAGCTGCTGCAAATGTGCGATGAGTGTTTTTTTTGTTGATGTGTGTGACAGTTCACACTGCATAAACTTGTCGCCACTCACCATATGAAACTGCTAACAAATGCCTCTTTGCCATCTGAAGCAGTGTTTGTATTCTCTTCGCTGCTCTATCTGTCCCTCCTCACATGCACTCACTCACAAATGTTTATCTTTGTCTTCCTCTCTCAGCGTTATCACATCAGATCACGCACAAATTTCCCCTCCTCGCCTCATTAACATCTGCCGCGCATGGTTTTCTACATGGATTCCTTCTTATCATGGCCTCTGTCAAGAGAGGGTTTCTCTGTGAGATTACATAATCCTCCCCATGGGGTCTAATCCTGGCTGGCTTTCTAAAGTCAGTTGTGTTGAAAATGGGCAAGAAGTTGAACCTTTGGGTTTCACGCTTGTGTCAAAAGGGATAAGTGTCGATGGAGTTGTCAGTAGCTGTTGATCAAAAACATTATATTTCTTTTCTGGGGTAAAAGGCACAGATGGAAGTTCTATATAGATAGAGTGATTTAGCTGATCTTTTCCAGAGAATGAAAGTGAATTGTGAACAAATGTTCACACAAATTTCATTGAGTGACAAACCGTGCAGGTCATTGTGTTCACTTTAAGCATCGTAAACAAGCACAAAAATGTGAAAAATGTATTCCTTTTCATTTTAAAAGTTGAATGTGAGAAATATCCCATGTATTTTTGCCACGTGGAATTCTAGAGGAAAAAATGACCCAAGGCATCCTAGAGGAGGAAGCTTTTAGAAGGCAAGGCACGTGTTTTCTTCAACAGACTGTTTCATCAAAAGTCTTTTAAATAAGAGAGAGTTGAGATTCACTCTTACAATGAGATTTAAACCATGCTGTTTCAGCCAACTGGCGAACAACTTCATTTAATATTGGTGCTTGGCAAGTGTTAGGTTTGAACCCTGCACTCATACTGTGCAGTGCAGACAAATTACACAGCCAAAACTGACTGAAGCTGGTCATGTTTTTTTGATTTAGAAGAGATAAGCAGTCTTAATTCACGGCAGACAATTCAGGATATTTTCAGTCAGGCCAGAAAAGGTTAATCGCGATTAATTGTCATTCCAAAATAAAAGTTTGTGTTTACATAATATATGTGTGTGTAATGTGTATAATTATTTTATATATATATAAATACACACATATGCATGTAAACATTTAAGAAATATTTGCAGGTATATACTTTATATATATTTACAAAATTAATATTATTCATAAATATAAATATTTGATATATTAATAACACATTTTTCTTAAACATATATATGCATACGTGTGTATTTATATATACAAAATAATTATACACACTACACACACATATATTATGTAAACACAAACTTTTATTTTGGATGCGATTAATCGAACTAATTTTTCCAGCCCTAATTTTCAGGGATCATTCCAGAATGCACTAAATCACACTGCTGTTTTTTTTGTTGAAAATAACCACATTTGGCATTCAATTTGAGTGTTCATTTTGTATGTTTAGTTGTCCAATCAGTTGATTATTCTCTGTCCAGAGAATGTAGTTTTCTTCATTTTCCCCATTGTTCAGTGTGAATGTACCCCATAGATCAAGATTTAATGCTTCACATTTAACATTTCAATGTCAGTGTAGACATATTCCTCTCTCTCTCTCTCTCTCTCTCTGTCTTAGAATGTCTTTCCCTCTGAGGAAAGAACAACAGATTGAGAGGAAGTAACAGTTCTGCTGACCTTAAAGGGATAGTTCAACCAAAAAGATAAATTCTCTTATCATTTACTCAAGTTGTTAAAAAAACCTGTGTGAGTTTCTTTCTTCTGCTGAACACAAAGAAGATATTTTTAAGAATGTTGTTAACCTGATGGTTGATGCATGAGCCCCATTGACTTTCATAGTAGAAAAAAAATTCTATGGAAGTCGATGGGGATCATAAACACTCTAAAAAATGCTGGGTTGTTTTGACACAATTTTGGGTAAAATATGGACAAACCCAGCCATTGGGTTACATTTTTAAATTAAATTTTTAACCGAATGGCTGGGTTTGTCCAAATTGTACCTAAAATTGGGTTAAAACAACCCAGCATTTTTATATATATTTTTTTGTGTGTGTGTTCTTACAGGTTTAAAACAACTTGATGGCTGAGTTATGAAACTATACCTTTAAATTTTCCCTCTTAACCTGGCATGTTATATCTCAATGAGTGTTGCATTGAGTGTTGCATTGTGTACTCCTCAAAAAAAAAAAAAAAAGACAAAAATACTTAGTTTTCTCATTCTCATTTTCTGTCTCTTTACCACACAGGTTTTCCAGGTTTCCTCTCCAAAAGTTTCTGTTCTTAGATGATAACAGAGAGCTTGAGATAAGAGGTAAAATTAATGTCTGCATGTGTTTGTGAATGGTTGTCTTTTATATTCTGATGTGATTTTAATTGCAATGTGATTACTATTGAGATGTAATTACTATTGTTAGATGTTGGACAAAAATATTACCTTGAGTTAGTTGGAAGGGATAATGAGTTACTGCTCACATAGCAGTGTTTTAATTCATTTTTTAACAGCTATAGCACAAAACAATTATCTCAAAATGGCACTAATAAAATTACTATGATTATAATGAAAGATCATATTAAATATTGTTATGTAAATTATTAAATATTTTTTTATTACAGTCTTATTAATTATTATGAATTATAAGATTATAAAATATTAAAGGATATATTCATTTGACCATGTTTAAAATAAAACTAAAATTAACTGAACTGGTATCACTATCATTATCGGCCCAAATCGGATGCATCCATATATAAAACCATATAGACTAATACAGATTCCAATATATTATTTATTTTTAACTATGCCATCCAGTATCGTGGACTCGCTCTCGCGCTGGTCTCGATTATGAGATATACAAACAGGTACGCTTTTAAAACTTTTTAATTTGAAATCAATATCTCTTATCTCCATAATTATTTATGTGGTTAAATGCTATGTAATAAAAGCTGTATGACTGTAAACCTTATCTCTTAAATGTCCATCTAGTTTGAACTTGCAACGGCTCTCTCTGCGTAAGCTTTGCATTTAAAGACCTAATCAAATTATTTATACTCGGATCAATATTATCAATATATAGTTTCGATATCAAATATCAATATATCAACGATATATCGTTTCTAATTATTTACTTATGTGGCAAGTAGCCGCGTTATAAGCGGAATAATGTACATCTAGATTCGTGGCAGCATTCGGAGTCCTCATCACCCTGTCTGGGTTTATTTTGAGAGAACAACTGGCTGGATGTATATTCAACGCATTCTCATCCCAAGGCGCCATATTTTGACACTTTTGCAAAAGCGTAAATATACAACGCACAGGGTACCCTTTAGCGCCAAATGAGACGGTTAAGTTTAGGTATGGGGTTGGGGTAGGGTTAGGCCACTAGGAGGCGCCTTCTGCCCGCTTTATTTTTACGTCTCATTTGGCGCTAAAGGGTACCCTGTGCGTTGTATATTTACGCTTTTGCAAAAGCGTTTGTATATGGCGCTTTAGGATGTAGAAGCGGGCTGGATATTATCCTTTACTTGAAAAAAGTTCCGTGCCGGAATGTCTGCTTTTCTTCTGGTCAGTGTGATCTCTGCCCACTGCCAGTCTTACCCAATAGTATTTCGACACCCCGGGTTGCCAGTTAGCGAAAACACAGCATATTTTAGCCACGGAAGTCAGTAAACAAACTAGGTCAGAGATCGCTGATTCTACCTGGCCTAAAAAAGCCTCGACATCCATCTATAAAGCTCTATGTCCAGAGGCATATTAACAACTCATGAATTAACTTATAAGTGTAAGTGCTCATTGCCTTCCATTGTCCCATTACGCAGCCTGTGTGAAATTCTGCAAACCACGGGAAACTACAATCCCCAATATTTTTAATTTGGACGGCAGTAACCCATTTGAACCACTAGCTGTCAATATTACATACTGCATCTTTAACACATTCTGTTGACTATAGTTAACTTTAAACCTACTAACTTTCATTAGAGTTAAAAATAGTGCTCTATCAAATAAAATGCAATACTATTTATTGCACTTTGGCTTTTGACATATTATAGTATGACCCATAAGACAAATACTAGACAAATCATAATTAAGTCATAGTAAAACAGAGACAAAATGCAATATGACAATATCGCACCCCCCCCCCCCCCATGGTGCGCATTCCCCCATAGAGTCAGGCATTGTCCTTATTTAAAGGCTTACTGCTACGGGAATGAAAAAATGCCTTTGGAATTAGTTTTTACTGAGAGGAGGAATTATCTACCTCCTCCCTGAAGGTTGAGGTTCAGTGTATTTGAGAAGTGTACTGTGTGTGTATTTTTATTTTCTTAGCCTCCTCCACAACTAAGAGGTCATAAAGGTCCTGAGGCCAAGGAAGGTCACACAGCTTTATACACAGCCTAAGTTTTACTATAAATGATTTATTTAAATGTTTCACTCTGTTTGAGCAACAAAATTAATGTTGTTGTTTTTCCTCATATTTTTGCTAGTTTACTTTTTGAACCTACTGACCTGAAGTGTTCGGAATTTTTGATACCTAAATAGACCTAAATAATGCTGTAGACATTGTTCATATTATAAATTTACAGATATTGGAATTTACCTAAATGTTTACTAACACTGTTCCAGAATTTACAGTGGCAAGTGATTTGTTTGTCCACAGTTGCAGACAATCAGAATAGATTTGATGTTTAATATACAGCTCTGTGTTGTGGAACTTTCAACCAATGAGATTTTCTTTAGGCAGAGTTATCTGATTCTGCAGAAATAGTCCGAGAGAGGTCAATAAAATGGCATTTTGGTTGTCACTGCTTATCCAGGACTCTACACTGTACCTTACCACACTTTCTATCTGAACGCACAACTCTGAATGAAATTCAATGATGTCAAGGCTGTAATGTGATCGTTTAAAAATGCGCACTTGATCCAAGTTAGCCAATAGGCATTCTCCAATGGTAGAGCCACAGACCCTTGTATCTCCTAATAATAAGACTCACTGACAACAGCTTGATTCACTTCTCACACGAGATCTGGTGCAATCTCACTTCAATATCAGGAATTTTTAAATGTATAGTGGAGGAATAAACACTGCCGAGAGTTTAAGAAGGCAGCTGAATGAGAAAATAAATGCATGTATCATCTGATTTTAAATAATAATTTATACAGATTCAGAAAGCTCAGAAAAATACACGTACGCTTCTTCAGATCAAAAACTGTATATATTAAAGATTAAATTTAGATATTTACATTAATTTAAATGCAAATTTTAATATTAATTGACAATGAGAAGTTTAGCCATTAGCCAGCTAAAAACAATCCACCTTCTTGGGCCCGAAAAACCACAGTTTGCTCAAACTAATCTTAACTTGCCTGGCCTTTTCCCAAAATCATTAGCCAACTGTGTATGCGAGTTCTGTTGAATTTTGTAGATAATGACAGAACTTGCAACCACAGTTGGCTTCGTGAAATGCACCCCTGGGTAGGAAATGCAACTGGCCTCAGATATTCAGGGATCAGGTCTACCAGAGCTGTATCATCTACAATTTAAGTTCTTATCTGAAATCCTTATGTGTATGCTTATGGACAATAGCACTGGGAGGATTGCAGTTCCTTGAGGAGCCCTAGTAGAAATAAACAAGCTTGAGATGGTAGTTTCTGTTTGTTTTAACATACTCTCAGCTGGAGAGGAAGTCCAGAATTCACAATGTGATGGAATCACAGCTTGATCTGTGCTTTAGCCTCAAGGAAACTAGAGACTTAAATGCAGATGCAGAAGTCTAGAAGAGCATCTTCGTGTAAAATGGCTTCTTCAGATGTATTATGTATGATGTTCACAGCTGCACATGAAAACGCTTGTTTGCCCTTATCGTCACAAAGCTCTGGCCTTAGGACTACATGTGTGGTCACATTCTGTGTGGGAATGTAAGACGCTGCGTTATGCGACACAATGATCAAAGATGTGGGAATTGTAATTTAATTTGTAATTCTGAAACACAAACTTTTAAAAACAGTTGCATGTAGTGCAAGGTTTTCGAAAGCAACACTGTTATCGTCTCCAGGTAAACAATAAAACATGAATCTGTGAAAGCGGTGACATCATGCATTTGTATTTTACATGTTCAGTCTATGCTCATTTGCCGCAAGTGCTCTGTATAGGAATCAATGCTTATGTACGCAAGCGCATAGTCTTTCTTTACAAAGTGATATCGCCAACTACTGACCTGGAATGCATAATACAGCGTCTTTAGTCATTTTCTCGGATCTGTGTGTACAATGTCATCAGTGGTGGATTTAGCAAATTGGGGGCCCAAGGCAAAGGTAGTATGGGCCCCCATCCGATCTTTAAAAGAGAATGAAAAAAATAAAAATACAAAAATATATGACAAATAAACCATTCAATGGCACTTTCTGGAGAGTTTTGTGCAAAGAAATATAGAAAGAAATAGGTCTAGCAAGTCTCATATTTCTGTAATTCGCACAGATCAAAACACAAATATGCTGGCAGAATAGATTGCTAAGTCTAGAAACACTGCTTTATTTAATGTTTTTTATGATGACTTTGTGAAAGGTTAGCTAAACAGCATGAGACGTCTTCCAGCTGGCCAGTAAGTTATTTGGCAAATTTCATTCATACAGATCTGTAAATTATGCTATAGTTTTTAGTGTTATACATTTCTTCCAGATAATCACGATGATCATTGCGTTTGTCTTACCGAATGGGGTAACTTTATGCAATTACAGTTTGTCTATAAGCTTTTTTTTATATTAATGCCGACAGTAAAATGTTGCCAGATATTGCTACGAAAAACAGCAAAAACAAAACAAATTAATAATAATAATCCGAAGTAAGTTCAAAGCTTGTGTTTTGAAAATAAGATTAATATATCACTAAGCCTAACATATAACTTTCCACTTTATAACTTCCTAAAGTGTCACATTAAACCAGAAAAACAGGTCCAGAAGACTACTGCACCTTTCCATTAGGTGGATCTGGCAACACGGAGACTGAACCCGTGCCCTCACTCACAAAGCGCTCTCATGCACCGCACTCATATGAGGTGGTTTAAACGGCTGATTAATCATTTAGAGAGCTTGACATTTTATTTTTGAATGTAAAAAAATGACAGAGGTCCGGACTTCGGTGACTTCATAGCTGGCTACGGCCATGGACTTCTAACATATTGTTAGCATTGTTGTCATTGTCAGCGGGCATCACAAAAATAGTTTGTTACCTTCTGCAATTTTGCTGAAAACGTTTTGCTTTCCTCCCGCGTCCTGCTTTTTCAGCACCGCTTGGGTAGCTGTAGCTTTGCTTCTTTACTCTGTCTACTACTCTGTACACTCTGCCTGTCACTTCTTATTCTCTCATCAGTTTTTTTGCGCATTACAACCTTGTCACTTTCGCACGCAAAAAGTGAGATAATGGAATAGTCCAATAAGTCAGTGTAATGTAGTGAGGTGGGTGAGGAGCCCCTTCTGTCTGCGACACTAATGATTTTATGCGTTTTTTAGAAATATATAATTTGCGAAAAGGAAAAAAACAACAACAACAACTTAAGCATAATTGAATGGGACATTTTGGGGGCCCCTAGGTAGCTCGGGGCCCAAGGCAGTTGCCAGACCTTTGCCTAATGGTTAAGTCCGCCCCTGAATGTCATTGTACAAAGAAAAACCATTTCTGTTTTTTTGTACATCGTTGTCATGCTCTAAAGAATCTTAGAATTTTTGCCATAATCTATTGCTATCCCTTTAGGTGAGTGCTACAGGATGATTATCTGAATGCTCAAATATGTGGAACAACAAAACATCCAATACACTCTTACAAAAAACACTCCAATTGGGGTCTTTATTGGCATTGATGGTTCCTTGAAGAACCTTTAACATCCATAATAAAACCTTTCATTATTGTCAAAAGGTTCCTCATTTAGTGAATTTTGTTTTTTTAAATCAGGGATGTTCCAAACCGTTCCTGAAGGGCCACTGTCTGGAAGTTTCTCAGTATGCCTCTGATTTTTGGGTTCAGGTGTAGGTATTTAATTGTGGCTGGAGCTAAACCAGGGTGTCCGCTGGGTTTTAAAAGATCTAAAAAGTGATAAATCAAAATTGTCAAATTTAAGGCCATTAAAAGTGTTAAATTTAGTCTGAGAGGTATTATTTTTGAAAAATTAGGTATTATTTTTTTTTCAGACTATCAGGTGTCCTATTCTGTGTTTGTGTTAGTCCGTTTAAATATGGGCTTTAGCTTATCTGGGCACAATCAAAGATCTCTCATCTTCTGTCTATATGTTTGATGCTGACGTCATATTCAGTTGCTGGACGATATGGCGACTATATAGAGGCTATATAACCCTGATCACCTGAAGTGATCACCTGGATTTAGAGCCTACCTATATTGTATTTATATAAAGCATTCACAGGCAAATTTACTTTAGCCTATGTAGGTCTCTATATTGCTTTTATTTCCCTGGTATTGAAATCAGGCAAACATAAATGTCAGGCGACACGATTGGTGGCTGCATGTCAATATCACTGGATCACTGGATCTTTAGTAAGTTCTTAGGAACACTATATTGAGTCCAACATTTAGTTTAAATTGATCAAATTGTTCATTTTAGTCGCATTTTCGCAGTTTCCCCTATTAAATCCAGTCACGCAGCAGATCTTTTGCCACTCAGTTAGGTTGAGGGGGTTGTACCGGCGGGAAAGTGATGTCAAATGCATTCCCTCTATTGTTTGGTGTGTAAAAAAACATCAATGTCAACTGGATGATGGGAGCTAATGCACTTCGGCCGCATATGTTATAAATGTCAAAATCTGTGTAATAGAAAGGTTGCTGGTTAACACTTGCAATTCAGTGTCGTGATGGTTTTAAAAAAAATTCTGAAGGTAGTAAAAAAGGTATTAAAAAGTAGTAAATTTAACTTAAGGATTACTGTATATACCCTGTAAACTCTGCAGGACAGTGGCCCTCCAGGAATAGGATTGGACACCCCTTTAGATTATTTAAAACCTTCTTTCAAGAACTTTATATTGAAAGAACCAAAAATGGTTCTTCTTAGTAATGATGTATGTCTCGAGACCACTTTTACGCGGTCTCGGTCTTGTCACGGTCTTGACGGTCTTTGGTCTTGGTCTTGTCTTGGTCTCGGACCTCTCGGTCTTGTCTAGGTCTCGCTGTCTCAGACCGACATAGTGGTCGGGGGATTTAGCAATACAATACTACAATATCCACGACGATATCCGCAACAGATTGAGGTGCGCGTCCGAGTGAAGACACGGTGTGCGCGAGCCACACGAGAAAACACTGATCACGGCGGCAACGAGCACTTTGATCACTTGATTTAAAAAACACATATCATGTAGCCTACAGTTATTGTATTGTATTGTATATGTATTAATATTTAGTAAAACACATATCAGTGACATGATGGGTTTTAACTTCATTCAGGAGATTTTGGGTAACTGCACAACTGACAGATGACTTTGAGTGCACTGCCAACGGTGTGTGTGTGTGTGTGTAACCACAGCGACAAAACAACCAACTTTCGGTTCCTGCACTTAAGCTTATAATTTCGTTTTTAAAAATACATAAATATTAAAAAAAAACACACATCATGTACAGTTATTGATGTATTAATATTTAGTAAAACACATATCAGTGACATGATGGGTTTTAACTTCATTTAGGAGATTTGGGGTAACTGCACAACTGACAGATGACATGATATCACATATCAGGGTTATTGATTTATAAATCACATATCTGTTATTGCGCTGTCATTCTGAAAACACTGCACTGTTGTTCTGAACCCCAATTGCATTCTTCAAGGTATAAGTACATACTTACAACATGTTTTCTGCAAAATGTGATTCTGAAAGTTGTACAGAATCCATTTTAAAACTTTTATAAATGTAAAAGTTGCAGAATGGACTCATTTGGAGACTGGCAGAGATAGACAGGCAATGCAAAACAAAATCTTACAAGTTATTGCTTAGCTTCAACAACACTAGTCTGTCTTGGTCTTGAGTCTCAACTTGGTCTCAACTTAGTCTGTCTTGGTTCTCAACTTGGTCTTCAGTCTTGGTCTTGACTTGGTCTGTCTTGGTCTCGACTTGGTCTCAGTTCTTGGTTCTCGAGCTTGGTCTGTCTTGGTCTCAAGTCTTGGTTCTCGAGTTCTTGGTCTCAAGACTTGGTCTGTCTTGGTCTCCAACTTTCAGTCTTCAGTCTTGGTCTCAACTTGGTCTGTCTTGGTCTCGGTCTTGGTCTTCTAGTCTTGGTCTCGAGCTTGGTCTGTCTTGGTCTCGAGTCTTGGTCTGTCTTTGGTCTGTCTTGGTCTCAAACTTGGTCTGTCTTGCGTCTTCGACTTCGGTCTTCATCTTGGTCTTGACTTCGTACTGTCTAGTCTAAAGACGTTAGGTCTCGAGTATTAGTCTAAAGCTTTGGTCTGTCTGAGTCTAGAGTCTTTAGTCTCAAGTCTTGGTCTTGGTCTTCATCTTGGTATTCATCTTAGAACTTGGCGTGTCTAGTCTAAAGTCTTGAGTCTCAAAGTCTTGGTCTCGACTTCGTATGTCTTCATCGACTTGCGTCTTCAGAGTCTTGGTCTCGAACTTCAGTCATGTCTAGCTTCGTCTAGAGTCTTGAGTCTTCAGAGTCTTTAGTCTAAAGCTTGGTCTGTCTTAGTCTTGAGCTTGGTCTTGGTCTCGAGCTTCGGTCTGTCTCGGTCTTAGAGTCTTAGTAGAGTCATTAGTCTCGAGACTTGGTCTGTCTTGGTCTTGGGCTTGGTCTGTCTTGCGTCTGTCGAACTTGGTCTGTCTTGGTCTCACTGGTCTTGGTCTGGTCTTGACTTGGTCTGTCTTGGTCTCAAAGCTTGGTCTGAGTCTTAGTTGTCGACTTGGTCTGTCTCTGGTCTCTCGAGTCTTGGTCTCGGTCTTGGTTCTCGAGCTTGGTCTGTCTTGGTCTAAATTCTTGGTCTTGGTCTTAGTCTGTCTCTGGTCTGTCTTGGTCTCAAGAGCTTGGTCTGTCTTGGTCTCGACTTCAGTCTTGGTCTTGGTCTTGACTTGGTCTGTCTTGGTCTTGGACTTGGTCTTCGAGTCTTGGTCTCGAACTTGGTCTGTCTTGGTCTTGAAGTCTTGGCATCTTGGTTCTGAAGCTTGGTCTGTCTGGTCTCTGGTCTTGGTCTTCAGTCTCGACTTGGTCTGTCTTGGTCTCGACTTGGTCTGTCTCGGTCTTGGTCTTGAGTCTTGGTCTCGGTCTTGGTCTCGACTTGGTATGTCTTGGTCTCGATACCCTCTGGTCTTGGTAGTGTCTTGGTCTCGGTTTAGGCGGTCTTAACTACAAGTCTACTTCTTAGGCATCACTGTGAAAACCCCCCTTTGCAACTATTTTTTAAGAGTGTAGACCTATCAGCAGCCAACAAATATCTGATAGGATTGAATGAGTGGCGAGAGAGCACGCCAAATGTGAGGTGTGAGAGGAAGTGTTAAGTGTACAGTGAGCTGTCAGGGTCGGGAATGCTTCATAAGATCAGAAAGACATCTGACCTGATTTCAGCAGCAGCAACCATCCAAAATCACATCGAACATCTGTCTTTTTAATCCATCACATCAACCGGAATCAAGTGTTTGTGTTTGTGGTTAGTTGACTGGCAATGAGTGGTTTTGTGTCTGCCTTCTTTATAAGTGTAGTGTTCGCATGTGTGGCAAGCTGACTGGAAATCTGTGGTTTGTGTGTCTCTGTGTAGGTGTTCAGCTTTCAATACATGTCTTTCATACAGTCTGTGTGGTTGCACTGCTTGGAAACACACACATGTTCACACTTATGTGAACACGCGAACACACACACACATGCAATGAGTTGGACAGGAAGAGACGGGCTGTGAACTGTCTTCTCTTACAAGTTACTTCCTTTTCGATTTGAAGCTCATATACCCATAGGTGACAGCTCAAGCTAATCAAATGCAACAGTGTCTCTCATGGCTCATTTTAATTGCTGCTTTGTCTTATATGTTTATGTTCTTTGAAGATACTGTCTTAGCACAGCAAGTTCAGGCACCCAACCAATTTTGATACGATTACAATTTCATTTTCACTTTTTAAAAAAGTGTTTATGCGCATAGAATTTGATGCTTTATGCACTGACTGTTGTTTTTGAGAGACAGGCAAGTCATGTGAGGAATGTTATATTGATGGCTTAAATAAATTAGATTAACACACAAACACAGATACAAGCTAACACTTCTGCACAAACACAAATTAATGGTGTTCAACTAATATATGAAGATTAATAATCATTATAATACTATTATAATGACTATCACAGCTTTTTTACCTTATTTTTTTCTTTATTTGCATTGGTACATTATTTTCATTACAATAAAACACATTTTAGCTCACATTCTCATCATGACAATGGATCTGGATTTTGTTCACATGAGCTTTTTTTATTATACATATTTTTCATATTTTTAAAATGTCTTTACTATCACAGGAATACATACATTTTAAAATATATAAAATATAAAACAGTTATTTTAAATGTAATAATATTTCACAAAATTACTATTTTGATCAAATAAATGCAGCAAATGTGAGCAAAAATAAATAATAAATCTTACCAATTTTAAACTTTTGAATGGTAGTGTGTTTTTAATTAAAGGTGTCATGACATGGATGCACAAATTACAGTATTTACAGCATTACAGTAATGACAAATTGCTTAGTTGCTTGAATGTCATTATAATAATGTCACAATTAAAAAATATAAATGTATGAGATGATGTACATCCAGCCGGTGGTTCTCTCAAAATAACTCCTGACAGGATGATGAGGACCTTGAAGCGAAGGACAGCTTGATCCACCTGAAGTGGGTTATTTTGAGAGAACCACCGGCTGGATGTACATTATCCCGCTTATTGCCACATAAGTACATAATTAGACACGAAATATTGATCTGTGTTGTAATATTTGATTAGGTCTTTAAACATAAAGCTTCCGCGGAGAGAGCAGTTGCAGCGCGGCAAGTTCAAACTAAACGGACATTTAAGAGATACGGTATTAGTCATTCTTATCACTTTATTACACAGCATTTAGCCACGTAAATAATTATCGGGATGAGACATATTGATTTAAGATTAAACTGTTTTAAAATCGTACCTTTGTATCTCATAATCCAACAGTCACAAAATGTGAGAGTCCACGATAGGTGGCATAATGAAATAACTGTACATAAAACATTGATTCGAACTGAGTTTTAATATTTTAATAGCTCACCAAATGCAAAACCTCCACGAAAGAAAAAAACGTTCCTAGCAATGTATAGTGCTGCTGATTTCAGTAACCCGGATTAGTCTGCGTTATCTGTTTTGAACGGTCGTTCTCTGGGAATAACTGGATAGTGCAATTGACCAATCAGAATCAAGTATTCCACAGAGCCGTGTAATAAATATATTAAATGATCTTAAATACTTCTCTCGTTTCTTTATTTCAAATTTTGGGGCGAAATGTGACCTAAAGATGTAATGTGAGCTTCTCTTTGGTTATCCCTCTATTTTTTTTTTTTGTGCATTTCTAATTTCCCCCTAACTCTCACTTGTTTGTTGTTCACCACCTGATGCTGCGTCTCTATCAGAGTGAAAATGGCAGTGTGGATCCAGGCCCAGCAGCTGCAGGGAGATGCTCTGCATCAGATGCAGTCTCTCTACGGGCAACACTTCCCCATAGAGGTGCGACACTACCTGTCCCAGTGGATAGAGGGACAACTCTGGTATGTGAAGAGTTTGCCTGAGCTCATTTGCAGATTTTGACACTTTTTATTACATCAATGTTATTTACTGTGTCTGTTTGTCCTCTGTCAGGGATGCGATAGATTTAGAGAACCCTCAAGAAGAGATTAAAGCCAAGCGTTTATTGGACAACCTGATCCAGGAACTACAGAAGAAAGCAGAGCATCAAGTGGGAGAGGACGGCTTCTTACTCAAGATCAAATTAGGACATTATGCTTCACAGCTGAAGGTTCTGCTTGTTCTTTGTTTGCGAGTACATTTCAAGACTGATGAGTTTTGTCAGAACAGACTTTTGATTTTAACACATTCAAAAGCTCCTAAATGAATGTTTACACACACACTTCATTGAAAAACATACAGACTAAAAGACACAGATGTCTTTTATATGTTTGTTTAAGATGTTTCTCTTAAAAGATATTTAGAGAAATAAAATTAGAGACTATAGATAGAAAAAATGAAAAATAAATGAGAGTTGTTGATGTACAGTGAATCAGTGGAGTGATGATAAAGCCATTATTGAGAACAGGCCGGTCAGGAAAGTGCAGCCGCAGTGCTTACTGTCATTAGTGTTGCACTGTGTACTTGAGTGTGTTAATGTAAACAAGACCGAGTAGATGGAGGTGTGATTTTGTGTTTATTTTCTTCTAATTCTGACTCGGTGTGTGTTTTCAGAGCACATATGACCGCTGTCCCCTGGAGTTGGTGAGATGCATCAAACACATCCTGTACACGGAGCAAAGACTCGTCAGAGAGGCGACTAATGTGAGTGGATAGAGTAGGTGGTTTATTAGGACAGTTCATACAAAATAATGGGTGATTTAAAATTAACTGTCTGCATTCTTTATTCATATATATATATATATATATATATATATATATATAAAGGTAAAGAATACATACAGTTAATTATATATATATATATATATATATATATATATTTATATATATATATATATTTATATATATATATATATATATATATATAATGTGTGTGTGTGTGTATATATTGTGTGTATGTGTGTGTGTATACATTTACAAAATAATTATACACAGTGCACCCACATATATTATGTAAACACAAACTTTTATTTTGGATGCGATTAATCACGATTAATCATTTGACAGCCCTATATATATATATATATATATATATAAAATAAGGTAAAGAATGTGTACAGTTAATTATTTATATATATATATATATATATATATATATATATATATACATATATATATATATATATATATATATATATATATGTATATATATATATATGTGTGTGTATGTTTGATATATAGTATGATGATCACAATGCACCCATATATGTAACATAGTCGATTATCACGATTATATATATATATATATATATATACACACACCGGCCACTTTATTAGGTACCCCATGCTAGTAACGGGTTGGACACCCTTTTGCCTTCAGAACTGCCTCAATTCTTCGTGGCATAGATTCAACAAGGTGCTGGAAGCATTCCTCAGGGAGTTTGGTCCATATTGACATGATGGCATCACACAGTTGCCGCAGATTTGTCGGCTGCACATCCATGATGCGAATCTCCCGTTCCACCACATCCCAAAGATGCTCTATTGGATTGAGATCTGGTGACTGTGGAGGCCATTTGAGTACAGCGAACTCATTGTCATGTTCAAGAAACCAGTCTGAGATGATTCCAGCTTTATGACATGGCGCATTATCCTGCTGAAAGTAGCCATCAGAAGTTGGGTACATTGTGGTCATAAAGGGATGGACATGGTCAGCAACAATACTCAGGTAGGCTGTGGCGTTGCAACGATGCTCAATTGGTACCAAGGGGCCCAAAGAGTGCCAAGAAAATATTCCCCACACCATGACACCACCACCACCAGCCTAAACCGTTGATACAAGGCAGGATGGATCCATGCTTTCATGTTGTAGACGCCAAATTCTGACCCTACCATCCGAATGTCGCAGCAGAAATCGGAGCTCATCAGACCAGGCAACGTTTTTCCAATCTTCTATTGTCCAATTTCGATGAGCTTGTGCAAATTGTAGCCTCAGTTTCCTGTTCTTAGCTGAAAGGAGTGGCACCCGGTGTGGTCTTCTGCTGCTGTAGCCCATCTGCCTCAAAGTTCGACGTACTGTGCGTTCAGAGATGCTCTTCTGCCCACCTTGGTTGTAACGGGTGGTTATTTGAGTCACTGTTGCCCTTCTATCAGCTCGAACCAGTCTGGCCATTCTCCTCTGACCTCTGGCATCAACAAGGCATTTCCGCCCACAGAACTGCCGCTCACTGGATGTTTTTTCTTTTTCGGACCATTCTCTGTAAACCCTCAGAGATGGTTGTGCGTGAAAATCCCAGTAGATTAGCAGTTTCTGAAATACTCAGACCAGCCCTTCTGGCACCAACAATCATGCCACGTTCAAAGTCACTCAAATCACCTTTCTTCCCATACTGATGCTCGGTTTGAACTGCAGGAGATTGTCTTGACCATGTCTACATGCCTAAATGCACTGAGCTGCCGCCATGTGATTGGCTGCTTAGAAATTAAGTGTTAACGAGCAGTTGGACAGGTGTACCTAATAAAGTGGCCGGTGAGTGTATATATATATATATATATATATATGTATATATATATATATATATATATATATATATATATATATATATATATATATATATATATATATGTGTATATAAATATATATATGTGTGTATGTTTGTATATATGTATGTATGTGTGTTTCTAAATTTACTTTTATACACAGTGCATATATATGAAACACAAACTTTTATTTTGGATGCGATTAATCGATATATATATATATATATATATGTGTGTGTGTGTGTGTGTGTATATATATATATATGTATATATATATATGTGTGTGTGTGTATATATATATATATATATATATATATATGTGTGTGTATATATATATATATATATATATATATATATACATACAGCTATGGAAAAGAATTAAGGGACCACTGCCAAATCAGCAGTTGCTCTGGATTTATTATTTATATTATAAATAATAAATCCAGAGCAACTGCCTGATTTGGCAGTGGTCTCTTAATTTTTTCCATAGCTGTATATATGTATATGTATGTAATAAATGCAGATTTGGTGAGCAGAAGAGACCTCTTCTACAATCTAAAACAACTGCTTTCTATGTTAATATACTGTAAAGTGTATCACATGAGCCTTCAGAAATGATTCTAATAAACTGATTTCATGCTTAAGAAGCATTACCTATTATTATCATTGTTAAAACTGTTGTGCTGCTTAATATTTTTGTTGAAACTGTGATATGTTTTTTCAGGATTCTTTCATGAATAGAACGATTTTTTAGTAACAACATGAAAGTCTTTACTGTCACTGTTACTGTTTATCAATTTAACGTGTCCTTGATGAATAAAAGTAATAATTTATTTAAAAAAAAATTATTGGCCTTGAACTTTCCAACAGTATAGTCTATTTATTGTCTTTTTGTTACACAGATAAGTGTAATAGTTAGGAATAAATCTGTTAATTTCAAGAATTGATACCTGATATGAACATTGAAATCTGCCCTGAACATGATGTCTATATAGATTTTTATATTATTTTTTAATTAACACTATCAATCATGAACGACTGGAAAAATGGTCAGAAATGTGTGGGAACCCAGGTCTGTGAATTGTTCCATAACATATGATTCCAACATTTTACAGACCTCATAATTTTACTCCCAGAGTTCTCTCTACATTCGACTGATTTATAAACACTTTGTTTAAACAAGCCATGAAATATGTTTTGTATCATTTATAAAAAGAGAAAACTATGTTTTCTTCTTCACTGAGTAATAAACAGGGCCCCTGTAAATGAGACTGACTTTTACAATCTTCAGAAATAGAATTTGCATTGCGCATGTGTACATCAACGTACATACACACTGTCAGAAACAAAGGTACAAAAGCTGTCACTGGGCATGCACTAAATATACTAATCTACACACAAATTCATGATACCTGCCAAGAAAGTACACCGTTTTATGAGAGTAAAGAGGAATTTACAGATTTTATTAACTGAACTGACATCCCATAACATCATAAAACTAGATATCTAATCTAACTAATATCAGTATATCTAGAGGCTCACATACAAATGAAAATGCCCACTCATTCCTTATGTTCTCACACCAGTAGATCCACTCAACACATAATATTTATGTTTACATACCATGTATGCACTAAACAAACAATATAGTTCGCTCAAACACACATATACGTGCACCCAGTCTTACGTGGGCATTGAGGAATAACATCACCTGCGTGGGTTATTCATAAACAATAGGACCGAGATGATAAGGACAGTATACATATTGAAGCTTTGGTTTGTGGGATTTTCGTAGAAGAACCGTTGATCAGGTTGTTTTAAAAGTATCTGCAAACTTTCTTAATCCTGCTAGTTTAACAAAACTAAAATATACAAAAAGGTCATGTGTCTATGCTTTTCTGAAATATTTTGTTATCATTTTGTGAAACATGATTTTATTGAAACTGAACCAGGTTGGTTGTCACTCATGTGTGTCTGTGATTGGCAGTCAAGCCTCACCGGTGGGCGGGGTGATGGACAGCATGTCGCAGAAGTACCATCAGATAAACCAGGTGTTTGAAGAGCTCCGAATATTGACCCAGGACACAGAGAATGATCTCAGAAAACTACAGCACAACCAGGAGTACTTCATTATACAATACCAGGAGAGCCTCAGAATACAGGGTATATGTCCACACGCATTAACATTTATACGTTCAGCAAACGCTGTTATCCTTGCATTCAAAATATGTTTTTCATCAGTTCATGTATTCCCTGGAAATCAAACTTTGCCATTGCAAGAGCCATGCTTTACGTGCTTTACATGCTCAAATTAAAACAGTCTGTATGTTCACACAATTCCTGAGAACACCATTGAATTACAAATCAATTCTGAATTTAGATCTCTAATAATTGATAAATAAGCATTATTTGTAAAGATAATTGCTATAGAAAACAACTGAAAATGTCAGCTCAGAGGGAAAAAATTCTGAATATTCTAATATGTGTGAAAAACTAATATGTGGACTGAATATTCATGTGCTTTGTGCAGCTCAGTTATCAAGCCTGGCTACACTGCCTCCAGCAGACCGACAGCTACGAGAGCCCAGCCTGCTCAGCAAGAGAGCCACAGTGGAGGCCTGGCTGACCCGAGAGGCCAACACCCTTCAGAAATACAGACTGGTACTCGCACATACATGCTCAGAATGAATACTGTGTGTATAGCATTAGCATAATACAACAGTAGTAGCACATGCTTTTAAGAGCCACGTCTTAAACATTTAGCACTTTTTTTTAAAAGAAATTAAAACTTTTATTCAGCAAGAATGCATTCAATTAATAAAAAAGGTACAATAAAGACAACAAGGATACAATGAAGTTATTACAAATAAATGCTGTTTTGATAATTCAATTTATCACAATAAATGTATCTTTGATTATCAATTTTACTTGGGTATACATCAATACAGAAGAAAATGTTGTTATTTTTGTTTAATTACGACTTTAAGGCATTTAAAGCATACAACTTTTAATCCTTGCGCCGGGCTTAAAAGGGGTTGGTCTGAAGTAGCTTCATTATTCATAGGTGTGGTTTGGGCGTAACGTTAAATAAACCAATTCAGAGCGTCATCCACAGTACTCCTTTAAGAGCAGGTACGCACGTTGCATGGCAGATTGTTATTATTATGGCGGATTATCGAGGTGCGCGTCAGAAGCGGTTCACAGCCGAGGAGACCGACGTTCTTGTCAGGGCAGTGACAGACAGAGAAGTGACGTTGTATGGACATGGGAGAAAACCCACCCAAATCAGTCGGTTAAACAAGCGTGGGATGAAAAAAAAAAAACAGTTTTGTTTTACATCTTCATGGACACCACAATGATTTCCCTCATGTGCTAATATTTTTCCTTGTTATAATGTATGATTTCCAAAAAAAACTACATTATAGCCAAGCATTCACACTTGAAACGCGCAACACGCCACTGATGAAAATTAAGTCATTAATTACTCACCCCCATGCTGTACCAACCCCGTAAGACCTTCGTTCATCTTCGGAACACAAATGAAGATATTTTTGATTAAATCTGAGAGCTGGATCACTCCTCCATAGACTGCCTAAGGGACTGGCACTTGATGGCCCATAAAGTCATTAAAGAAAATGTTTAAATATTCCATGTGCCTACAGTGGCTCAATTATAAGTTTATCAAGCGACGAGACTACTTTTTGTGCGAAAAAAACATTAATAACGACTTTATTCAACTATTCCATTACTTCCTTATGGGCGCATGCACTGATAAACTGAGATGAGGAGTTGCTCTCTGACTACTTCTTGTTACCGGCTGCTCACCGCTGAGGAGTATCCCCCACCTACCGTATAAGATGATGTGCTGATATAGCTGGAAGCGCAAAACTTTCTGTTTATACAAGCAGAGGAAGATGCGCGCTGTACAGTACGCTTTCAATTACCGTATTTTCTGCACTATAAGGTGCACTTAAAAGCCTTTAATCTTCTCAAAGAACGACAGTGTGCCTTATAATCCGGAGCGTCGATTATAATACGGTAGGTGGCGGTAATACTCCTAGCGGTGAGCAGCCCGTAACAGAAGTCGAAAAAGAACTTCCGTCAGTCTCGTCCAAATCTCTTCTACTCTGTCAAGGCCCATTAGGAAGTAATGGATAGTTGAATAAGTCGCTATTTATGTTTTTCGCACAAAAGTAGTCTCGTCGCTTGATAAACTTATAATTTGAGCCACTGTAGACACATGGAATATTTAAACATTTTCTTTAATGTCTTTATGGGCCGCTCAGAGCCAGTCCCTTAGGCAGTCTATGGAGGAGTGATCCAGCTCTCAGATTTAATAAAAAATATCTTTATTTGTGTTTCGAAGATGGACGAAGGTCTTACTGGGTTGGGTACAGCATGGGGGTGAGTAATTAATTACTTAATTTTAATTTTTGGGTAAACTGACCCTTTAAGACCAGTTTTGTTCTGGTCAGTGGCGGAATTGTTTTCTGAAACTGCAAAATAGCACTAGGGATTGTTTGCGATGAAACACGCCTCCGTTTTTGCACCGACCCTCCCAGGGAGCGCAAGTTCATTCCCTAGTTTACTGACGTGCGAGTGAAATGGAGAAGAAAAGCTCGCTTTGCGTGGGTGCAAAATAGAGAACGATACATGCGTCAGGGTAAAAAGTTATTTGCGCCGGGTGCAAGATAGGGCCCTATATGTCTTCTTTAAAATGAAAACAACACTTGATGTTACATTTGATGTTACACATTTCGTTTTCAAGTACAGTACTAAACTTGAGGGCCAGGTTGTCATTTACATGAGGACAGTACATACAGTATGTTCACATCTGTTTATGTGATGTCATATGAGCTTGTGTGTGTGTGTGCTCAGGGTTTGGCAGAGAAACACCAGAAGACACTGGCATTGCTTACGAGAAACAGCAGACGGTGATTCTTGATGACGAGCTGATACAGTGGAAGAGACGTCAACAGCTGGCTGGAAACGGTGGCCGCTGAGGGAGGACTGGACATACTGCAGTCATGGTAGCTGCACACATTTACATAGGATGTATCATAGACCTGTATTGTTTTTAAAGCTAAAGTTAATTATAATTACTACAGATTAACCTAAACACTTTGCATTTATATTACGCATGCACAACTTAACAGAGCAGACTTTTTATTCATGTTTTTGTTACACACTTCTGCTTGTGTGCATGTGCACAGGTGTGAGAAGCTAGCAGAAACCATTTGGCAGAATCGTCAGCAGATCCGGAGGGCGGAGCATCTGAGACAGCAGCTGCCCATTCCTGGCCCCATCGAAGAGCTGCTGACCGAACTCAACAGCACCATCACGGACATCATCTCAGCTTTAGTCACCAGGTGTGTGTATTTGTATGTTTGAGAGAGAGTCGCAGTTCAGTTACAGTTAAGTGATTGCAAAGTGGAGTAACACAACCAATTTCCGCACTGTAATCAACATCATGCATTTTTTTATATGCACTCTTTCTAGGCATTGCTACTATTTAAGTGTTGACATCACAATGCATTTGAAAGCATTATATTAGTTGCCATGGTGACTTGCCAACCACATTCAAAGTCATACATTAGCCTCCTTTTCGGTTTTCTGTATGTGTTTATTTTTTTACTCAGTATCCACCTTATTCCTGACGACCTCACTGCGTTTTGTATTATGGGCGGCACTTCCATTTTTTGGGGAACTTCCATTCAAAAAGGCTGAAACAAATCATTTTAAATCATAAGGTTGCCCTACAAATAAAGCTGATACTAGGTATTTTAACATGACATGTTATAACAAGAATATCTATGACAAGAGCTCTTCAGTCGCTGCTTTCTTTTTTTGCAATCCGCTGTAATAGTATGAAAAAGGACAACATATACGGCACATTTGTGGTCTGTCTCCTGAATTTAATTTACGATATTCCTTTAATAATTCACTGGAATGCACGGAAGAATCTCTCGTTATTCTCCCCAAATCCTCATGTCTCTTTCAGGTTTGTTTTCATGGGTAAATGCAATTAATAATCTGTCAAAAGGACTTTAATATAGTTTCATGCAATACTGAACTTTAACATTTTTGATTAAGGCTTGTTACACAATACAGATATTTGCCTACTACAGTGATATTTAACCAAAGACTTGCGTGTTTGGGGCTATTTTTGGTCTGTTGAAAGTACCCAATTGTTGATTCTTTTACACTTTTAAATTTCATTTTAATGTTTGATGGTTGAAGGGTGTGTCGACTAATGTCATCTCATGACACTTATTTAGCGTATTGCGTTCATAGAGCGAGCCTTCCACTGATTGTTTACTACTGTAACGGAAGTTACACCCATGTTTGCGCAAAGCGTCAGGACTAATCCAAGTGGGTTATACATTTACATTTAGTTATTTAGAAGACACTTTGGTAACACTTTACAATACGGGTGCACTAGATACGCATTAATTCATGATTAACTTATGCACAGATAATACTGAATTAATGTGTAACTAATGATTATTTAAGCTATTTATTAATGATTACCACCAGGGCCTGAAGTTAACTTTTCGGCCACCGGCCACTGTGGCAGGTGTATTTAAAAATTCACCTGCCACAGAGACTTTTTTACTAGCCATTTTATTTTGCTTCATAAACGTGAAAAAAACGGGATTTTCACAATATTCTTCTTTAACTTGTAATACACATTTAAGTGCTGTCAAGTAATTTTTAATATCTTTTTATTCATTGATTTTGACAGACACACATGATCATTTTAGAAGAAAATTTTAAATGGCATTTAGAGGCTTTTGCATCTGATCTCTTCATATAGTATAGGCTATAATATAGTATATACTCAACAGATAGACCTACCGCAGCTCGTAAACAAACCACACGGCTATGTTGATGGCTGATTTAAGTCACGGTCTTACTCTTAAAAGCTTTTAGTTACAGCGTTCAGCCAACGCCTTGTATTTCAACTTCCAGATAATATGACAGGTACACTAATATGCATTAAAACATGATTAATTACTTCATTGTTAGTGCAAATTCATGTGCAAATTACTACAATTACTAAATGACTAGTTAATAATGATGTGCCCCAACAAGTAGTCATAACATAATGAGACCTTTGCAAATCATTAGCTAATGATTAATTAAAAGCAGACAACTGGAAGTTGAAGTTCATAGCCTTGACTAATTGTGGTAATTAACACATTAATTCACACTATTAGTTAATAAAAAATGTCATTAGGAATTACTACACAATGTCACATTGAATTAATAGCAATTTATGTATTACTTAATCTATTAATCATATAGACTCTTTATTAGTTGCTGATGCAGTAATCATTAATTAATGGTTTAGTTCTTCATGAGTTCTACATTAACCAATGATTATCTGTGCATTAGTTAAGCATGAATTAAATGCATATTGATGCACCCATTATTGTAAAGTGTTACCGGATGCTTTTATCCAAAGTGACTTACAAATGAGGAGAGCAAATGTAGCAAACAAACGAACAATACGGCAACAACATGCAAGTGCCGTGACCAGTCTCCAGTTAGTCCAGCACAGTACACTTAGCAAGGTGTTCAGTTTTTGTTTTTTAAACAGATATAGAATAGTAAGTGTTAGTATTAATGGGTCAGATGTTGCCGGTAAAGATGTGTCTTCAGCAGTTTCGTGAAAATGGCTAAAGACTGCTCAGGTTCAGTTAGAAAGGTCATTCCACCAGCAGGGAACAGTCTAGGTGAAGGTCCGGGAAAGTGTTTTTATGCCTCTTTGAGATAGCACCACAAGGCGCCGTTCCTTTGCAGAATGCAAGCTTCTGGATGGCACATAGGTCTCAGTTCTGTAGGCAAACATCAGTGCCTTGAATTTGATGCAATCAGCAATTCATACTTTGCACGTGACATCACAAGTACTGGCTGGCGGGAAGAACGTCCTTCTGTAGCAACAAAACCCAGTTAACTAATCAAGGACCTTGCCAGGACATCTTCAGTTTTAATGTACAAATGTGTCATCTGTACGTGATTTGATTTGATGATATGAGAAGATGAATACATTGGAAATAAATGACACATTACAGTTTCACTGCGTCTACTTATTACTTAATTACAGTACTTTGCATGCATACTATCGTACACTTATTACTATACTACATTACAGCCTAACAGATTGCTAACAGGATTATACGCGTTCGCTGCCCCAGCTGCTCTTGTCTGTTTTCTGATGCTATGTGGAGTGGATAAGCAGGTAGGCTACAATGTTTGACATCCTGCTAGCCATGTATGATACAGTTGGCATAAGGTTTTATTTTTTATTATTCAAGCTGTCGTTTCCCCGGCAGGCAGGGTGTACATATTCAGATGAAGGCTTCATCACACGATGTGTTTCTTCCTGTAGTAGATATACATTGTTTAATGGATAAGAATTTAAAGTAAATATGTTTTTGTGTGTGTGTTTTCTCTGCAGTACCTTTATCATCGAAAAGCAGCCTCCTCAGGTGCTGAAAACACAAACTAAATTTGCTGCGACAGTGCGTTTGCTGGTAGGTGGGAAACTCAACGTGCACATGAACCCACCGCAGGTCAAAGCCACCATCATTCAGCGAACAACAGGCCAAGGCCTTGCTCAAGAATGAAAACACCAGAAAGTGAGTAAAAAACACATTTTAGTGTTGATTACTCATTGTGTAATTGGTCTAATATGCCTGAAAGCATGTTTCATCAGGCACCCTGATACACCATCCTACATTTACGAACATGCCCACATTTTTATGCACAGACCCAATTTTTACCTGCATGTGCCACTCAATGGACTCCTGATCTTGGTTAAAATGCTTATCTCCATCTTTAAGTCTACATGCTAAATAATGTTCTCTATATATGTGTCTGTCTGAACAGTGACAGCAGTGGCGAGATCTTGAATAGACAACTGTGTGATGGAGTACCACCAGACCACAGGCACCCTCAGTGCACACTTTAGAAATATGGTGAGTGCACTGTGGCCGTCTAGGGGCCAACTTTAGAAAAATGTCTGTAGGAGTATGTGAATGTTTCAAAGGACACTGTAAGCCACCATTTAAGTTTATTCATAATTTACTCTGTTTCTTCAGAGAACAGAGATCAGACGATCTATACTCTCGCTTACATATAAACCATGACAAACAATAAAAAATAATTTGTGTGTGTGTATATATATATATATATATATATATATATATATATATGTAACTATTTGTTAACCAGAAAGTGTAACAATTAACTTGTTACCCATGTAATTCTGTCTTACTTTTGTACACTATATTGTTTATAATAGGGGAAGTTTAAATGAAAAATGACTAAAACATTAAATGTTTTACTTAAAGTTTTTATTATAAACACTTGGTTAGACAATTTGTTATCTAATTTTACATTCTTAATCATATACTGTGAATGACATTTGTATTTTTGGGAAGGTCTTTTGTGTGATAGTGACTCATTCATGTATGAATGAGTAAGTATTTACTTTAAAAAAAAAAACTTTGCTGATAATTCACTCACCCCCATGTCATCCAAGATGTTCATGTCATTCTTTCTTCATTTGAAAAGAAATTAAGGTTTTTGATGAGAACATTCCAGGATTTTTTTCCATATAATGGGACCTAACCAAACTGTTCAAGGTCTAAATGAGAGTTTCAGTGCAGCTTCAAATTATATGGAGATCTGTTTTCATCAAAAACCTTAATTTCTTTTTCGAACTGGAAGAAAGAATGACATGGATATCTTGGATGATTTGGGGTGAGTAAATTATCAGCAAAGGTTTTTTTTTAAACTAAACTACTCCTTTAAATAGACTATATATTCTCTCTCTCTCTCATTTGTTCTGTAGTCTCTGAAGCGGATCAGGCGTCAGAACCGTCGAGGAGCGGAGTCTGTTACAGAGGAGAAGTTTACCATTCTGTTTGAATCACAGTTCAGTGTTGGCGGAAATGAGCTGGTATTTCAGGTTAAGGTGAGATTGAGATATCTCATGAACTGTTATGAACCACATATAGGGATGTATAAATAATAATAACTCTATGAATAATTTCTATGTTAATCAAATAGATTGTCATTCGTTTTTAACAAACATGCCTTATTCGACTGTAGTTGCTTTTTGGTTAATTCAGTTCGAAATAATGTTTAAGTATATTTAGCAGAACAAAGTGAACAGTTATAGTTGTTATATTTATGCTATACATTACCGTTCAAAACTTTTCGATTATTTTTTTTAATGGCAGCATTTACTCCAGTGTTCAGTCACATGATCCTTCTGAAATCATACTTATATGCTTATTTGCTGTGCAAGAAAAAAAATGTATTATCTGTGTTGAAACCTTTTGTGCTACCTAATGTTTTTGTAGATACATTTTTAAAGATAGAAACAGAATTTATTTGAAATAAAATTATTTTTTTTAACAAAATAAAAGTTTTTACTGTCACTTTTAGATCAATTGAATGTATCCTTACTGAACAAAAGTATAATTTATTTATTTCAAAAGAAAAGATCTTACCAGTATTGTCCAATTAATATTATTAAAGTAATTATGTAAAATGAAGTCAATTGCAACTTGGTTCATACATTTTTTCTCATCCACACAGACTCTCTCTTTGCCTGTGGTGGTAATTGTCCATGGAAGTCAAGACAACAATGCTACAGCCACAGTTCTATGGGACAATGCATTTGCTGAACCGGTTAGTTCCTGATAACATCAGTGCATCTTTGGTTGGGTGGTGTGGTGGTTAAAGTTCAGGCCATCATTATTGTGCCCTTAAGCAAAGTACTTAATACCAGGATATGGCGACATCACAACCAAGTAGTGGAAATAAATTCCAAGGTCATGTGGCGATAAATTAAGATCCTATATCTCAACCAGTGCTGAACATCAAAAATCAGCCCTGACTTGACAACACGCAAGACTAATTCTTCAAACCATATGTAATTTAATTTCTCTCCCACTCACCTGGATTTCAAACTCCCCACAACAAACAAACTAAACTGTCATGTTTCAGAGCGTGGGTGTTGATTTGGATGACTAATGACATATGACTAACATTCCTTTACCGTACCCTTATTTTCCTTAAAGGAACATCCATAAATGGAAATTCTGTCATCATTTACTTTCCCCCATGTCATTCCAAATCTGTACTTTTTCTTGTCTGGAACACAAAAGGAAAAAGTGAGTGAATGGTGACCAGTGGCTGTCAAAACTACAAAAGAAAAAGGCAATAAAAGCAGCATACATGTAGTTCACAGTAGGTTTTTCAAGAAATGTCTAGTTAGTATCATACCATTATGAGTCACTAATAAATTTTTCTTAAGGGCAGCAGTGAATGGCATGCATACAGAACATGTTAGATACTTATGCAAATCAAGCAGGATATGGTGAGTGAAGGAGTTGATGTACTATTGCCTCTATATTGTCATGAAATGTCCCTGTCTTTTTCCTAAAAACAAGCTTAAAATTAAGGGCATGTTTAATTTTGAGATTGTAAACCAACAACATTACAATTTAGCTTTCTGTACTTTGTTATAATATCATAAATTACATAAACAAGCAAAAATAGTAATAATCATAAATAATAAACAAGCATACATTCATAACAGCAAAAAAGTGATGAGTCTATATTAACTTCAATTAATCAATTCTGTAATGTTAGAAGTTAAAAGTCAATAATGAAAAGGAGGCTGTTTAAAGGGATAATTCACTTTGAAATTAATTTTTGATATGTTTTAGCTTACCTCAAGGGCATCCAAGGGCTTAATCCCAATTCACCCCTTAGCCCTACCCCTCCGTTTTGCGCGTTCACGTCTAGGGGTAGGGTGTCCCGATTCTTGTTGAGATCGAGGGGTAGGGCGAAGGGGTAGGGCTACTCAGCCTTCGAAACTGAGATTTTTCAGAAGCACACTCCAAACCGAGGGCTAAGAGAAAGTTCACGGAATGCATCGGAAATCACCGGCGAGATGGATCGCAAACGGTTAAACATTTAAATTTAGCGCCATATGATTCCACCACGCACTTTATTTACTCTTATAATAACACTATAGCCGTTTAAATTTAGAAATGGTATAATAAATTACCTTTCTGATCAGAAAAGACATACATTTCGAGGAAGGGATGTTATAATCATCATGTTTATTCAAAGTTAAGAGCAGCTGCGCTGATTGTCAGTCGTTGTCATGGAGAAATCCTGTAAAAACTCTGTAACGGCAGAGCCATCGCCGACGACTGATGACGTATCGGGTTCATGAAGGGTTGTTCCATTTCGTAGGGGTATATTTCAACCCCTTGGCCCTTATAACTCCGTTTTAAGGGCCAAGGGGTACACTCGAAAACAAGGGGTAGGGCCAAGGGGTGAATTGGGATTCAGCCAAGATGTAGGTGTCAAGATCAAGGTGTCTTTGTTTCCACAATATTTTCAATTTTTAGCATTTTTCTGGTCAAACTGGTGTTGTCTGTCAGTCATATAATGCAGGTATGGGGGTCCATGTCAAAGAGCATGCACAGAGAAGTCCAAATTAAACATGATTTAATAACTTGTAAATGTAAGTACACATTAATGGCCTAAGACACGAAACTTGAGCGGTTTATGTGAGAAAACAAACAGTATTTATATTCGTTTATACCTACAGCCACATCCAAGTGATCTGAACCAGTTGTCCAATGTCCAACTGAACCTGAACTGAATCATGTCCAACGTTCCACTCGGAAGTGATCTCTCGCGCCTTACGTCACTCACTATTTACACAGAGATTTCAGAAGTTTTACCTTTCACTAAACATATTTAGATATACCAAAATCGTCTTCCATTGTGATTTCCTGCATATCTAAATATGTTTAGATCTTCACAGTGAAAGGTGAAATCTTCCGAAATCTCTGTGTAAACAATGAGTGACGTCGACGCTTCTGCGGAACGTTGGGCATGGTCCAGTCTGAACATTGGACAACTGATTCAGATCAGTTGGACGTGACTGTGATTACACGAGGTAAAAACGATATAAATCCTGCTCGTTTTCTCACACAAACTGCTCGTTTCGTGTCTTGGGCCATCAATGTGTACTTACATTTACGAGTCATTAAATCATGTTTAATTTTGACTTCTCTGCATGCTCTTTTAGAAAATCCCCATAGACTTCCATTATATGACTGGCAGACAACAACATATTGACCGAAAAATGTCAAAATTGAAAATACTGTGGAAACAAAGACACCTACATCTTGGATGCCCTTGAGGTAAGCTAAAACATCAAAATTGGATTTCAAAGTGAACTAATGCCTTACTGTGTCCACATAGTGCAATCGTCAACATAAGTACATCAGCATCAGAGTACATATACAAAATGTATGTAGAGCGCTTGCAGGCAGTGTGCATATTACAGTGTCGGGAAACTTACAGGGTCAGGAACGGACGCTGTAGTGTATATTCTTTTAATATAAAAAAATTAACTGGACCAGCAATGATTTTAGAAGAAAACGCAAACAGGAGTCTACTGTTGCTTATGTAACAAACACAACTTTCACGTGCATTAGATCAAAAGACATGCTCTAATTTCAGTGTTGTTTTTAATGTTGTGGATATTTCAGTTTGACAAAATTTAGTTAAAGAGAGTAAATCCTTCAACTGAACTGTTTACATTTTAAACACTTACCTTACCGCGTGCTTTAAATGCACATCCTTGAAAGATTACAGTTTTCTAACGTATTTACTTCTCATATACTGTCAATGGTACTACCCCTATATTTCAGATGCAGCCAAAATTGCAAGAACAGTGGTTACATATACATTTATTTTAATTGTTTGATCAAAATTATTGCTAGGGGCAATTCAGTAGTCGCTGGATATTGCATCTCTTCTAAATTGTATTAATTTATTCTATTAATCTATTAAAACCAAAGTGATTGTGACCCACTGAGAACCTGCCTGATGAATAAAGTTTTTGATAAGGTCCTTTATTTTTCATTCTCTTCAGGGACGGGTGCCCTTTATTGTGCCTGACAAGGTGTTATGGCCGCAGTTGTGTGAGGCTCTGAATATGAAGTACAAGGCAGAAGTTCAGTCAAATCGAGGTCTGTCCGAGGAGAATCTCGTCTTCCTCGCTCAGAAAGCCTTCAGCAGCTCCAGCGTCAACCCAGAGGAATACCGCAACATGACCATGACCTGGTCACAGTTTAACAGGGTAAATACACAACTCAATCTTAACCACAGTACTGTACTGAATTAGTTTAGCAGGTCAGAACTCTGAAAATGTATTTTCCTTGTCTATCCATAGTGAAAAACATACATGGAAGGAAAGACCTATCAAAGAAAACACAAACAATAAATAGATAAACTGCCAACAACCTATGTAAGATAAAGACAAATGGACTTTTGATTTTGTGAGGTCTAATTGTTTATTTATAGTTAGTTATAGTTAGATATGTAAAGACATACACGTATAAATACACAAACTGTAACATAGATTTTTAAAGAAGTAAATTTTGCTCACTTAGGCTATGATTGTATTATAATTTAAAGTTTTATTTGTATACATTTTAAATTGCAGTTTATTTCTGTGATGCAAAGCTGAATTTTCACCTGTGTCACATGATCCAGAAATCACTAAATGCTGATTTGGTGCTCAAGAAACATTTCTTATTATTATCAGTTGATTTTATTTTTTTACATTTTACATACATTCATCATTTTTTCAAGATAATTTGATGAATAGAAGATTCAAAAGAACTGCATTTATTTGAAATAAAAATATTTTGTAAGCATGTATAAGGCTTTAATATCACTCAGTTTAATACATCCTTATAAAGTTATACAGTAAACAATACTTCTATACAAGTATATAAAAAGTATTAACTGACCCCAAACTTTAGCTATTTTCACTGGTGAAGCAAATCAGATAAAGTGACTGCCAATATTGGGTCCAAAATGTAAATCATCCTGTAATCAGTCATAATGACATGTCTAAACCCCTGCGTCTAGTTGCGTCCCATCTAGCTGTTCTTCAATACAAGTATTTTTTTTACTTCTCTATTGCTCATGAGCTTTATATTTGCTTCAGTTAAGCTGAAAGCAACATGGCCAGTTCTTTTGTAACACATTTTTTGACCATGACTGTGACCAGCTACTCTGTTACCCAACAGCACTGCCTTTATCGAACAATGTTCTCACAGATGGCTTAATCCTAAACTAGTCTCTCATCATTCTGGCTTTGTTTTCTTCATTTTAAGTGGCCATACACCGACCCGGGCAGCATGTTAGCCGATCAGATTGACATTGCTTCTCATCTATTGCAATAGTTAATGGTTATTCAGAAAGTGAGGGTTGTTTGGAGAGATTTTGATGTGCAGGCAGGCCTAAGGCTGTGGCTGCCTTTGAAATGGCCATGTGCTGATCTGCTACATTAAGCAGGCAGTGTTCCCAACTGAGGCCTTTGGAATTTGGGCATTTTATGTGTTTATGGCTTTATTTACACACAAGTCACCGATACTCTTCTGTGCACACACTTGCACAGATAGACACCAAGTAATCTTCAAAACATGCAAATGATTGATGCTTTCATGCAGTGGGATCCAAAAGTCTGAGAACATTAGTGGAAACGCTTGAAAAAAAGTTAAAATGATGTGCAAAAGTTAACTAACATTAGTTAAAGCTGCAGTCCGTAGCTTTTTTGGGTTAAAAATTATCCAAAAAAATTTGACCAAATACATAACCAGCCAGTGTTCAAAAATATCTGCTTGCCTTAGCTCGATTCAAAATCATAAGCTTGTAATAATGTTTTTATTTTCAGTGAAAATTATTATTTTGGTCATACTTCCAAAAAGTATAATCTGTGATTCTGAATGCTAGTATCCACACTGGCGTGGTGACTGACAGCCGCACACTCTCCTCAAACATTGTGTTCATCCTGTGCCTTGTTGAAGTACAACTTACGCAAAGTTGATAATTTCGCAAATGACTGCAATTGCATATTTGTGAAATATAACAAATTCAGTGTTTATTACGGAGTCCTTGTTATATATATATCTTAAATAAATAAATATATATATATATAAAGTAGCAAATACAATATTCACTACAGAGAAAGTCTGTAAATCCCCAAACCTGCTTTTGCCGATGCAAGCGCGAGAAGCAGAGCCATTTTTACAGAAAGCTCCTTAATGGCGATCGAAGCCAGAGGCTCGAAGGCGGTGGTGACAAAGCCTCCAAAACCAAATCCGACGGCGGCACCGAAGGCAGCCGTGCAGGGCATAACTCCCTCCTGACTCCCTTGAGGAACCATGTCTGCTGATAGACTGCCCGTCAACAGGGGGATGAAACGCGGCAATAGTGGCCACATACACCTTCAGAGTGGAAGAAAGGCTCCCTCATCCATCCTGTACTGAAGGAAGTGCAGAATATCCGACACAGAACAATTCCCTGGGTCGACACACAGACATCCTGACACCATTTTGAAAAACTCCCCACTTCAGTGGCATACAGACGCCTGGTGGACGGGGCTCGCACTTCCGCGATGGTGCTCAAGGCTCGCTGAGTGCAGCACGTCCAGCCCGCTCTGACACGACATGGAGGCTCCATGATGGATGCCAGATTGATCCGCTCGCTTGAGACAGCAGGTCCTTCCTGAGCAAAATCTCCTAGGGCCACCCTGCCAGTAACTCCACCAAGTGCGCAAACCATAGTTGGTTCGGCCAGAGTGACAGTGAGTGAAGCAACATATGAGGCTTCCTATTCCCAGAACACACTAATTTCATCACTGGACCTCAATAGTGAGACTTACTCGGCACAAACTGGCACAATGGAAAATGATTTTGTCTCATAACAACAGAAACAATTAAAAATACTCAGAGCAAGACATCACTCAAAACTGTAAAGGGTCGATTTTATTATTTTTTTATTTGTGTACACTCTTTTGTAAAATAAAAAAGACAGAATGCCACTTTCTTTCATCCCGGGTTTCCTTTCCGTGACATTAGTGGAGCGGCGTCACAAAAATTAATGGAAAGCTCTTGTGCTCTTGTGTGCCATTTGAACTCACCAATGGGAGATGGCCATTCTTGTTTTGGTTTGGTACATTGATCGTCTCATCTATCTGCTGCTTTTTTTGCTGTCAGCAAACTGCACTGCATTACCACATGCATCTACATCTAGCAAATATTTTTTTAAAAATGGCCTACTTTCTTTTTTTTAGAAATGGCTTATTTTTTTTTAGAAATGGCTTACTGTACCTTTAACAAATGGAACCTTATTGTAAAGTGTTACAAATATTCTATTTACTTGTTTAAGTTAGATTCTAAATTTTCACATCTAAACCCCATTGTTCATTCAAGAGACATCGAGTGCATCCATGTGTTTGTGTGTCTCTGTGTGGTCTGCCATGCTAACTACTGAAAGCGAATCAGAACACGGGGAAACCATGTTCTAAGAAATAGAGTGATTCCAGTGAAAGAGATGGAGACAGGATTGAAGACAGGAAGCGTTCATCTCTATAAGTAATGTGACTTTGCTTTTGGATCACTGATTAAAAACATAATGAACATGTACCAGAGGATCATGCTCTGATTTAAGCAGTCATGTCTGCATTTCACAAACACTGTAGCACACAGACTTCTAGCTGTTTACTGTCTGATTCACGTTGACTCCATGTCCTTGTGAGGAACATGTACCAGAAATTCAGCTGATTGTTCTTTTTTTTTTTTTTCATAACTTTCATTTCACCAGTTCAGTATCTGTAAGGAAAAAGTTTGAATTAGCTTTTTTCTAATTATGTTCAATTCCATAATTAAGTTTTAACTTGATATTGTGAGATAATTTATATATATATATATATATATATATATATATATATATATATAATGACATATCATGTTAGTCATTTAAACCTGATTTGCTTCTGGTCACTATAGGAGAGTTTACCAGGCAGGAACTTCACATTTTGGCAGTGGTTTGATGGTGTCATGGAACTTACTAAAAAACACCTGAAGCCCCACTGGAATGATGGGTAAGAACTGACTTCTGTGAGAACACAAAGAAATATAAACATCACACTCCTACAGATTTATTGTTGGAGATAACAATTCATCCATGTGTAAAACCTCTCTTTGTAGTCAATGATCATATAGACAGAGAAAGGATTAATGCTTTTTCTCCTCACATAACAAAGAAAACTCTCACACTCATCTGAGAACTGTGCCGTTTACACTGTCTGGCCTAGTGAATCTCATGAAGAAATAACAGTGACATTTGTTCCTCTTCCGGTTATATTTGACTTTCAATGGAAAGTGCGCTTATTTTGACATGCAAGAAAATGGCACAAATGGCATTTAAAATGTTGCTGCTGTATTTTTAACAGGAAAACATCTGGTAACCACTGCTGCCATTTTTTTCCCATAAATTTAACGAATTTCCCAACACTGGTCATAACACAGGGGTGTCCTGCTCCTGGTAGGGCCACTGTCTTGCAAAGTTTAGCTCCAACCCCAATTAAACACACCTGAAAATGCTAGTAAAGGTCTTACTTGGGATAATCTGCCAGACAGGTGTTTTGAGGCTAGATTGGAGCTAAACTCTGCCAGACAGTGGCCCTCCAAGAACAAGTTTAGACATCCCTGATCTTATGCATCACATTCTCGTTAGTCCTTTTGTTACTTTTTGATTGATATATATAATGGATGTATTCAGTATGAAGCGCTCTGGCAACAGGCTGATTAAGAGATAGTCCTGGTTAAGACTATGCATTAAGCCATTAAACTATGGATGGATTGACAAAGGAGTAAGATAAAATATCAAGGAGTTTGATAAGATCTTGCTCGCTCTCTTATTTTCTTATCTTTTTCCTGTTCAATCCCCAGTCGCCCATAACTTGTATTCCTTTGTATACAAATCATAATAAAACTGAACGGTATACACACACGATAACAGCCTCTCTGTGTGCAAATGCCCTTTTCTGCATGCATTTGTGTTCACGTGTGTTTGTATGCTTGTACTTCCCAGAGCAATTCTTGGCTTTGTGAATAAACAGCAAGCTCAGGACATGCTGATGTCCAAACCCAATGGAACCTTCCTGTTGCGCTTCAGTGACTCGGAAATCGGTGGCATCACCATAGCCTGGGTGGCAGAGAACCCTAATAAAGCAGGTAGAACCATTACTTTGCTCCTCCACTGCCATGGCTTCATTGCATTTTATAATATTCTGATTTACAATACACTCATTACAAAAGTAAAAGGGATTTCAATGTAAAAAAAGAAAAGAAAAAAAATGTTAAATGATAAAAACTCTCATAAAAAAAATTGATCACTGAAGGGTTATTTGGGGAACCAAAATGGAACCTTTATTTTTAAGAGTTTATAGACATTTCATGTGCTGTATTCCAAAAAAATACCATAAAGTGTCTTTAAATGCACATAAAACTATTTCAAAGCTTCTACAAAAGAGTGTGTATGTGTGTTCTTCACAGGGGAAAGGATGGTGTGGAACCTCATGCCATACACAACCAAAGACTTCTCTATCCGCTCCTGGCAGATTCGCATCAGTGACCTGAATCATCTCACTGTACCTCTATACCGACCGGCCCAAAGATGAGGTCTTCTCCAAATACTACACCCCTCCACTGTGTAAGCTTGATCTTTAATTATCTATACTACAGACTGAATATGTAATATTTAAAAATATTTACATTTATTCATTTAGGCGTGTGACCTCTGACATATATAGCAATTGTAAGTCAAAACCACTGTGAGACACCAATGTGTCCCTGAGCAAGACACTTAGTGTCTTGCTCAGGGACACATTGGTGTCTCACAGTGGTTTCGAACCTAGATCTCTCACACCAAAGGCATGTGTCGTGTCCACTGCACCATCACCACCCCAAATAAGAACTTTGATCATTTTTGACATTTCTGAATTTTTTTATATATTGTTCAGATTGTTTGGGGTCAGAATGATTTTTTTAAAAGAAATTAATAATTTTATTAGCAAGGATGCATGCAAGTGACGGAACATTTATAAATTATACAAAATATCACAATTTAAAATCAACGCTGTTCTTTTGAGCGCTCTATTCATTAAAGAATCCAGAAAAAAAGTATCTCTTTATTTATTTTATTTTTTTTCAAAATTGTGAATAATAAGAAATGTTTTGCTGTATTTTTTATTTTTATTTATTTATTTATTTATTTATTTATTTATTCAAATAAATGCAGCCTTGGTGAGCATAAGATACCTCTTTCAAAAACCTAGAAAAATTTCAACAATCTCTAACTTTTGATTGGTAGTGTACTGCTATATGTACTTATTTATTAATTAATATATTTATTCAAAATTATGTATATGCACTAATATTACATTTCTGAAGAACATTAAGAGAGTTAGGATTTTTTTAAAAGATTCATTTTAAAAGACTGAATGAAACAATTCATGAAAATGAATTAAACTTACCAATACTGTTTAGCAAGTTTAAATCAGAGAATACCATTAAAACATCTGTCTTTACACCCTACTCAGAAGTCACAAGACAAGGAAGGATTGTGAATTTAGTATAATAATGCAGTCTTTAGGAAACTTAATGATCATATTAAAAAGCACAATAAAATCCTCACAATAGTCACAAAGGTGCTTAATAAAATCATTATAAATAGACCATGTGTGTGTGGGTTCAGGTATTTGCTGCGTTCTGGGGACAATTTTTGGGCCCCAATGAAAAAAAAACAGCTTAATTATACTAAATTATGCCTTTTCAAAATATATGGTAAGTTTAGGGGTAGGGTTAGTGTAAGGGGAGAGAATATACAGTGTGTAATATAAAACCATTACGTCTAGGGAATGTCCCCATTTAGATAGCTATGTAAACGTTTAGTGTGTGTGTATGAGTGTGTGTTTATGTTCTTGGTTTAAATGAAAGTGTATCTCTTTTACATTTGTATTCATGTGTAAATTTAGCAATTTGAGCCAGTGTTATGTTATGGTTTAGGAATAATGGTGGTGATGGCGCAGTGGATAAGACACTTGCCTTTGGTGTGAGAGACCTTGGTTTGAATCCACTGCGAGACACCAATGTGTCCCCGAGTAAGACACTTAACCCCTGAGTTGCTCCAGAGGCGTGCGACCTCTGACATATATAGCAATTGTAAGTCGCTTTGGATAAAAGTGTCAGCTAAATGAATAATCTTGTTTATCTTTTCCCTTTCTCAAGCTAAAGCTGTGGACGGATACAGTCCAAACCACAGATCAAACAAGTAGTGCCAGAGTAAGTACATGCGCACACCACACCACTGTGCCTGTGTGTTTTCTGACCTCAGTACAGATCTGTAAATCTCTGATATTCTGGAGCTAACCTGTCATCTCAGAGCGGTAAATCTAATTGCACACATTGCATTAGCCCTAGCCTGCCTCAGCGGCAGTTACTGGTTGCCACGGATACTTGAGACTCTGCTCTCATTCCGCTCTTCAGAATAATACTTAGCTCTGTTAGCCTCATTAGTAGCATTATTTGTCCACAGGTGGACGACCCGTCTGTCTTGTTAGCAAGCCGTACACTTCAGTCAAACTCAGCAGGGAGTTATACACCATCAGACTCAGATAATTCAGTTCTTCTCATCAGCATTTTGAGGGAGTGATTTAATAAACAAGCTCTTGACCGCTAGCACTCAACAAGCTGTGCACTAGAGCTGAATAGAATGAAAGCCTTTGGTTAATTATTTATTGAGCGTTCTGACATTTAATTGAGGAAGAGAATAGAAAGATGACAGGAAATGTTATGGCTGTATCAATACATACTGTAACACGGACTGGATTCAAACTCGTTTCTCAATTTTAAATGAACAAAATCCTTTTTTTTTAAATTGTAAAATCACAAGCGTTGCCTTAGCAACTAACTGAAATAAAATAATTTTAAAGGAGAACTCCGGTCAATTTTAACATTGAGCTCATTTTTTGTACATTTGGAGTGCTGTCAGTTCAGACAAAAACGACAAAAATAGGTGTTGCCTACACCGTGTTATCGTCTTTTAAAATGCGCACCCTGTTGATTTCAATGGGGCATGTTCTAAACCTGCTTTTAGCCTCTTAACATCCTTGATTTGTCATTGCGAGTGCACAGCCACGTGTGTGGTGTTATTAAGAGTGACCACAGTCAATCTGACTGCAGTAGATATGAAAGATATTAATAAAAATGATGTTAATTCAGCCAGCGTACATACCTCTATTTGCTTTCTCTTTTCGGTCGAAGTCCACAGTAGTCAATTGTCGAGTTCACGTGCGCGATCATAAGTAAATATCATCTCAAACCCAACACTGTGTGGTGTTCTGAGAATATCAGCTCAAATGGATAGTTCATCCAAATCAGATGTTGAACACACGGAGGAGGTTTGAGAAGATGTTTACTAATGATCGCGCACGTGAACTCTACAATCGACTACTGTGGGCTTTGACCGAAAACAGGATGTGCGCTGGCTGATATTTTTATAAATATCTTTCAAATCTACTGCGTGGTCACTCTTAATAACACCACTCACATGGCTGTGCACTTGCAATGACAAATCAAGTATGTTAAGATGATAAAAGCAGGTTTAGAACATGCCCCACTGAAGTCAACAGGGTGCGAATTTTAAAAGACGATAACATGGTGTAGGCAACACCAATTTTTGTCGGTTTTGTCTGAACTGACAGCACTCCAAATGTACAAAAAAATTAGGTCAATGTTAAAATTGACGGGAGTTGTCCTTTGAGTTAAAGTACTAAAATAAATAAAATTGACCAAAAAGATATATATATATATTACTAGGTGATGTTAAACATTTGTCTATCTGGGTGTGCGTTTCGGTTAACACAGGTTTGCGACACCTAACCCTGACCCTGCAGCAAACCCCACCTACATGGACCATGCAGCATCTCCAGCTGTCAATACTCAGCACACTTATGGACTCTATCCTCCAATGTGAGTTGTGCACAGATATATGTGTGTTTCTGTATCAGTGTTGTTATTCTTAAAGTGGCCCTATTATGCTATTTTAAAGCTTCCTAATTTTGCTTTGGGAGTCTCCTACAGCATCACAGCAGCATTACCTTTTTTAAGTGTCTGAAATGTTTCGATAAAGTCTCTGTAAACCCTTCAAACCCCTCCTCTTCGAGAGCCTGCTCTGCTCTGATTGGTCAGATGGCCCAATCAGCTGTGATTGGTCTACCAATCAATCTATAGAGTCTTTTATGATAATAATCTTTTGCCACCACTACATCATCTATCATTTTTATCTAGAGCCAAAACGCCTTCATTCAAACCCTTTTCACACTGTGTGTGTTGCTTCTCACTCCCGCTAAAGATATAAAAGCGCCACATTAACAGAAGCTGAAACACAGCAAGCAGAAAAATTAGTAGAGCATTAGTAGACTGGTAGGGTTAGGTATAGAATGAGCTGACATGTAGTTGCAATGTTACATATAGTCCGTAGATTGTCAGTTGGAGGAGCATCACAATTAAGGGTTGGCAGATATTAAGCAGACAGTCTACTGATACTCTAATGAGAGTCCGTTTAGACCTTTTGTTTTTTTTCTTTACATTTAGCATTATTAATCAGCATATTGATAGCATTTCTCTAATAAACAAAGTTATAATTTGGAAAATCAATTAGAGATTGCAAGGGAAGACATTTTTTTTTAAATGACTAGTTTTGTTTTGTACTTATAATGAGTTTTCTATTATTAGATTATGTACATTGTTTTTAGTAGTTTATTACTTTGCGCAAAATATAAAAATGGCCCATACTTTTTCTCATATGTAATATTTTTGTTAAGTAATTATGATTCCAATGCTATGTTAAAACGTTGAAATCAATACTGCGTTTTTTTTTCTGAACCCAGCACATAAAATATCTATTGATGCCACCTGGACTAGATAATAACATCTATTATAGTAAATATTTAATATAAACGCCTTCTTAAATGTGGTTTATACTATAGAATTGTGTTACTACGATTCTCTCTCTCTCTCTCTCTCTCCAGTGTTGACCCTATGCTGGACCCTGATGGCGATTTCGATCTGGACGACACCATGGATGTAGCGCTGGCATGTAGAGGAACTGCTCCGTCTGATCGATGGAGGGCCAGTGGAGCGGCCAGCAGTCATGACCTCTTGACCTTTTGTGACTTCTCTCGCTGAATAATGTTTTTTTTTTATCCTCTTAGTGTATTTTCCCCATTTGTTTCTCAGTGTGTGTCTTCATGACTTTCGGTTATTTTTCTTTATCTGTTTTTTCCAATCATCATACCTCTTTACTTTCCCATCCCTTGTTTCTATAGAAGAGAAAGGAACTAATGGAAGAAAAAAATACTATGAGCCTTCCTCTTATAAAATATCACCAAACAGTATTGTAGAAAAAAAAAGAGAGAGATGCATGCTCTTTTTCCTTTTGTGCGTGCGTGCGTGTGATGTTGTTCTTTTTTTGTGCGTGTTGTTTTTATTTTCAAATTGAGTTTTTTCTTAATTAAGTCTGTGAAACCCTTAAAACAAAATGTACTACTGTAAGGAACATTTAATTTTTTGGTTTTGTTTTTAATGGTTGGCATTTTATTTCGGGGTGTTCAGATATCTATTGCATCTGAAGAAACGGCATAATCCTTTGCACTCTTAAATGAATGCTTTCTTGCAGACGACAACATTATTGTTACCATGGCAATTGCAATGTATTGCTTCTGTACACTAAAGAGCGTTAAGGTTGCAAGGCTGTTCGGTGCACCTACATGAGCACCGAGAGACTGAATGGGTCTCCACCATCCCCTCACCGTCTGTGGTCAATCTGAACCATGTTACACCCGCATCCAAACCAGCAGCACACAACCTGTCACTCACATCATTGAAACTGCGGCACATGTGGGAAACGGCACACACCCCCACTCTCATCCGTCCCACGAAAACTGATGGAAACACTTTGAGAGAGAGAGAGAGAGAGGTCTGCTGACCATCTCGGCTCACACTACACTACACAGGCCATAAGTACATAGTCTCTCTCTCTCTCTCTGTCTCTCTCTCTCCAGCGCAACAGGTGATGACCTCATCTGTTCTTATGTTTTCCTCTTCAGAATGTGCAAAACGAGAACCTGTTGTCATGGTTACACTTGCTCTTAACTGGCCATCCTATAGGTTAGCGTTTCTTCATGTCAGCTCGTTCCCAACCGGCATCTTTTTTCTCTTCTACTCGTACACCTGCACAAAAGCCTTGCCCACTCAGGACATTATGTAGAGCTGATGTAAAACAATGATAAATAAATAACCAACATTTAAAAGAAAGTACCTATATCCAGTAGCTTATATATGAATTTATTTTTTGTTAACATATTTCTATTTTATTACTGTAGGACGCTATAGGGCTCTGTCTGCCGGTGTAATGCAAAATGCTGTGTTACTGTGTCCGTTACTCAGTAAAAGCCCTGACGGACTGATCCAAAATCAGTTTCTGCCATCCCCAAAACCTTTTTCGGCACAAAAGGGCTGATTGCAGGTTTTCTGTAGTTTCACTTCAATTCAATTTCAGCTAAGCTTTCGCATGGAAGAAAAAGCCAAGTTAACACAAAGCGATGTTTCCTGTGTGTTTACTGTATGTTAGCTTCAAACCTGACTTGCGACGCCCACTTTTAGAAGCCTGTCTCTTGTTCTTTCTCAAACGATGGTTTGTTCCTCTCAGTGGATGTTTTTTTTATTTGTGAAGTTTCTCTTTTTCTTCTCTGTCATGGCAGAGCCGCATAGGAGGTTGTGTGGTTTTACTTCATCTTTTTTTACTGTCTTTGTTTTCAATGTGTTTTGTCATGTTGTTGTGTACACTGTTTCACACTGTAGGTGTCAATGTGCGTGTGTGTGTTGGTATGTTCAGCTCTGCTCTGTTCTATGTTCTTCATATGTTTGTGGTTTGGCTGTAGAGAAGAGTAATTGAATTTACAATAAAGATTTTTTTTTATACTTTGGGCTCTCAGCACAAGTGGTGTGAGCACTTGTCTTTTCTGTGAATGAAATGAACTTGGGTTCATAATTGGTGTAATTTTCATTTGGTACACCTTAACAATTTAAAATTACAAACTATTTGTTGCCTTTCGATCTGGGTCTGTTTCTGAAAAGAGTGATTTAAGAGCACATTAATCATTGTGGTTTGCAACCATTCTTTATAACAGCATGTTTCTAAGAAAACTCATTTTTACACAGTTTTTTTTTTCTTTTGTCTTTATAAACTAAAACAGACTGTGCCTTTTATGGGCTCCAGTTGTCTGGACTCTTCAAGCTGGGCAGTAGGTCTAGTTTGAATTCATTTGTGAACTCCTGACATCTCGTCGGAGGAGTTTCCAACGAATTGGGATCACGCTAGGGAATTGGCATGCAGGACTTGAATTCCGCGCTTCAAATTTGTATCTAGGGTTATCCACTGCTGCAAAATAGATTTCTTTGCACCTGTGAACCCTGCCATCAAAAGTTTTTTGTCGCGTAAAGAAAATTGGTACTTTGAATCATTATTTAACAATAGCAGAGTCTGCTGTTTTCTCTGAAGACCTTTCAGTGTTGGTGTGACGGCGCTTCGGCGATCATCTTCGCGATCTCCCGGGTATTGAGAATGAGGAGTCACGTGCCGATTTGGGCGGGGTCTGAGCCGGTCGGCCATGATGGTTGGATACGCTATCGGTTACCAGGGGCAACGCCTTTAGAACCCTATGTTAGAACCCCACAGAGACGCGACTAAACATTCCAGAGCTCTTTAATTTTCGTGCATTTATTATTTTCGCGCATTTATTATTTTGGCAGGACAGAGACCGATCTAAGAATACGAGGAGAAGAAGAAATTAAGTAAAGCAATGCAAAAAGATAAGGCGAAAGAAAAGGGACCTTACAGGAACAAACTCACACTGAAGCGCAAAACAGCAGTATTTGGAGAAGCAGCATCAAGATATTTGTTTTTTTGCACTAATAACAGTATTATTATTTTATTATTATTACTTATGTTGTCCATGAAACTTATATTGTCCAAATATACATATATTTCAGTTCTCAATAAATATTGTTAAGCCATATCAAGTTGTTTCAAACATTTATTTCAAAGAAATAAAAAAGTAATGAACAAGGCACTCAAACAACACTTTTGCGTATGTTCGTTAAGACACAGCAAACAGTGAAAATCGTATACTAAAGGCATCAGCCAACCATGCAATCCAGCGTCTCCTGTCAGATACTCTCCCTGATGCTGTGTCCATTTCGATAACCTAAAAAACTGTAATCCATTGTTCCTATGTTTTCCATATGTCTCGTGTGAGTTACTGGAGGAGTTTTTAACGCAGCAGTGACTTCCAGGCATGGTAAAACAGTGCGGAATTGCGAGAATCTCCTCTACTACCGAGCTAAAACACACGTAAACAATACTGTTTTACCGTGGGAATCCAACCAACATGGCGGAGAAGGGAGGGGCTCTGTACAATGACGTCAACTCCTCATTCTCAATATATATATACTGCTGCTTCACGCAATCTGCCTTTTTTTCCCTTTTTTTGGTGAAAGAGCAACATGGGTGAAGATCACGTCCTTTTCAGGATGACGTTTCACCCGTGTGTTTCTGGATGCGGTCAACTTCTGAGGCAGCGCTCATGAATGAGTCATGTTCTCACTGTGGGAACATGACCATCGCGGTGCTAAGAAAGCGAACCTTCTCTTGAGGGGAGTCTCTTTGGAGATTCCCAGATCTAGTTCTTCTTCTGGTTCACTCCAGAAAAAGGCTACTTCGGCTAATCCCATTGGTGGTCTAAGGGTTACAGTGAGGAACGACCGGCCGGGTGAAAGACCCCCACGGCTTCCCACTCCTCTGCATTGCTGCCATTGGAGTCCTTGGAGGAGTGCTTAATTGCCTCACCGCTCTCAGTCTCCTCCGTCCAAAAGAGCCAGAATGCTGTGTGGTGCCACATTGCCTCGCCGCTCTCATTCCCCAGTGCTCAGATATCAGCTGACGCCGCCACGGCCTTGTCGCTGGGCAAGGAGGCGCAGAAACCAGGACCCGACGCCCTCGGGCCTCGCTCGTCATTTCCCCTCCTTCCTTCGCCTCGGGACAGCCAGCAGTCGAACGCCCTGGAGAAACATGGGCCTTCCCAGCTGCTTGCTCCCCGGTGGAAGCAGGTAAATGTTGCACTGCACACCTCTCTCGGCCGCAGCAATGCCTCCGGAGTCCGGTCTCTGCCTTCAACCTCGCTGCCCCTCCGCGGGCACGCCGGTGGTCCGGGTCAGCTCGTTGGTATGGTCTCTGGAAGCCTGGCTAGCGCTTCTGAGGCCATCCCGCTGGCTCATCCGTACCATCAGCGATAGGGGTCAAGCCCCTGAAGCAACAGCATGAAGAACAGGAGGAGGAAAAACATCAGAAATTGAACATACAATACATGAAAAAACTGCTCAGAAGTACAGATGAAAATGAACTCTCTAGAGCATTTGGCTCTATTACTCAGAGACAGTTTGGATTAGACTAACCAACTGTATACAATAAACTTACATGTTAAATAGTCTAAACCATTTAAAGATAATTACAGAATCTATAGTTTTCACAATTTGCATTTAAATGTAAGGAAACATGTTGCAACTGACCCTGGGCCCGGGGACAGTTGCAACATTGTTTGGGGATGGTTGCAACATGTTACAAATACAATATATTTTAGTGTTAGCAAAATTATTATTGTCAAAAATGTAAGTAATAATAATATCACAGTGTTATTTATTCATCAGCTTTGATTATAGATTTGTCTAGATGAGTAGGCCTTATGTGCATTCAAATATTCAAACTGATATAAAATACAGTAGGCTTTTAGTGACATAGGAAGAAGGGATCAATTTGAGAGGAAAATAACTTTTATTTAGCCTATAATCATGTAAAGCATTTTTTAAACTATATTATATTTTCATACCATATGCATGGTCACAGACATCTGTGCGTGTGTGCACGTTCACACACACACGTAACCTCATGTCCTTGCTCCAACTTGATGAAATATATTAGCCTATATTTAAGTTAAGTAAATGTTTTTTATAATGATGCATTGCATAGGCTGGGACATTTCCAACAGTTGTTGATTTTTCTCTGCGAGGAGATGGGAATCCATTTGAGCATGTGCAGTGAGAGCGCCATCACTCTAGCTTGTTTCTGATTGGAGAAAATGTTGCAACCATCCCCTGTTGCAACTGTCCCCAATCTCCTGTGAGACTTTAGTGCAAATTGACTTCTATTTGAGTTCTATTAGAACAATGTATTTAATAAGTTAATTTATTAACTAACATGAACTAACCATTTGTTACTGTATTTGTTATTCTTTGTTAATGTTAGTTAATACAAATCTAGCTGTTCATTGTTGTTGTTAGTTCACAGTGCATTAACTAATGTTAACAAGATTTTTTTAAAGTATTAGTAAATGTTGAAATTAACATTAACAAAGATTAACAAATGCTGAAGAAGTATTGTTCATTCTTTGTTAATGTTATCTAATGTAGTTAACTAATGAACCTTATTGTAAAGTGTTACCCAATTTTTTTTCAGACAAGTAGGCTACATGACATATTTAAATGGCTTAATGTTGAGGTCTGCAAGTGCTTATAGCCTACAGACTAGGTTACTTTAGTGCAAATATTTATTACATTTATAGGCTAAGTTGTTGTATAGGCTACACTTTAGCTTTCCCTAAAATTTTTAATTCACAGGATAACACAAATACAGATTTGCAATTTTGATTCGGATTCCGGTCCCCTGAAATGAATTTGCCCCCTCTTTTGGTCAAAGTGGATGAAAACAATTCCGATGAGAATAGTAGCGAGAGAGAACCAATCAACGGATTAAAATGATCTGTGGGCCTATATGAGCGCAACACTTCTCTTCTCGCGGAAATGCTTGTCCTTTCAGACATGGTTTATAAAAACAAAATGGAAATTTACCGTCAGGGAGAAACACTTGTTTTATGTCTCTAATTGCAAAGAGAATATTGCATGAGGAAAGAGCTTATCTGTTGCTTGGATACGGAAATATGCGCCTTAAGAGCCGAGAAGAGCAGTAGACTGAGCCATAAATTAGAGTCAACTGATCCGTTTGACCTGATGTAGAATTAGGTATTGTGAATCAAATAAATTCATTGACTGGAAAAATTCAATCACTGCAGAAAAGACATTCAACTGTGATTGGTTTGATTGGATCTTTGGCAGCAGGCTACATTCTAAACCTAAACACGTTTGTTTTTTATTCATTATCTGTATGTATTTGATCTATCAATTACTTCTTGTATGAATTTAAACTCAATTTGAAATAGGACATGGACATATTTGGCTAATTTTACCAAAAAAGAACATTTCGTGCAGAATTTAAAAAGGATCCCCGGCAAACAAATTTAGGTTCTAGGAACGTTAGTTTTCGGTTCCCAGAACGTTCCTAGAACTTTCCCTTAAGGTTAAGGAAACGTTCCTGCAACATTCTTCTTGCGTTATAAAAATGGAACCTAAAAATAACCTACATGGAACGTTCCTATAACATTCTTGTTTGGTTCACAAAAAAATAACCTCATGGGACCATTCGGGAACGTTAGGGAACGTTCTGTGTTTGCTGGGTCATTACCTGACACGAGATTGAAATTTAAAGAAAATAAAATACGTTTGAAATGTTTTGAATTGAAATATTCACAGCTTAAATATTCAACCATGCTAAATTTCAGCCCATAAAAATGCAAGCCCTGAAAAATACAATGCAAGCGGGGTTAATGCAATATTTTTTTCAAATAGTACCTACAATTCAACAGGCTTTTTGTTTCAAAGACATTTGGCATTATTTTACTTCCATAGCCTACAAATGAACAAAATAGGCCTACATTTTCTTATCAATAATGGTTTAATTGATAATCAATTTCTAGGTTTGATTTCGTTCATGTTTTTTTAAATAACAAAAGCCAGTTCCTTTGCATCCAGCAGGAGCATCATTATTGGAGGGAACACAACAGTGACTCATTTTATTGGTAAGAATTATTAGCAATGGATTCTCTGAATTATGGGATGTTTTGTGGCATTTGCTGGTTTCTTTAAAATCAGTATGATGATATCAACATTTTGAAAGTTAATTTGTAATAATATCATCAAACAGAGCTTCAAATAGCCTATAGCTAGCCTACTCGATCATGTAATCTAAGCCTTTACCATAAATAAATTTGCAGTATGTGTCTGTGTGTAGGCCTACAAATGTCTCAGGATGATGTTGTTGTGGCTACGATTTGCTACAATAGGTCAAAGTGATTAAAATATATCTGCTTCTTCTGTCGTTTCCTATCTGCCTCGTTCAAATGAGTTTATTTATGTATATACGCCTATTACCACCAGATGTCGCTGAAACACTACTTGAGAGTGAACTGACCAGATACGTTACATTTCTTGAGCCGTTCAGCGTCTCTCTATTAGCAAAAAGACTAATTGCATATTATTGTACCTATCCAATTCAAAACATATAAATATAAAATAGTGCATAGTGTTGAAGAGTGATTCGTTTGATAGGCTTTCTTTGTTATTCTGACGTCTCCTCGTTGATTTATTTTTTCCTCTCAATGTTGCAAGTCTTCCAGGGTCTGTGAATGCATGTGTTGCTTTCGATTCCTCATTCTGTGAAGAGATGACTGGAATTATGCTTTTCTCTCACATCGTTGTTTCTTTTCCACTTTAGCCTTTCATAGATTTGATCAGTTGTAAGAAAAATAGTTAATTGTTTACTTTGAAATTAATTTTATGAGTTACTTTTGACCCTGTTTTTTTTTAACACTTCATGCATTTTGCGGAAGCTAACATTGTTTTGGTTGTGTTTCGGCTATGTGTGGCTCTGAAGCGATACAATTCTGTATTATAATTATTGAGGCCAGACAAGTAGTTTGTTGAGGGTTGTTTTTAGGGAATGACATTCAAACGCGCATAGCCCTACATAGACCTTATGCACCAGAGAAACGTGGGCGCCGTCATCTTTAGATATTGTATTTGAACTTCCGTTTTTGCGGTCGCTCTGTATATTTCTGTGGCATCGCTGTCGAGGAGTAATTAGCTGGTGAAGTGGATTTACTTATTGCAGAGTTAAGAAAAGTTATTATGAGCATTGTAATGTTTATCATAAGAATTGTAAAGCAGATGCTCAACAATGTTAGTGACGAAATTTTTTTACGAGCAGCTCATTCATCATACCAGAGAATGTCTAATTGGCTTATGCACAGCTGCACAACTTCCTGAACTTCAGCCAGCTCCTTGTTTCCTGTCTGCCATTATTGGACAAATTGATTAATTCAGGTGTGCCTGACCTCAGTAGTCACAACAACAATAATCAGACACACCTAAATTAATCAAGTTTGTCCAATAATGGCAGACAGGAAACAAGGAGCTGGCTGAAGTTCAGGAAGTCTTTTCTTTTGTCTTTTCAGGAAGTTTTCTGTCTTTTCTCCGTTAGAGAGGCACCACATTTAGAAATTCTTTTACATTTTGACTACATGATCCACTTTCAATAAAAGATTAATGTTGAAATGGCTGAAATGCTCCTATAAGTGTTATTCTATAGCCTTTGGTTGAATATCCTTAACTATTCCCCTCCAACCATCAGTCTATAAGCGAGAGATGGAAACTAAGGAAGGTGTGCTCACTAAAATAAACCCCACCCTTTACGTCACAACAACAAAGTCAGTTACAACTTTCTTTTTCACAGGGACTTTAAAGGGATAGTTCACCCAAAAATTAACATTTTGTCATTAATTACTCACCCACATGTTGTTCCAAATCCGTAAGACTTTCGTTCATCTTGGGATGCGCCGAGAGCATCAGAAAAGGTGCAATTTGTTTAGTTCAGTTGAATTGAGTGAAAGCTCTATAAGTCATGCTGAACACCATTTTGAATTTGCAGATGAGTAACACAGTGATTGATTGATGACAGATCTTCATGAAAACACTGTGGATACACATTATACACAAATTATAATTAGTCTTTTAAAGACTGAAACAGAGAAGTTTCATAAATAATGATTTTTTGTGACTTTTTTTTTACTTTTTGTGTTTGTTCTCAATGTGAACGTTTTGCAAAAATGGGAGAACCCAGGCAGGCTGAAGCTTATCACACTCACATTGTTGTCGTGTGTTTGTTCCACCATTCCACAGATTGCTGGAAACGTCTTAACTGACAGCTGATGCGGATGATCCTGTAGCCTACCCTCTACACTTGCGGTTAGCAGAAATTCATTATTTAATAAAAATGTAGAGGTAACATGACATCATGACTTTTGCGTAAGCATACATGCCACTTTCAAGTCAAGTGGGCGTGTTATCTATAAGCATTTTGAGCTATCCAGCGTGAATGACAGTGCATGTCTATGCCGTTAAATGTCCTAGTGATTCCGCATGTATGTACACACCGTTAAATGTCCGAGCGAAAACGAAGCAAAATGTAGATCTACATCGGGGGAACAATATATTTTTTCCTAAGATGGTCAGGGGAAGACTTGGTAAACTCAACTCATAAACTCACATTAACCCCAGTGACGGGTAGGTTTAGGGACGGGGTTGGGTAGGTCATATATTTATATATACTGTAATGTAACATTAAGTCAACGGCGTTCATAAACACGCTGAAACGCGATTATTCGTGTTGATAGCACGCCAAAAATGAAAATACGAATTGGCATGTCATACATACGCCATTTCAGTGAGGATCGAGGAGGACTTATCCGTCAGACATGGCTGTTTGCTCTAACGTTAACCTAGATAAATGTTCACTATTATTAGCAGCACATCCAAGTGTTTGTGCGAAGTGTGAAGCACTTTACTGTGTGATATGGAGGCGCCGGCGCAGTCACTTGCATTTTCCTATCAACAGTGGAAACAACTTAAAATTCTCTATTTCTGGTCATACAGATAATAATAATGCATAATTAACTTAAAAAAGAAACATAATACATCAAGAAACCATTGTGCTTTTGTAAAATGAAGAAAACAAACAGGGTGCGCTTGGTCTCTGTGACCTGGAGCGTGTTGGAAGCGAAAATCGAAGCGAAGACCAAGAGACTTGGTTGTATCTTCAGAAGCGAAGACCGAGAGACTTGCTTGTATCTTCAGCAGGATTCTTTATTGAGAACTCAAGCTGTCGGTAGCTGCAGTCATCAGGTCTAACTAAAGCAGTATACATTGTAGTTTATATACATTTCAAGGGGTGGGATTACCTAGTGGTGGCATGTAAATGTAATACAGGAGCCAGCCCATTTCCCCAGTCCTGATCCATTCAGCATAACAGTCTTATACAAATAAATTGATGATAATCCAATCAGCCTAACTATTCAATGACTGAGCCGGGACTCTCAGAGCCATTGAAGAACAAGAGTCTCAGTAATCTGATTCATTTAACTTACAATAGAGAGAACTGGACTGGCAGGAATCTCATGCTTAACAGCTGATATCATCATAATCTTAAAATGTAAAACACAATGTACAAAAGTTTATCAGTTTATATGGTATTGTAGAGGAACCTGAAATTCTACATGTAATACATTTTTAATATAACAAGCGCAAAAAAAGCATTTAAAAATGAGAAATATGAGAAAATGAGAAATATATCAATTTAAACTCTGAAAATATCTACTTTTAAACAAACAAATTTGAATCAAAGCAAATTCCCTCTGATTACTGTAAACCATATGAGAGGTGCATTTCACTTTAAAGGGCCATCCACTTTACAGCGAGCGGAGATGTATGGAGATATGTTTAAAACCGACACTGACTCAGAAAACAATTTATTAATAAACAATTAAAATGCTTCTTTTTTTATTTTTTTCCGACACATTTATTATCATTAGACTACTTTTGCGGCATGATGTATATGTGTGACAAGCGATTAGTCAAATAATATCCACTTTTACATAGTGTTTGGACATAAATGTGTGTTGGCAGTGTGTGAACACAACACAGTCTCATGAAATGCGTATCTATACCACGAATGTCATTTCTCGTGGCATTTATATGCCAAAATGTTTTTTGCGTGTATATGCTACGCACTGAAAACCCTGGTAGGTTTGGTACGCATACCATATACACACAAAAACTGTTTTTGGCGTATAAATGGCATGAGAAATGACATTCGTGCTATAAATACGAAACTTTCATGTAGATCGGGCTCAAACACAATCAGCTTACAATGATAAAAATGCACCCTCTCCTTTTATTTTAATCCCCATTAAACCAAAGCAGTCTTATTAGCCTTGGCATTTTGATTTTCTGAGCAGTGTGACATCATACTGCTCAGGCCCTGCCCATGGCCACTGACTGACAGGCCGGCATTACCATAGTTTCCGCCCTCAGTGACTGTACCATAGACTGTAAAAAAGATGGACGACGCTTCTTTGCTCTTTTCCATCAGAGAGAACTGAACCCGCCAATGTCCCGATATGGCGTTGACATCTTGGAACTTGAGTCTGCGCACTTCTGCACTCTCCAGTGATGTCTGTTGATTTCAGTACCTCATTAAAATAAGGTAAATACAACTACTAACCACATAGTCAACATTATGAAAAAAAGATCATCAAACAATTATGATGTCACAGCACCGTTTTATAGCATCGCATAACTTCCTAAAAACAAACTTATTTTAAAAACAAACTCTTGAAATTACATCAACGATGATAGAAACTACAATAAATGACAGCAACTATATTTGGATAAAGGATATGTGAAGTGTAATTTAATTGTTTAGTTGGTCTCACGTCCGTTAATTTACATGGGGAGGCGGGGTTTATGACCTATACTAGGACCGGCCACCAGGGGGCGATCAAGACTTTTTGGCGGGCTTGTGCGCTTTGGACTGTACACAATCCACCATTTTCTCAGCGCTCGAGCAGCTGTAGTTGTCTCGTAAGCAATTCCGGTGTCTGGATGTATGAATGAACAAAAGTCTTCATTTTCTCCCATCATTCAAGCCACTGTGGATGCAGTATTTTGTAGGTAATGCACTGCAAAATATATCTTCAATACAAAGGGACAATAGCAAAAACACAGGCTTTGCTAAAATGTTGTTATACTCAAGGACAGTGGGGCCGCTAGCAATTTTGGGCCTTATGAAAGAATTTGAGTTTGGGCCCCCTACTGCATCCATTCCATTTATAAAATCAGTCTCGGTGGGCCCCAAAAGTGTGTGGGTCCTTACAATAGTGTGAACTTCCCCTTTTCCCCACTCTTCTGGAGTGAAAACTGACATTTCATCTTTTGTGTGATGTACAGTAAACCTCATAAATATTATTAGTAAAGTTTTGCCCATCATTCAGACGGGGTCCGCAACAAGGCTTGTAGTGGATAACAGCAAGGCGATGTTACCCGTATCAGAGCTGGGATTGGGAAGCCTGAATTGGTAAGTTGAATGAACCACTCTTGCCTCGAATGTAGAATAATAAAAGAGATACTGTGAGACAGGAGTATTGGCTGCAAGCTCCGGCAAAATTTAATTAACTTCTTTCCTGGCTTTTGTTTCTTTGTAACAAAACACATTCCATTAAAGAGATAGTTCACCCAAAAATGAATATTATCCCATTATTTACTCACCCTGAAGCCATCCTAGGTTTATGGCATTCTTCATTCAGACAAATTGACTATTAGATACATAACTATGTTTTCAGTGGTGTATAAAGACCTTATTTAATGAACTGTTATGTTTTTATTACCTCAGAATGAGCCATTTCCTGTCGGCCACCGTAATTTCTGTTGGTTGCAATTTCGCAACCTCACTTCAACCTAACCTAGGATTTATTTTTTTGATTATATGATTTTCTTGTGTTTATTGTTTTGTTTGAATGAGTTTTTGCATGGCAGATTCAGGGTGGAGTCTGTGATGAGTTGTTTTGCTGTGAATCGTTGGAGGGTGTAAGATTGAAACATGGCACACTTCCTGTCTCAGGATGTTGTTGAGGGCAATGATGAGAAATGAATAGCTTATACATTTGCTAAAAGAGAGATCAAAGAGATAATTTTTTCTCTCTCTTTATCTGTTGATATTTTTTTCTCTCTATCTTTTTTTACTATCTGCCTTACTCAAATGAGTGAACCCCTTGCAAAGTTATGCATTTTAGGAATGGTTTTGTATCAGTTGCATGAGGATGTGGATGTATTTTTACATTTAAAAAGTAGGCTTTATTTGTTGTGTACATTATTATTTTCCCACATTAAATGCCCTGTCCCAAATGGAACCCCCTAAGTCCTTGCGATCTTTCTCCGAGCCCACATGTAATGCTGCTTTGACTGTCAGGTAGAAGCTGAAGCGAAGCTCGCGGGCTCGACAAAAGTGTGCATTGAACGTATATCGGCAGTGAAGAGGATGCTGCTAAGTACCCTTCCGAAACCTAAAATGCCAAATGGGCCACCGTACGGTCTTGTGGACTTTAAAAGACACATGCACACTGTGGCCATTGTAAGGCCACAAGTGCACATGAAGTGTGCCTTTTGGGGCAGGGCCAAAGTTGCGATAAAATAAAAGTATAGCGACATTTATTTTGTATTGTGACAAACTTGCATGTGTTTAATGGATTATCAAAAAAAAAAAATTGATAGATAGATACATTTTGTGATGTAGAGGAACATGCCAGATTAATATCTGGTGATTGCGCAGTGGATAAGACACATGCCTTTGGTGTGAGAGACCCAGGTTCAAATCCACTGTAAGACACCAATGTGTCCCATATATATATATATATATATATATATACATATATATATATATATATATATATATATATATATATATATATATATATATATTGAAAGTTCAGATGCAAAAGACTCTAAATGCCATTTGAAATTTTCTTCTAAAATGACCATTTTTATCAAGCTTGTATATTTAAGTTCAGTAATTTCACTTAAATGACAATTAATAGGTAATCTTCATTGCCATTTAAGTGAAATTACTGAACTTGAATATACAAGCTTGATAAAAAATGGTCATTTTAGAAGAAAATTTCAAATGGCACTTAGAGGCTTTTGCATCTGAACTCTTAATTTATTGTTTAAGCATGTTTTATAATTACTGTTAATTCTAATTACAGCTACTTTTTTATTACATACCATCTCTACAAATATCCACCTTGTTGATAATTGAAACCTTGGTCTGCTATATACAAAGATGTGTGAACTCAAATTTAAAAGGTTTAGACTAAACATTTTCTGAGTAAATGTAAAAAACATTGTGTTCGAATTATTCCTGCTCTCCCTTAATGTGTTTTGAATGGATCTCCAGACATGTTCTCTGATCTCTTTTTCTAAAGTTATGCTTCAGATCAAAATCCCTTCAGAGCATACTGTGGTATGCTTGAGGCAAATCTATTAAGAGGCATTTTCCCTCATCCCCCAATCAGAAATGGGTGAGTTCTGTCTGTCTGTCATAAGGTTTTTTTCTTGCTAGTCTCCCTTCATCAGTCCCTCTTCAGTATTCTCACACTAAGACAAATACACCATTCAATTAATCGCTGCATTTCTAAAAGAACTCCTGAATGAATTGGTGCACTGCATGATTGTGGGAGTGGAGTGTTATCTGCAAGGATGTTTTGGGGTCACGGCAAGGCTGCTGTCCTCATTCAGCTCTAGAGAAAGAAAAAAAAGTGGATGAAACCAAAGTATTTTTCATTCTTATTAGAACAGAAGGTCTTCATTGTGAAAGGAAACATGAAGTCAAACCCTGGCCAGAAAAAATGTATTCCAGACAGTGTATTGATGGCATCAACTGATTGTGCTGAGGGAATTATGGACATTTGTTCTTGAAACAATTTCTCATCCATCACCTTGATGTCTTAGTTTGACAATTAATAAATGATACATGACAATGGGCATCTCAGCAATCGCACTCCAGTGGTTCAAGTCTTACTTCTCAGTTAGGTCCTTCAGGGTGTTTTGGAAGGGTAAAGGTGGAAGGGTCGGCAACATCTAGCAGGGCTCAGTACTTGGACTACAAATCATACAAAGCTTAGCATCAAGCTGAAACACAATACTGACATTTTCAACAACCTCAAAGTTGTTATTTTACAACATGACATCATGACTTTTGCGTAAACATACACGCCACTTGACTTGAAAGTGGCGTGTATGTTTACGCAAAAGTCATGATGTCATGTTGTAAAATCTCTAGGCTACGCTTTTCGAGCTATCCTCATGTATCCACATGTATGCGTGTATGTCTACGCCATTAACGTCCGAATCATTCCGCGTGTATGTACACGCTGTTAAATGTCCGAGCGAAACGAAGCAAAATGTAGATCTACATCTGGGAGCGATATTTTTTTCCTAGGATGGTGAGGGAGACTCATCAATGCCATTAACCCCAGTGACGGGTAGGTTTAGGGACAGGATTGAGGTACGTCATATATTTATAAATACAGTAATGTAACATTAAGTCAACGGCGTTCATAAACACGCTGAAAAGCGATAATGCGTGTTGATAGCACGCCAAAAATGGAAATCCGAATTGCCGTGTCGCACACATGCTATTTTATGAGATCAGTCTGTATTTTACATCAACATCATTGGAAGTTAATGTTCATACTAGTTAAATTTGAACTGAATGTGTGAAAGTCCTTGTTTGTCAATGAAGAGACTTTTTCATCAACATGCGCTTTCAGATGTGCACCACTATATTATTCCCCCTGGAAACGGTTCAGAATCAGGTTCCAGCTCATCCACCACAATGCACTGCCTTCTTAACAAAGGAGGAACTTGAAGTGAACTTGAAGCGTCTTTCTTGACGAAACAAATACTTTTTCATATATAGTCTACTTTCTTTGTATAGCAGTTGTATCTAATAACATATTAGAAATCATACAATAGCAAATCGTAAACTAATAAAGACAGAAAATGGGAGCACTGTGCGCTCCCACAGCTCACGTCACTTCACTTCAGTTCCTACTGGCAATGTAAATGTAACCAGGAAAATGCAACCACGAATGGAGAACATTTAGTTTTTGGGAAACCACCCTGGTGGCTAGTTTCTAAATTCCTATTCCTAGAACTACCTGGTGCGAAAGGGGCTAATGGTGCCTTGTGGTGCCATTCCAAAGAGGCATGAAATCACTTTCGTGAATCTTTACCTGGCCTGTTCCCTGCTGGTGGAATGACCAGCCGAACTAATCCCAAGCAGCTAAGTCTTCAGTCGCTTTCAAGAAACTGCTAAAGACACATCTTTGGGCCAACACTTGACTCAATAATACTTACACTTTCTATTCGATTTCAAATCGATTTTTTATTTATTTAAAAAAAATTAAAACTGTAAAATTGTACTGTGCGACTCGTCACAACACTTGATTATTGTTGCCCTATTGTTTCCTTCTCCTCTTTTTAAAATCACTTAGGATAAAAGCGTCTACTTTAAATGTAAACGTGCCATGCAGTTTTGTAGGAGTATGTGGTAATGGCGCTCTGGTCAGCTGTTTATGACCTTGTTCTGAGTCATATTGCTCTTGTCTGGGCTTAATGCCCCAGCTCGGCATTTGATTGCAACAGTCTGGGAGTGATGAATTATGCTGTAATGGCTGCTCAGACAGAGAAGCATATGATTTTTATCATGTCATCCCCAGTTAATGTGATTTGGCTTTTCTGGAGGGTATAATATTCCCTCTCTTTCTGTCTGTTCTTTTTTTATGTCTATTTGCACATAGTTGCCTATATGCATGATAAGTGTGTGTGTGTGTGTGTGGGGAGGGGGATTAATTAAATAAAATCATAATGAAAATGTAGAAATTCAAAAAGGTTTGCGTGAAGGTCAGGCTGTAAGGGTTAAGGGATAGAGAATATCATTAGCTTTGAATAACAGCAGATCTTATATGAAAGTACACAGTGTTTCAGTGTTTTGAGGATTAATCAAAATATAGGCCAATGTAAATATACAAGAATAAATAAAAAGATTTTTCATGATGTCTGCAATCAAAACATTCTAGTATGAACTCAAGTATTTATGAACAAATTCAGTCAATACTAAATGGCCTATTAAAAAAGTGTAAAAATGCTACAGTAAAAACGTAGTGACAATTTGTAATCAATCTAACATTGCATTACTCTGTAAATGTAAAAATTCTCAAAAAAGTAAAAACTATTAATTAATGTAGGCTATAATTTATGGTGCAAAACAGTAAAAGGACATTCAAGTCCTGCATGACACATCACTATGTGTCATATAATTATATGATTCTTTTTTACTTGATTTTGTTTCTTCTGATTTTTTGTCATTAATGTGCATTGGGGTGTTATGTGTTACACTTTGTTTTTTAGTTAATGTTTATTGCAGTACTTTTAGTTTAATGTGTTCTACCCTGATGGTGTTTTGTCTTTGTGTTCCTGATCCGGTGCACCATCTAAGGCACTTACAATATATTATAGTGTAATCTGTCATAAAATTTTTGCTTATATATATTTGTGTATATATATATATATATATATATATATATATATATATTTACACACACACACACACACACACACACACACACACACACACACACACACACACACACACACACACACACACACACACACACACACACACACACACACACACACACACACACACACACACACACACACACACACACACACACACACACACACACACACACACACACACACACACACACACACACACACACACACACACACACACACACACACACACACACACACACACAGTTATTATTAGCCTACATCCTTAATAAAAAATAATCAGGCTTGGAGAAAGCAATTTTCAGCATCAATCAGTATCAATCAGTACAAATTGTATCAATCAGCATCAATTTTATTATATTATAAACTTTGATTTTACAAAGTTTATAATATAATAAAAATATATGTTATACTTTGTTTGTTCCCTTACTCTCCCATGCAAATATGCATTTATTTTAGGGCTGTGCAAAAGTTAATTGCGATTAATCGCATCCAAAATAAAAGTCTGTGCTTACATAATATATTTGTGTGTGCTGTAGCCTATATAATTATTTTGTATATATAAATACCTATGCATGCATGTATATATATTAAGAATTATTTGCGCTTAAATTCAGTATATATACATATATATATATATATATATATATATATATATATATATATATATATACATATATATATATATATGTATGTATATATATATATATATATATGTATATATATATATATATATATATATATATATATATATATATATATATATATATATATATATATATATATATATATATATATACATATATATATATATATATATATGTATATATATATGTATATATATATATATGTGTATATATATATATATATATATACATATATATATATATATATATATATATATATATATATATATGTATATATATATATATAATAAATATTTTATATATGAATAACACATTTTCTTACATATATACATGCATGTGTGTGTATTTATATATACAAAATAATTATATACAGCACACACAAATATATTATGTAAATTGTAAACACAGACTTTTATTTTGGATGCGATTAATCGCAATTAATTTTTGCACAGCCCTAATTTATTTATAAATCAAAACATCCATTGCTGCCTTTTTAAAAGGGGGCAATTACTGGATAATTTCATGATTCCGTTTAAGAGTGATGGCTGGGATAGTTTGCAAAACAAGTGGCAGGATCTGACTCTCCAAATGTGTTTTTAATCCAGTCACAACCATCTTCAGTCATCCTTGATTTGTTACGCATGAGAGACGCTGGAGGGACAGCATGGTGACTGAACGCGTAGGCTACAACACCGAGAAATCGGAAATGCTTCCATCACTGCTTATAGGAAGTCTGTCAATCAAACGAGAGTACGAGGCTAATTGGCCCTCATAACCCTGTATTATCTCGGTAGTTACGGACGCCTACCGGCTGAACACAACGCGAACGCCATCTGTGCGCTTTATTTTCTCCCAGTGGCGACGAGGGGGTGAGGGAGTGAGGGAAGGAAGGAGGAGTGAGGAGGAGGAGGAGGAGGGAGGAGAGGGGAGTTCGAATCTATCCGCCCGCACAATCTATTCACCACCTCGGTTGGCAAAGTACGTGCGGTGCCTTCTCTGTTCATGGATTTTACGGTTTCACGCGGACTCACAGGACTCCTATGGCTGTTTGTCTCGCCGTGGGCTCTTAAATCACAGGCAGGCTCACTCCGATAGTGAGTTCTTTAGCGTAGCTAACGGCAGAGCGCGCGATGGCTGAGCCGCAGGCTTCTGAATCCGTGGCGGGACCCTTATACGAGCTGGTCTCCGAGGCGACCGCTCTGACCCGGGACACGGCGGCGGCATCAGGACTAAGCATCAGTGATACCTACCAGGCATACCTGGACGTGTCGGCGGCTGCGCACCCGGCGTACGGGGCCGAAGGGGTATACTTAAACGGACGGGGCTACAGGGAGCACAGCAGCCCTCGGATCGGTACCCGGAACCGCGACAGTTCTGCAGAGAGGTGCACCGGCACCGGAGAATCCACCTTGCGGTATTATGAAGGTGAGTGAGTGTCATCACTTTGTTATTGACTGAGGACTTTCAGAGCTCTGCAGCGGTGAAAATGTCCACTGCAGGAAACACATTATGTAGTAGCAGCATTACCTTCTTAACTGTTTCTATAGGCATTTTCGTTTGCCCTCCTCTGTTTAGAACTGTCCTCCTGACACGTTGGCTCAAAATCAAGTGAGATGCCTATCTATGTGGAAGATTTTGGCATACCGGTCTTATGGACATGCCCACAACAAAAGAGATTGATAATTATTAGATAACCGATATGTAGATTTTTTGAGTATTTTGATGATTATTTTTAGTAGGCCTTATAAATAATCAGTAGGCTGCAGCATTACAAATATTGGCTACCCATTAAGAATATTTTAATTATTTAATTAGTAGACCTGTAGTTTTTGCTATTTATATTTATGCATATTTCCTTAAGACTGTCTAAGCTTAAAACCTTACTTGACCAAGTGTGTAAAAAGTTTTTCATAATTAAATTAGTAATTTTATTTTTCCGGTGTTAAACTAAACAATAAATTTGAATAAGTAAGCTACACTTTTAAGTAAGCACCAAATGGCAGCACTTACTGGTAGACTTGATGTTAAAGAACCAATAACTGTTTACCTATTGATCACAAATTGACTTGATTACTGGTACCTAATGTATATTGATGGCTATATTGATCAATACAACCCATGTGATTTTGTACAAACGTGTGCTTTTTAGAAAAAAAGCATGAAGTTCTACACCTGAAATCAAACTGCTAGTGGGACTTAGGTAGATAGTATGAAAAATGTGCAAATAAGATTCCGAATTTATTTGATTTAGTTAGTGATTCACCAAAACCTGAGAAAATGGTTATGAATTGCCACTGAAAGTGAGTCCCACTCCTTCCAAAATGCTGTCTGGGTAGGCATCTCATCAGACGACCTGGTTACAATCTTGAATCATAACCTGTTTTATTATTATTTTACTGATGTCTGTTAAGGTACTCAAGAGAGTTAATGTACATGACAGCTGTAAAGCACAGGTGACAGTGCAGTTTTGAACTTAATCTGAATCTTAAATAACACAAACGACTGAAAAGGACAGCTGTCAAGTGGCGTTTTAATTGAAATTTGAAAACATTATTTATTATTCGTATTGTAGTTCACAGAGTGCCTGAACCGCACAATTGGGTGAATATTAAATGGATGATGGTGCAAACCAAAGGCTTTGGGTTGGATCAATGAATCAATACAACTGGTTAGTTGGCAATGGCATTACCATAGTCAAACAATAGATGATGGAGTGGCTTAGTTGTTAATACACAATGCTGTTAGGAATCACTGCACTCTGACCTATAATGTCAAGATTGTTCTTAGGTCAAAAGAGAGATGGACAGTGTGAGGACATTTCAAGACAAAAATTGTCTTCACCCTTTATGTTTTAAAGCAGAGGCTGTTTTCCTAAGTGTGTCATTGTAGGTCAATGCTGCTGTTTGAGATCCGAACCGAACGTCAAAATTGTCATTGGGTTGATTAACTTTGCTTAGCAACTGACACAAAACAGCATGGTTCTCTCCCATTCCCTCAATTTATTGAATTCCTATGTGACTGTGTGGGTGTCTTGGCACCCACGAAAGGACCAGTGTGACAGGGAAACAAGCGAAGTGCCGACATCTGAGCTCTCGAAGTAATATTGGTGCGAATTTGTGGTGGTTGTGTAGAAGATTTAGCTGACTGGAAGTAAGCAGTCTTTAATAAAGACACAGAATTTAAGTCTCATTTGGAGAATCCACTTTCCTATCATAAATCTCCATTACCCAGTTCCTAAAATCATCTTGCTGTCTTATTGCCATAGGGCTTGGTTTGACTGCTCTTTTGCGAATACTGTTTCCTGCTATTATCTTTTTTGAAGACCTATTTCTTCCCCGGTTGAAAATGGGCCCCTATTGTGCTTTTTTTATATTTCTTTTCATGCAATGTGGCTGTTTGAGAATGTAAAGGGTGTGCAAAGTGTAAAAGGTAAATGGATAAATGGAGTTAATGACTGCCTGAAATGAGTCGTCAGTAATTCTATAGCTCTTATTTCCTGCATAAGCATTAGTAGGTTTGTAATTGCATAATGCCATCCTATGGACTTTATTGCACACATGCCAACCCCCTGTCCCCCCGATTTTTCCCGCAGAATTCCGAATTTCAAAGGCCCTCCCGAAAATCTCTCTGGATCCGAACCTTTCTCCCAAATTTTCTCCCGTTAATGGGTGCCGTTTCAGACCGAACAATAATAGGGGAAAAGGAAGAAAGAAGAGACCATGGCGAATAAAACGAGAAAATATGCCTGCAAATTCCTAACTGAATGGGTAAATGAATTCACATTCATCCAGGACAGCTCGAAGGGGAAGGGATATCCCGGCCGGACCCCTGTCGGTTTGTTATTTTTCCCAGGAAACTCCCGTAATCTGCATGGCCGAAACTCCTTGATGTATAATCCAACCAAAAAAAAAAAAATTCTCCCGGATTCTGAAAACCAAATGTTGACAAGTATGCTTCATTGGCCTAGAAGAATTTTGTTTGTGTTGTCGACACGTCAAAATTAAAAAATGTAAATAGCTGTTTCGTTTCCAACACATGCGATCCAATCACAACAGACTGGGCCATCTGACCAATCAGAGCAGGTTCTCAGGAAAGGATGGATTTAGAGAGACAATTCTTTTTTGACCCTTTTCTGGCACTGTGAGAAAAGATGTGATGCTACGTATTATAAGAAAATGTTAGTGTTTATTGACCTTGAATGCATGTAAATCTATTGTAGGAGGATGCTTTAAAGTATAATAGGGGAACATTAAAGATGATTTTCCATCTTTGCATACAGCAGGTTGCAGAGAGTGTTGCAGGTGTCATGAAATATGCTTTCGTATAGTATGAGATGTTAAAAGTTTCAGTCATGATGATGATTCAAACTTGTCCTTAGCTAAAACTCTGTTGCTACAACAGATTCCCCAGTCAAACCGCCGTGGGCCAAAGCAATCCAGAAATCCAGAGAGGAGAATCTGTCTTGCTAGCTCACACTTTGCTCTGAGTCTTGCCTTCTTATCTTTTTAGGCCCAGGGCTTTTGCATTGATCTTACTAGTAAAATGGGATTAGGTTACTATAACCTGTGTGGGCAGTTATCCTGATTCCTGACGTAGAGGCTGTTCACACAGAACACGTTTTTCCATTCCACTGAACTACTTTTCCATTCCACTGAACTACTTTTCCATTGTTTTTCAATGTAAATGTGCGAGATGGAAGTCTCTAACTGTTGTGCTCACGTATTTTGCAGCATCTCGTTATAAAAATGTTCAACTTGTAAAAAAATCAATCTCTAGACCTAGCGCTATTTTTCATTACACTGACCTGCGTCTCGCATTTTAAACAGCAGAATCGAATTATGCGTGTTCTGTGTAAACCGGCCCTAAGACTGTAGATGTTGTTTTGGACGGCGATAGATGCATCATCCTTGAAGAATAATGATTGACGGCTGTAAATCTCTGAGGTGTCAGTCACAAATGCATGATAAATCACAGCTTAAAAAATACAAACCTGCATTAGTGACATTTCTGTTGGTAATCAATTCACCATCTTTCTTATGAGTTCATATCGCCGCTCAGAGAATAGCGGCGGGTGATTTTTATCAATAGTATGTGAGAAAAGGGAAAAAGTGAAAGGGAGAGGGTTGTGTGTGGGTCGTTGTGCGCTTGGTTGAGTGAACACAGTAGCATTTAATCAAATCAGATGCTGTTAAACCGAGCAAATGTCATTGACAAATGGAAAAATATGTAGACTCGGTAGCAATGTGCACGCCTCTGCGTATTAGGAAACAACAGGTGAAGTCAGGCCACGGTATACCAACAAATGTGACATTTTCTGATGATGTTATTACAAATCAAGCTTAGTGTTTATGATTGAGTTGGTGTCAGGCAGACAGTAATTATGACGTGACGTTAATAAGTGGCTGACTTATGGCTGATAATGGCTTTAGGCTGTGGTTTATTGTAAGGTTAGTTGATAAGGAAACAAGGACGTTTAGCACAAACACAAAACGAAAGTAAAGCGTCAGCCCCTCCCAGACGACTGTCGCAGAAATATAAACAAAAAGACAATGTAAAGTCCAGGCCTGGTCCTCTCTCATCCTTCACTGTCGTCGCTCCTCCTTTTATCCTCCCTGAGCTCATTAACACTCATGCACAGCTCTCGTACGTGTCCTGATTGCCACATTTATATTGTTTACATATGCTAATGTGCCTGTACTTTGACTTCTGTTTTTATTTATTTATATTCTGAATTAGCTTTCAATTTCAGCTTTATTAACTAAACAACTAAATGTGTTTTAATGTTTTTAGTTAATGAAAATAACTCAAATAACAAAGTTCCTGTCCTGAGAATAAATGCACTGCTGTTATAAACAGTCCACTCAAATCCATGCTGCATCATTGATTTTCTTGAGTGGTAATGGATTTGGGCCATAGATGGCTCTCCTTTTGGTGTCATCTGGGGAGAAGCGCTCAGGTCGGCTGTCTGGAGGTTTTGAGATTAGAATGGCTGGAGGAATTCGCGTGTTGGATAAATCACCCGCTGCTGAATCTAATGCGGGTGTGCTGAGGTGGTCTGCGGGGCCACACCATGTGTGATGATTATGCTGCCTCACGCAGGCTTCTGCTAAGCTAATTTGTGCTAAGTACCTCTCCATCTGCCCTGCACATTATGGGGTGTGACTACAGTGTTGTTAGGCTGTCTCTGTTCATGTTCATTGTAAGTAAAGAGTTCATGTGAAAGTGACGTTTGGAAAACACACATAGATGCCGAATAAGAGTATGCTGGGAATCTGGGTCACATGGTCTCTGGAGTTCACACATACGCTTTAGTGGAGACATCAAGTACACTAAGGCTTTCTGCGAGTGTGAATCTTTGTCTAGTCATGGATTTCCATGATCAATCATCAAACATATTTGATGTTTGAGGGATCTCTATATTAGTCCAGTTATCACAATCACTGACTGCAGGATTTAAAGACCTTATGTTATGGATATATGTGTGTTATGTTGGTAACGGTCCAGTTCGGTCCACGCTTCAGATTTGTCACCAGGCTCCTGAAAGTTGCCAGAAGGATGCGTTCACTTGTCAGCATTACATAATACTTGGATCTTGCATCAGCTGCAGTGCACACTCAGTGTGTGTGTGGCCTGGTATACCTGCAAATCAAATCCTTGTCCTTGTGGGGACATTTTTGGTCCCCAATGAAGAAAACCGCTTAAGTCATATGATGGGATGTTTTTTTTTGTTTTCGTTTTTTTGAAAATGCAGAAAGTTTTGTGTGATGGATGGGTTTAGGGATAGTGTTAGTGTAAGGGGAGAGAATCAACAGAGAATTTGTCTGTACAAATAACATTATGTCTATGGAAAGTCCCCCTAAAACATGAAAACATAATGTGTGTGTGTGTGTGTGTGTGTGTGTGTGATGTGTGTGTGAATATGTGTATGAAGTGGCAACTGACATTAAATAGTTTTGGGTAGTTGACATGATACAATGTAATCCACCTAATTTAATATAATTCTTTTTAAAAATTTTATTTTTCAAGAAATACATTTATTATTTCACCAAAGACACATTTAAATGATCAAAATTACAGACATTCATAAGTTTTAAAAAAGTATTTCTATTTATAATAAATACTGTTATTTTAAACTTTCAGCTAATCCTGAGAAAAGTTAAAGATTTTCACAAAAATGTTAAGCAGCATAATTGTTTTTGCAGCCTTTTGTGTTCAATTTAATGCAGCCCTGGCTGGTGAGCCTAAGAGCATAATTTTATTTTATAGGGATGCACCAATATGAAAATTTTGGCCGATACCGATAATTCTTTGTATTTGAAAAAAGCCGATATATCGGCCGATAAATTTAAATCCAAATTTTATCTAATTTTGAGAGCCGGATTACAAAAACAAAAGCTCTCACAATTAAATCCATGTCCCAAGTGCACGATTATAATGTTCTCGTTATAGTGTTGTATAGCCGATATGACAGATTTGGGCTGCACATGTTGCAACGAACTCGTATTTTCATTTTTGAAGAGATTTCAATCATATTTCAAGAAATTCAAAAACCTAAACAGCGCTCAACAAGTTTCTCACTGAAGGGAGTAATACATTATTTATCGGCTTTATATATCGCCCACATTTTCTTACCAGGCCGATAACGCTAACATTAAAAATGAACATATATCGGCCTGATACCGATGTGCTGGCTGATAATATCGTGCATCCCTTATTTTATAATTAAAATAAAAAATCATATCCCTGAACTTTTGAAACATATTTTAATATAATATATAAAATGCATATTTAAAATGTCATTAGAAAAGTCGGTTGACACCTTATGGAATATTCATACTAAAACGGTATATGCATTTTTCACGTTTTCTTTTATGAATAATCAGCACATAATCTTTTTTTGTTGTTGTTGTTTTTGAGAGAGAGAGAGAGAGAGAGTGCAAGAGTGACAGATAGGCAGACAGACAGTGCATCTGTGAGTCTGTTGTTCATGGTGCTGAAATCTGGGCATACTCTCTCTCCTCTTCCCAGAAATGACCTCATGTGTACCAGATTGGGACCCTTCTTTCTCTCTTTCTCCTCTCACCTCCCCCTACCAAGTGTGTTTCCCCTCACCCCCCTCTCAGGAAGTGGCTCTGTTATCCAAAAGCTATTTTTTCAGATCTAGTATCCCAGACCAGTGAGGCTGTGAGTGAAACTGAATACTCATCTAGCTGGGGCGAAACAGTATTCCAGTGACAGTGTTTTTCTCACATAATGCTTTTGCATGTGGTTTGTGTTAGTTAGATGTTGTTCTGGTGAACTGAGCACTAGCATTATGCCAAAACAAAGCCATGCACCTTGCTGACGCTTAAAAACCAGCTTAAGGTGGTGTTCCTGGTCTAGCTGGTTTTGTAGCCTACCAAGCTGCCAAACGCCGCTAAAACCATCAAACCAGGCAGTGTAACCACCGTTGGCTGGTTTCAGCTTATTTTTTCAGCAGGGTTTGCACTAATTATGAACTTCTCTTAAAACCACAGACTCCTTTATTGCACAATGTTTGCAGTTGCAACACACAGTATATGTCAGCATAAAGCTTAATAGTTTGCTTAAAAATAAAATATTTCTTGACACAAGTATGCATGCATACTTAGTATGCACCATAGACGTCACCCATAGACTCTCTGAAGAACGCGTTTGAGGCTGTTTATTGGGGTATGGGCAGCACCATACTGGAAGTTACAAAATACAAAAGTTTCAGAAAGGATACAGAGGTGGTATGATGTGTTGTGTCAGATCATGGCCGAGACGTCAAATTCACTCTCGGCGCAGCCCGTGATCAGCTGTCAATCAAAGTTAACCACCCTTATTTACATACATTTTATATCTAAATATGATCTAAACTTACGAGTTAGAAAAAAATTCACCCCCTCACAGTTGTCAGGCATGTGGAACATATTGAAGATAACAATAAAAGTCCATGGGACCAAACTGTAAACATATGAATTTATACTGTGAAAACGGAGATTTTAACATGACGTCTATGGATATTTGCTCCCTTTTGGGACCGGCCTCTAGCGGATTTAGAGATGTATTGCAGTTTATCGCACTTCCAGGCAGGCTTCCTCTTCAGATTCGAATGTTGCCGCTTGGTATGCACTGCAATTCTGGCTTATTCTATAAGCTGATAATTAAGTTCATGTAAATGTCTTTGAAAACGATGATATTTAAAATGTCTTAAATAGATATAAAATATAACACTAAAATGTGTCATATAGAATGTGTACTGTGAATTAAGACACACTTTTTCTAATTTTGTGGACTACTGTTTGGTTAGTGTGAAAAGTGGTACAGTCCACACTATAGTCTTGAATTCAGTTAAGGTGGTCATGAAAGTCTCAGTCATTTAGCTGCTCAGGAGGTTCATTTAACACAAATATGTACACCCCGTCCTGGATGCTTTCTGTTCTTGTCTGTGTTCCCATTGTTTCTCAGGAAAGCAGGTAGATGAGATATCTGATGGTGTAAACTCATACCAATCATTGTACACTTACTTCATGCATACACAACTGAAAGGTAATTCAAGAAACCCATTTTCCCCTCTTTCCAAGCCTGTCCTCTTTTTGCCTGCCGCTCCTGGCAGCAGGTAAGGCATCTGGATGCAGGCCCAGTTTGTGGCACTTTTTCATTGAGCTCTGATCCTTCTGTGCGAAGCTCTGTAAATCACATGCTACAAATTACCACAGTGACTTCATTGAAAAGGCAGGAGCTGTTTACATCCATTGTAAGTCTATTGGGCTGACCGCACATCTGTCATCTCATCAACCAGTGGACTGGGCTGATGAAGACTGGCTTTAACATAGAGACCGTGGGATTTCATCGCTATTGGTAGACAATTGTATTTCAGTCATGAAGATTCAGTCAGTTAGTGTAGAGCAGTGTATAGGTGGTTTGCAGTCACGTGATTGTGTTTACGCGCAGACTGCAGATGGAGGGCAAGGAGTGAAGAGCGCAATGGATGAGATGGAGGAAAATCCATACTGTACTACTTTAGACGCTATTACAAGAGAAATATATAAACAGAAAATCGAAACATATGTTGGATGTGATCCTTAAGTTATGAAGAGGACCGATTTTCAACTGAATTGAGAGATTTGCCTGCCATCGAGGCTGTAGATATCAGCAACTAACTCGTCTTACAGACATGCTTTGACTTTACAAAGTTCGGAAACTGGTACGTTACACAAACAGCCACATAAGTGTATTTAAACACCTGAATAATGTAATTATAAGCCACATAAATAATGTATTAACTCACATTTGACGAAGTGATCACTGCACACTGTACAAACACACGGGCATTTTCCCAATTCGGCTCCTCCCGACCGCAGACGTAAGTTAGGTTTACAAGGCATTTTTTGCCGGTGTTTTTCTGTCAATTTCATGTATTTTCCCCCTTATGAACAACAACTTTTGGCACACGATAAAAACTCTTCGTGGTTTGATCAATTTGAGCAACCATAAACGACGCAAAACATAGGCATTTGAGTGTGTTATAGTGCTTCCTAATATAGAAATTCACTTCCTGCCCTCCATCTGCGTTTCGCGCCATGGCAACGCAGTGGCGTGACGTCACGTGAAAACAAGCTATTAGATTTTCACCTGAAATTGATTGGTTTGGCAAACTTTAGGCTCTTTGACTGTTTTGATTTTATTTCTCAAAATAATTGTTTTTTAAAAGTTTGCATTATTTTAATTCATTTCAGAGGTCACATCATGATATATTGATCTTCGATTGGCCACATGTCTTCATGTGATACGAATTTGCAAGTCAGAGTTCATCAGATTTAATGCAAGTCAGTACAACAAAAAGTGTTGCAGTAATCTGCCACTTTAGCCATTTCGAATGAGACTCACTCAGTGAGTGAATCATTCAGATTTAATACTAAGATCACATGATACATAAATGTTAGGATTGTTAGGATTTTTTTTACATCTGAAATTTTCAGCATAAAATTCAGTGAATCATTCAATTTCATACATGCATATGTAATTATATCCATCCATCAAGGTTAGTGAACAGAAAGTCAGGTGTCAGTAAATGGTAAAGAGAGTCCCTAGAGAGGGAACATATTTATCCTCCTTCATTAAAAACCCCATCTAACATTCCAACTGATTGGACTGTTTATCTCTTGACTGCTTATGCATTGGCATCTTCTCTCATTTTTACCCTGTCATTCTGTCACATGATGTATTGCCTGGATGAAGATGCATGAGGCACGGAGGAAGTTGGCTGGCTTTCAAAAAGAAAAAAAAAACAGGAAATGAGAGTTATCAGCACATAGCAGATCATGTTTCAGCACTGTATGTGTTTGTGGTTGTCACATGCATGAAAATCAGTGTATCTTTGCCTGTGGGCTACCTGTAGACCTCTGTTTTATTTTTTGTCCTCATTTACATTGTAGATGATTCTTGAAAGTCGCATCAATGATTAAACAAAAACATTAAAGCAATAGTCACCCCAAAATATAAAAAGTCATAGTACTTTAGAAATGTTAAAGGTGGGATCCAGACTAAAATAATTGCAAATGCAACAAAAATGAACGTTTGAAACACTAATTTAAAATAATCGTATTGCCAGTTCCTTGAGCTGGCATGGCCATTACGTCCACTTATAAAAAAATAGCCTTACTCCCTCACTCAGTACTTTTTTGGTCATGTCTGATTCAAAATGAATCATTGCATTTGATAGCTAAAGGATTTTAGCTCCTAAATATTTACATTTTGGAGCCAGTTGCACACTAGTCATTTTTTAAGTCTGGAGCCCAAGGATAGTTCACCCAAAAGTGGAAACTGTGTCATTTACTCATGTTCTTGTTAATGCAGACGATCCAGACTGTGAACAAAATGGTTGTAAATGCAACAAAACTTAAACATTTAAAAAAAATATTAAAATCTTGTTGCTCTTGCGGCGATCTTGTGAGGTAGTATTATTTGTTTTTATTGAGTGCATGCCAGTGTTTCCTTGTCACATGAACACTGCTCGGTGCATTACATCAAATTCAGGTCAGTCAAAAAGATTCATAAAACTCTTCAGAGACAGAGCCCTTACTAAATTTACCCAACCCGACACGTTCACTAAACCATGAGTCATTTTGTGCGTCATGTGCGAATTTAAAGTGAATAATTAGCATTTTGCTCCTTAATATTTCATGTTTAAACTAGGGCTGATCAAACGATTAATCGTGATTAATCACGATTCGCATCCAAAATAAAAGTTTGTGTTTACACAATATATGTGGGTGCACTGTGTATAATTATTTTATGTAAATACACACACGTGCTTGTATATTTAAGAAAATATTTTCATGTATATACTGTATATAGATTTATATATAATTTATATTATATATAAATATTTTATATATGCATCATATTTTTATCTTAAATATACATGCATGTGTGTGTATTTATATACAAAATAATTATACACTGCACCCACATATACTATGTAAATACAAACTTTTTATTTTGGATGCGATTAATCGTTTGACAGCCCTAGTTTAAACCAATTACTTCATAATAAGTTTTGAGGTGTGGTCACTTTTACGTTCAAATGAAACAAACACTATATTAGTTAAAGTCACCAGTCTGCTGTAAAAACACATATGCAGTTAAATTACTGCCTTACTTTAGTAGGAATTTGTTCTTAGCAAACTTTTATTCATAATGGTGTCGACTTGTATTGTTCCCATGTGCAAAATTTCTAAGAATAAACGTTTCAGCGGCAGTGAGTTACTTCTGTTTCCAGTGAAGGATCCAGTGTGTTGAAGGCAGCGGCTAAAGGCTGCAGCCGTGCAAAATTAGAAAAAAAGCCTTGACAGAAAATCATTTGAATTTGAAAACATGATGAGCATTAATGAATACAGTGTTTTAGGCCATGAACTATTCTGTTAAAAATCCTCTGTCGGATCGGACTGTCTTTTGGAGTCGGGAATACGAATGCGGTATTATAATCTGTAGTTTAAAAAAAAATTGCCCCTGGTGCTGTGGATTTCTTAGTCCTGGTAACACGGAGACTGAGTAATTGTTCTTTTACATATACTGTGTACTTCGGACAATGTAACAAAGTCGGTTAAAATTCTGTGTTGCATGAACTACAATGAATATTATTTCTGCAGCATTTATTAATCTTTGTCAATGGTCAAAAAATTACAATTTGTTATCATATTTTGAATGCACTATGAACTAAGAGTAATAAATGCTTTAAGAAATGTTTTGCTCCGAATCATACATCTCTACGTTATTGACAAGAGACATTTTTTGCAGGCAAAATTCCACTAATGTGACCACACCTTAAAGAGATAATTCACCTAAAAATTTTACTTTTTATACAATTTTGTAAAAAGTCTTGCATGTACCCTGTTTGTAGTTATTTACTCTTAACAATGACCGACATGCATACACACATAGAGCACATGTGGGTGAATTCACCATTAAAACATCTCCTCAGATCAGTAGCTGCAGGGTAAGTTTATCTGTGCTGTGTAGACTCTTGGCTCCAAACCCTAAAGACACTTGTTTCCCAAGGTAAAGAACAGTGGGAACACTTAAACCCTCTTTAAAAGTCCCCAAGAGACAATCTTGATAGTACGCTCGCCAGCCCTCTCAGCCAGACGTCTGGCTCAAATTCAGACTAGTGAATGAGACTGTAGTGAGGAAAGATGGATCTGAAAATGATTTTTAATGCAAGAGTCCGTCGCTGATTAAGGTTGGGTTCCAGATGGCTGGGTCAACGCCATTGGCCACCAACCTGACAACCTCAATGTAAATTCCATGTTACGTGTGTGTTCTATAAGTTGTACCTGGCACTGTGCTACGAAAAGAGCACTGTTCCCATGTTAGTAATAAGGCACTGTGTAAGTTAATAAGGCACCTGATATATAAAGTAGACATACTGTAAAAACAAGACATAAAAATAAGTAGACATTTTATTACTTTAAGTTTTGTAAGTAATAAATGTGCCCTGTCCTGTGTTTGGAGGCTGTGTGACAAATCACATTAGCAACATTATTCTCTTCTGCTCTTATATAATGTTTTCCCAAAACAGTCCAGACGTAGTTTTGCTATGTTTGGAAATTAAGTAATGTTATGTAAATGCTAAAGTAATGAAATAAAAAGTAAAAAAACAGAAATAAGATCAAACTTCAAAACACGTCAAAACAAGGCAAGCTGAATGATCCTTCAGGAAATCATTTGAATATTATAATTTGATGATTAAGAAACATTTCTCAAAAAAGGTAGTGCTCCTTCAAGATTTTTGTGGAAAATGGTGACACTTTTTTTAGGATTCTTTGATGAATGGAAAGGTTAATAAACAGTATTTATTTACATTTATTTATTAAAGCATGTATTGAATAGAAATCTTTTGCAACATTATAAATGTCTCTTCACTGTCACCTTTGGATCAATTAAGTGCATCCATGATGAATTGAAGCATTAATTACTCTCTTTCCACATCCACAGATGTTTAAATTGTTTCCACAAAAACTGTTTTCAACACTGATAAAAATAATAAGAAATTTTTCTTGAGCAGCAAATATTGGAATGATTTCTGAAGGATCATGTGACACTGAAAACTGGAGCAATGATGCTGAAAATACAGCTTTGACATGACAGAAATAAATTACATTAAATCAGAGTTCCTGCAGGGTCTTAAAATGCCTTAAAAGCATTGAATTTTATGAATTTGGAAATAATACCTTAAAAAGTCTTGAATTTTGATGTCCGGGTCTTAAAAATTGTGCTGTATGTTAGTGTTAATTTCATTGACGAAAATAATGATAAACCTTTCTTCAACGACATTTTTTCACTGACTAAAACGAGACGCTAGTTTTGAATGACAAAAACTATGACGAACATTCGTTGACATTTTAACTAGATGAAAATGTTAGATAGTGTCGATCTGGGAAGCGATCCAGTCAGAACTCATGTCCTGCCTGTGTGTAGCTAATGTTAAAACACAACAACATTGTTCGGAAACTTTTCTTGTGGCCAACTGAAATGTTTTTATTTTACCTGCTTGATTTATCATCTTTTACCCATTCCACATTTGAAAAATAAATGAACACAAGTTGAAGGATTTTGTTTTTCTTTGCTGGTAGGGATGTGAAATAGGTATTCATTTTTTATATAAATGGTCTTATATTAAAATGGATGGATGGATGGATGGATGGATTAGATAGATAGATAGATAGATAGATAGATAGATAGATAGATAGATAGATAGATAGAATACCAAAGACATGATGACTGCCAATTTGCTAGATCACTAAAAATACATCTAGATAAATAATGCCTGTAACACCTTATAAACCTGTCAACTTTCCCTTCTGTAGTTTGTTTTAAAGTGCAAGAGTTCCAAATCCATCTCTGGTACAATCGGCTGTAGTTAAGCTTGGTTCTTTGTTGACAAAGCAGAGCCAGCTCTGTCCTCACTTTCTCTCTACTCAAGGTGCCAGTACTCCTAGTACACAGATGGCTTTGATATGATGGCATCTAGTGCCATGAAAGTGGAGAGAGGTGTGCACATGCTGTGTGTGTGTGTGTGTGTGTGGACACATTGTGTGTAGGATTTGAGTCGTGTGCAAATGGAAATAGCATCCTTGTTTTGGGTTGTCATGTTGATTCAATCTGTTGCTCAAGGTTTTTGCTTTGCTGAGATCCTGTGCAGTGAGCCTTGTTTGTGTGTGTGTGTGTCTTCAGCAGTGGAGTGAATTTATTCTGTGTATTGGAATCTGGAGTTAAACTGTGCCAGTTCTGAACTCAAGACAGCTCCTAAACATTTCCTGAGAGACCCTCCACAGCAAGCTACCCTAGGAGCAAGATCCTGTTGGCAGATCAGCCGCAGCTTTCTGGAACATTTTTTGTGTTGAGCCTGTTTATACTAGTTAAAATAATCAGATTACAGCTCACTTGCAGTTGTTTTAGGATATTTGCTATTACGCTGGTGTCTGTGAACAACATTTGTAGGAGTTTTATGTGAGAAGGATGCTCTGATGTTAAAATACTGGCTCATGTATCGATAATTATTTTCATGTTACTGGGTTTTATATGGCCTCTGCATAACCATGTACTCTCATCTATGGTCGTGAGCTTTGGGTCATGACCAAAAGGACAAGATCCCAGATACAGCGGCCGAAATGAGCTTCTCCGCAGGTGGCTGGGCAATCCCTTAAGGCTGGTTCACACGAGACGATTTTAAATTGTCTGGCCGATTTTCCAGTGTGTGGTGCGCAGCCAGCCAGACGGTAAAATCACACACAAACCATTTGACTCCGAGCATTTCCCAGGTAAGACGGGAAATCTCGCAAAATCCCTCGAGATCAAACATGACTTCAGAGTAAACAATTATGGTGGACGGAGAAAGAATGCAGTGGCGATAGTGTGTAGTTTACACTCACCGGCCACTTTATTAGGTACCCCATGCTAGTAACGGGTTGGACCCCCTTTTGCCTTCAGAACTGCCTCAATTCTTCGTGGCATAGATTCAACAAGGTGCTGGAAGCATTCCTCAGGGAGTTTGGTCCATATTGACATGATGGCATCACACAGTTGCCGCAGATTCTGGCTGCACATCCATGATGCGAATCTCCCGTTCCACCACATCCCAAAGATGCTCTATTGGATTGAGATCTGGTGACTGTGGAGGCCATTTGAGTACAGCGAACTCATTGTCATGTTCAAGAAACCAGTCTGAGATGATTCCAGCTTTATGACATGGCGCATTATCCTGCTGAAAGTAGCCATCAGAAGTTGGGTACATTGTGGTCATAAAGGGATGGACATGGTCAGCAACAATACTCAGGTAGGCTGTGGCGTTGCAACGATGCTCAATTGGTACCAAGGGGCCCAAAGAGTGCCAAGAAAATATTCCCCACACCATGACACCACCACCACCAGCCTGAACCGTTGATACAAGGCAGGATGGATCCATGCTTTCATGTTGTAGACGCCAAATTCTGACCCTACCATCCGAAATGTCGCAGCAGAAATCGGAGACTCATCAGACCAGGCAACGTTTTTCCAATCTTCTATTGTCCAATTTCGATGAGCTTGTGCAAATTGTAGCCTCAGTTTCCTGTTCTTAGCTGAAAGGAGTGGCACCCGGTGTGGTCTTCTGCTGCTGTAGCCCATCTGCCTCAAAGTTCGACGTACTGTGCGTTCAGAGATGCTCTTCTGCCCACCTTGGTTGTAACGGGTGGTTATTTGAGTCACTGTTGCCCTTCTATCAGCTCGAACCAGTCTGGCCATTCTCCTCTGACCTCTGGCATCAACAAGGCATTTCCGCCCACAGAACTGCCGCTCACTGGATGTTTTTTCTTTTCGGACCATTCCTCTGTAAACCCTAGAGATGGTTGTGCGTGAAAATCCCAGTAGATTAGCAGTTTCTGAAATACTCAGACCAGCCCTTCTGGCACCAACAATCATGCCACGTTCAAAGTCACTCAAATCACCTTTCTTCCCCATACTGATGCTCGGTTTGAACTGCAGGAGATTGTCTTTACCATGTCTACATGCCTAAATGCACTGTAAGTTGCCGCCATGTGATTGGCTGCTTAGAAATTAAGTGTTAACGAGCAGTTGGACAGGTGTACCTAATAAAGTGGCCGGTGAGTGTACTTTAACGGAATAAAACGTTCACCGGAACTTTCTGGTGCGCCATACCACCGGGCACCAGCTGTTTTGGTTTTGTTTCCCGCCGGTGCTTCATCTACCCCTCTTCACCTCCGCTTTCTGATTGGCTACATGCCACAGTTCACAGGCTGCATGCTCTTTCGTCCTGGGGGACACCACACATGAGGAGAAATCGGGCCTAAACAATCCAACATGTTGGATCTCCCCGATTCGAGATTGGAGCAGTTTCCCGGCATCCCTCCGAGCAGATGAGAGCAGTCTTAACACACCACATACGGCAGGGATATCTGATCAGATTATTTTACGATAATCGGAGACATCCTTAGATTGTCGGAAGGGGTGAATCGGAGGCAAAGAATTGGCCTAATAATCCTGCCGTGTGAACCAGGTTTTAGAGACAGGGTGAGAAGCTTGGTCACTACAGGAGGAACTCAGTGTGGAGCCGCTGCTCCTCCACATCGAGAGAGGTCAGCTGAGGTGGCTCTCGGACATCTGATTCTGGATGCCTCCTGGACACCTTCCCGGGAAGGTGTTCCGGGTACGTCTCACTGGGAGGAGACCCGGGGAAGACCTAGGACAGGCTGTTGGGACTATGTCTCCCGGGCTGGCTTGTGAACACCTCGTGTCCCCTCGGAAGAGCTGGAGGAAGTGTCTAAGGGCGAGGGAAGTCTGGGAAATCGCTGCTTAGACTGCTATCCCGGACCCGGCCCCGGATAAGCTGGATGCATGGATGGGTTTATATTAGGGATGCTCCGATCAGGGATTTTTCGCAGCCGATACCGTAGTACCAATTTCTTGTCATGGTGATCGGCCAAAACCGATTCCGATGCTTAATTGACTTAATATAAGACAAATAAACAAAAATGGAACAGTTTAATGCAGCCCATAAGGTTTATTTAAACATTGTCCAATACTGTGGAGGACAAAATAAACATTTAGTCTCCTAAAATGGAGAAGTCTGATTTAACTTAAACATCGTTCAATACAAGTCTGAGAAGGACAAAATAAAGCTGAGTGAGAGTCGAATTACTAGTTACCGTTGCCTTTTTTGCAGTTGCCAGTTTTTCATATTCGCCATACGTCTCGCCAACATGACATCATGACTTTTGCGTAAACATACACGCCACTTTCAGAGTCAAGCGGTGTGTTCTCTCTACGCATTTTGAGCTATCCGCGTTATCCGCGTGTATGATGTATGTCTACGCCATTAACGTTCGCGTCATTCCGCGTGTCTGTACACACCGTCAAATGTCCGAGCGAAACGAAGCAAAATGCACATCTACATCTGGGGAGCTATCTTTTTTTTTCCTAGGATGTTAAGGGAACAGTCATAAATGCCATTAACCCCAGCAACGGGTAGGTTTAGGGATGGGGTTGAGGTAAGTCATATATTTATATATACAGTAATAACATTAAGTCAACGACGTTCATAAACACCGCTGAAAAGCGATAATGCGTGTTGATAGCATGGCAAAAATAGAAACACGAATTGGAGTATCATACACACGCTACTTCATGAGATCAGTTTGGTCTCGCGGTGGCTGCGCTCTTAAGTGACGAATCAGGTTTGTTGTATTAAATGTTTTGGACAATGCTCCTCCATGTGAGATTTCTTTGGAAAATACACAGCAAATAGCGAATTCTTAATATTTTTTCGAAACATCATAGTAGTTCCACACCAGCAAAGATATGACTGTGTGCCAAAAATTTAAGTCCCCACACATCATACGTCCTGACGCGTTGACGTCATCAAATACACGATCGGTTTGTAAGATCGGCCAAGTTAGTGAGTACCGATTCAAGTCATAAAATGTTATCAGCCGATACCGATCTCCGGCCGATCGATCGGAGCATCCCTAGTTTATATGGCCACATAAAATTTTGTCTACATAAATAAATAATAAAACACTATAAAAGCAACAAAGTGCTACAAGTTGATTCAAGAATAGAACTTTTTGGTGTATTTTGAACATGTTGTGTGTTACCTGTGCAAATGAGAGGTTAATTTCGACTGAACCTACCATTGGCCTCAGGAGAAGAGAGAGGAGAGAACTGCTCACCATTCCATTGGTGCTTTTATTTCCATTTACAAAACATATTGACCTCAGGTGACACATCCTTAGCATGTGCTGTCAACTTCATTCATCTCTGTATTTATCTTTTCTGGCCTCTGTAGTGTAATGTTAATATGGCAATTCTAGACCTGTGTACATTTTCAGACTTTTCAGCAATCAATATTTATCTTGTTACTTAATTGCTCTCACACATTTTAAAAATTTCACTGCTGCTAGTTGGAAGACATAAATTGCAGTAAAAATGTCCGTCACACAAGTAAAAATGATATTTAATATATATTTTAACAAAATGATAACAGTATCGTTTTTACTTTGCATTGTAATGCATTTAAAAATTGCATAGGCCTATGAGGGATTATGAAAATTAATGGTTTAATTCATGCTATATACTTAAGCTTCTAAAATAACTATAACTCCAAAAAGTTTGTTTTAATGCTGTCACGTAGTTGGATCATTAGTCAAATGACAGTCATTTTTCAAAATGTGATGGGCAAATTAAGAAACCATTTTAAAATCATCGCCATATTCACAATGTTGCTTATTTTAATTTGCAAAATCATTACCAGTCCTATGTTTACGTCTTTCCAAACATCTGTGGTTAACTCAGCTGTCAGTACCAAATCTGTGCTTGCCTCATTCCCATTAAAAATCAGTTATTATCTAATGTCCCTCTCCAACAGTCTGGAACATTGACTGTCTCATAGAGTTCAGACTTGAGTTATTAGTTGCAAAATATTCCACAGATTCACTGCGCTTTGATTCAGAAATTAATGAAATATTAATGTGACTGAAATCATAACCACATCTACATATACTACAAATGTTTGTGGTTTGTAACTTAAAAAAAAAGAAAGGAAATCAATACTTTTATTCAGCAAAGATGAAAGTAAAGACTTTTAATGTCAATAAATCTTTATATTTCCAGATAATTTCTGTTCTTTTAGGCTGTCTGTATGTCAAAGAATCCTGAAAAAAGAATGTATCACATATTCTTTATTAAGCTGCACAACTGTTTTCAACATCAATAATAATAAATGTATCTTGAGACATCACCATATTAGAATGATTTCTGAAGGATAATGTATAATCATGTAAAATATATCAAAATAGAAACCAGTTATTTAAAATTGTAATAATAATTACACACTCTTTCAGATCAAATAAATGCAGCCTTAAAGGAGAACTCTTGTGCAAAATGAACCATTGGTCTAATAAAACATCGGTACCTAGTCAATTGTTCTCTGAGATTTGTTTGCATGATAATCGAATGTAAAGAGTTTTAGCTCTAAAAACTGTTTCAGCAGTATAATGCTAGTACTGGGGCATTTACTAAGTAAAAAGAAATCGCTAGTTTATAACACTAACAAGGCTCAAAATAGCCCCACACTAACACAGTAACATAATGAGTGTCCATACATGCAAAACGAAGCATTGAGAACTTTGTAAGTGTACAGACCGTTTAATAAGAAGATATGTTATAAAGACAGTTCACTTCATGTATACAGACAGGAGCCATCTTGGAGAACAGTCTCGGTTAGTCGATCCCGAACGCCGTTCACACAGTTCAGAAGTTCGCTGAACTTCATACAGTTCAGCTCACTCAGCACGATGTTCGTGGTTCGAATTTATCGTGTTTTCCAAGATGGCTCCTGTCTGTATACATGAAGTGAACTGTCTTTATAACAGCATCTTCTTATTAAACAGTCTGCACACTTACAAAGTTCTCAATGCTTCGTTTTGCATGTATGGACACTCATTATGTTACTGTGTTAGTGTGGGGCTATTTTGAGCCGTGTTAATGGTATAAACTAGCGATTTCTTTTTACTTATAATAAATGCCCCCATTACTAGCATTATATGCTAAACAGTTTTAGAGATACAACTCTTTACATTCAATTATCAGTGAAAACAAATCTCAGAGAACGATTAACTAGGTACCAATGTTTTATTAGACCAAATGTTAATTTTGCATCGAAGTTCTCCTTTAATTGGTGAGGATAAGGGCATAATTTGAAAGCATAATCTTTCAAAAACAATCTCACCGACCCTATCATTTTAGGCCTATTAATTTTTTAAAGCTGTGTGTCTGTGTAATTTTTTCTTTTTCAGGATAAAAGACTGAAACTAGACTCATTTCGTGTTTCTCTCCATGTTTTTTAGAGTGGACTTTGGGAATTTGTGATCGGTCCAATAGTTAGTGAAGCTAATGGGACAATTAATCATTGTCTCAGATTTGTCTCATTAATCCACAATTTCATAATTTTAGGATCCTGTATGACAGACAAATGTTGATTTAAAAGAAAAGAATACAAATTGCCAGAGAGGAAGTAGTAAACAATTGAATAGATTATTGCAGCTGGCCTTTTATTTTTGAATAGAAGAGTTTGTTGTTCTGTTTTTCTCTATTTGTTGTGTGAGTCACAACAATCTCACCTCCCCTGCTGCTCCTGCCTCCAGCCTTTGTGTGTGTGTGTGTGTGTGTGTGTGTGTGTGTGTGTGTGTGTGTGTGTGTGTGTGTGTGTGTGTGTGTGTGTGTGTGTGTGTGTGTGTGTGTGTGTGTGTGTGTGTGTGTGTGTGTGTGTGTGTGTGTGATTAGTGTGAAGGATGCTATTGAGGGTATCTCAGCTGCATTCTAGCCTTAATTCCAGAATTTCAGTGTGTGTGTGTGTAAATGTGAATGTGAATATGAACTTGAGGCATTGTTGTTGTTGATAAGGACGCTGGCTGTAGGCATTTATATGTGTTTAAGTTTGCCTTAGATATGTATTTGTTATTGTGTGATTTCTCTCGGATGAACAGTGAGTCAGATTTTTCTAAGACGCCCACTCACACACAGACACACACACACTTGTGGGTGTTTGTAGATGATTTTTTCAGGCAGATGCAACTGGGGACCATTTAACAGCAAAATATGTATTTGATATTTGTTTTTTTTTTTTAATGCACTGAAAATTATTAATTGTTAGAAAAGTGAGAAAGAGATTGTGCAGTGCACTAGGTGTGTTTTGTTTTTGTAATTTCCTTGACCACAAACAATGTTATAAGCAGCGTGTGTGAATATGCACGTGTAGATTTCTGTGGAGTCAGAATGCATTCACCAAAGTGTACACATCTCCAGCCCCTTGCGGGTTCATTTATCAAATAATTCAGACAATTTGTTCGTTTTTTCTCCTGATACCTGTGAAAGAGGATAGCTCTGTTTAACACATTTTACCATGTTTAAATTAATTTAGCATAATTTTCTCCCAGAATCAGCCCCAGAAACTGTGAGAGTCATAAGTATTCAGACACATGCAAAGCTGTTGGATAGCTGCCAGAGAGCAAACATGTGAGATGAAGAACAGACAACAGGCAGGGCTTTACTGGATGCGCACACGTGTGTACACACATACGTATTTGTTATAAGTTGGCTTTTGTTTTATCCCAACAAGTTGTGTGTGGACTGGAAAGTAAAAATGAATAATGGTGACCTGTAATTAGAATAGCCCCTTGCGCGCACACGAACCATCTGTTTAATCTTCTCCTTGGTTTTTATTTTATGAATATTCACAGTTAGATTGATGTCAATATGTGTATGGAGGTGTGCTGACAGAGAGGGGGAAAGGACAAGATGAGGAAATCAAAGTGAGAGGATTTTAAATTAAAGAAGGATAAGCATATTTAATCAGATTAGGGAGCCATTTATCAAACATTAGTGCAAATACATGTAAACACACTTTAGTGCAGATTATCCTTAAGAGTTGGATTTGCATGGTCTGAAAGTACTGTGGTAAAAAAAAAGTGGGTTTTATCATCATTTCGCAAATTTCAGTATTTGACCGTACAACAACTGTTCAGCAACCAAAAGTTCAGTGTTGACATCAAGTTATGTTTAACCATATGCCATGATAAGTAGGTGTTTTTGAATGAATGCTCAACAAGGATGCTTTTTCCCTCCAAAAACACAGTTGAAAAACACAAATAATATTATTATAATTTAAAATAACTATTTTATTTTTATTAAAATAAATGTTGAAATGGAATTTGTTCCTGCTGTGAATTTTTCAGCATCATTACCCCACTCACATGATAATTCAGAAAAAATCATTCTAATATACTGATTTGGTAATCAAGATTTTTTTATTACAATATCAATGTTGAAAACAGTTGTGTTGCTAAATATTTTTTATTAAGATTCTTGATTGAAATCAGAATGATGAATGAAAAGTAACAATGTAAAAGTCTTTACTAGCACTTTTAATGCACCCTTGCCTTGCTGAGTAAAAAGTATAAAAAGGGTTCATGTGAAGCATAGTGTTCTTTACTCAATCTCAAAGAACCTTTTATGCTAAAAAAGGTTCCATAATGACAAAAAAGAACCATTTTGGCACAAAGGTTCTTTATAGGGTATTATTCATTCAGTATTATATTCTGCAACATTTTGTAAGTTGTAATTAAATTATTGTTTATTAAACTGTTGTAGTAACTTAATATCACATTTTAATCATGCTGCTTTTTGGAGGAGAAAAACTCAAATGGCACTCTCTTCATGTGATCTTGATTAACCACATATTACAGATGTAAGTCGCTTTGGACAAAAGCGTCTGCTAAATGACTAAATGTGAATGTAACTACATACAATGATATGTATATATATATATATACATTTTTCTAAACCCCATTTGTTGAATTTTTGTTCATAAATACATTTTTAGGGTCTTGATGTTTGTCAATAATATGAAATATTTAATCCGGAAAGGACAAAACAAATGATAATGATTGAACCCAAAAGGTTCCATAAAGAACCTCTTTCCTGCATTACAAAGAACCCTAAAGGGTTCTTATTACTGAACCCTTAAAAAGGTTCTTTGAGGGGTTCCAAAATACGTAAGCACTGAACTTTTTAAGGTTCTATATGAGAACCTTTTCTTTCTAGTGTTATTAATTTCTTTAAAAAATGTACTGACCCTTGAACTATTAAGCAAGTAGTGTGTATATTTTTTTTTCATTTTGTAATTGATTTATAAATCAAATACTAAAGTCATTTACTCTCTTTGCATGGCATAATTCAGCTATCTTCAAAGATCAACAATGATGAAATTTTTGTGTTTTTGTACTTATGTAGTCTGTTTCTGTGTGCCTTATTCTTACTGAAAACTGAAACTTAGCCTACAGTCTCCTGGTAAACCCTACATTATGGAGACAAAATGTCCCCACAAAGATGGCAATATCCGGAATCCCTGTCCTTATGGGGCCATTTTTGGTTTCCATGAGTAAAACCGCTTATGTGTATGTAAAGTCCTCACAAAACATGAAAACACAAGATGGGTGTGTTTGTAATCTGTGAGTGGATGTGAACATTAGTAGTGACATACAGTACTCTACCTTTTCAGATATTATTTCCCTACAGATTACTGATCTATACGTCATCAGGCAGTGTAAGCATCTCCTACCAACATATAATCTGTCCCTTCAGAGTCCTTGACTCTTGGAAATGTGGCTCAGGCTGTCTAATGGCTAAATTGAATGGGTTTTCTATTGAATCTGGCCACAGCAATCCAGATGGCCCTGAGATACCCAATAGGTTTGTGGATAACCTCGTTTGGCTTGCCACTTCATGTAATGATTTTTCAGAGTTTTGTGAATTCTCTTTCTTTCTTTCTTTTCTTTCTTTCTTTCTTTCTTTCTTTCCTTCCTTCCTTCCTTCCTTCCTTCCTTCCTTTCCTTCCTTCCTTTCCTTCCTTCCTTCCTTCCTTCCTCCTTCCTTCCTTCCTTCCTTCCTCCCTTCCTTCCTTTCCTTCCTTCCTTCCTTCCTTCCTTCCTTCCTTCCTTCCTTCCTTCCCTTCCTTCCTTCCTTCCTTCCTTCCTTCCTTCCTTCCTTCCTTCCTTCCTTCCTTCCTTCCTTCCTTCCTTTCCTTCCTTCCTTCCTTCCTTCCTTCCTTCCTTCCTTCCTTCCTTCCTTCCTTCCTTCCTTCCTTCCTTCCTTCCTTCCCTCCCTCCCTCCTTTTCTTTCTTTCTTTCCCTCTTTCTTTCTTTCTTTCTTTCTTTCTTTCTTTCTTTCTTTCTTTCTTTTCTTTCTTTCTTTCTTTCTTTCTTTCTTTTCTTCCTTTCTTTCCTTTCTTTCTTTCTTTCTTTCTTTCTCTTTCTTTCTTTCTTTCTTTCTTTCTTTCTTTCTTTCCTTTCCTTTCCTTCTCTTTCTTTCCTTTCTTTCTTTCTTCTCTTTTCTTCTCTTGCTCTTTGGCGCTTTTCCACTGCATGGTACGGTTACGGCTCACTTCGGCTTTAAATGGTACCTGGTCTGTTGAAGTTCTAAGCTTACCATACCGGTACTAAAAATGTGACGTGGAACACTGCAGATCACTGATTGGTCAGACAGAATCATCAGTACCAGTATTTGCGACCAATAGACATCGACACGAGAAACCTAACCCGTTAGATTTAAATAGCCAGTAACAGCCACCGCTGTTATCAATCAGTCTATAATCCCACCCACTTTAAAGTGGTACTAACTGCAGTGGAAAAGCAACCGAGCTGAAGCGAGACCGTGCCGTGCTGGGTTGCGCTGAACCGTCCTGAGCCGTAGCAAGCCGTACCAGCAGTGGAAAAGCGCCATTTCTTTCTTCCTTCCGTCCTTCCTTTTCACTTATAGGTAGTGCGTAGTCTCTATCAGTCTGATTTGATTTTAAGTGTTTGATTGAGTCTTTCACTAAAGGATTGGACCAATATCAACACATCAGTCTTTTAAATTATTCAGCCTTAACAAAGTACCAATGGCTCCAGTGAGAGCCAGAATAGATGGGTGTGGGGTGGGGGGGTGTATAAAAATGCTGAAAGGTTTCTGTGAGAGTTTGGTATACGATTAGGCAATATAAAATATTATTAGCTCAGTACAACAGGAAAGTCCCCACCTTAATAGAAAAACAACCATGACTGGGTGTGGGTGTGTGTAGTTGAGGGTGTAATTGATATGAAAGTTGAAACAGAAGAGACGGGAAATCAGATGTGTTCTGTTAACGGTTTTGTAGTCTGGGAGTTTCAGTCTGATGATTACTCAACTGTTGAAAAGCTACAGTGGAGGATGAAAACAAACATACATACACATAGAGACATATAGATGCTATGCATGCGCTGAGACTCAAACAACCATGCAGACATGTATATTTGTTTAAGCATGCAATATCTTTCTTATTGCCTGAGATATGGGCATTTTAAATGATGCACAGAAACTTAATGCATTTTGCATGTTTGTATGCATGCACCTTTCTTTTTGCATGCCCAGCTCAGCGTACCAACGTTTTAAGTTTGATTCTGAGGGCAGATGAGGTCAGGATTCCTCTGGTATTCTGCTGACCCAGCACACAAGGCCAGAGAAACAGATCCACCCCCTGCCGGGCAGCTGATTCCTGTCTCTGCTGCATTTCAGAGCCTTAGGGCTTCCCTTAAGCCACTGTCTAATTATGTGTGAACAACATATATATTCCTGTCAACAGTGGAAAATCATGTCAGTATGTAACTCCCTTTGGGAATTACAGTCAATTAGGATTAGGGATGCACGATGATATCGGGACAACATCGGTATCGGCAGATAAAAGCTTAAAATGACCATCATCGGCATCGGCCGATATGAATATTTCTGCCGATGAGCCTTGCCGATTGGGTGGTGTGTTTCCTATGCGCACGTGACGACCACGAACGAAGCATGAGCGCCAGCAAATTAAACTTCCAACTAGGGGTGTGCGTGCGTCTCACGGTTTCTGATCGTGGACGACTGAAAATCTCTCCACGATCTGCTTTTGAAGAAAAATTATAGTAGGCCATCGTGCATTCTATCAGTTCAATTCTTACACCTTCACTCAGTTAACGGATGCTCTGAGGTAAAGTTTTCAGACGGCAGACTCAGCAACAATTGTATTTAATTGTACAGTACAATCATAACATACCATACATTATCTTCATCATTTCATGTCATTAAACATAACAATATTGCTGGCCATACACTGATGAGAAAGTGCGCGTCCGGTGTACGATAAGTTACCTGGAGTTGTCCTAGACGCACACGGCGCTTCTTGTCCGGTGTGCGACACCCTTTACACTCACGGGACACCGCAATTCACAAAAGTTCTTTATTTGCATGTGCGTCAAAGTCTTGCTAGGTAAACATATCATTCACGTGCTGAGCTGATGCGCTGTTCTAATATCCTCTTTTCTGAGCGCGTTCACCTCGACGCTCACAGGAACTAAAAGCCTGTCACAGCGTCTGCATACGGGACTAATCTTCGAGTCTTATTGCGGTGATACGGTCAAATACACACAAGGTTTACATAAACAAAGTTGGTTATGTCTAAAGTGAAAGCAAACAGAGAAAATCTGCTTGTCAAATGCGTGTATATTAGACGCATCACGTGCAGTTCTTAAAGAGACAGTAATAATATGCTGCCGCTTGTCCTTAAAGACATACTGCACCCAGAAATAATAAGTCTTTACTAATTATTTACTCACTCTAATGTTGTTCCAAACCTGTATTCATTTATTTCTTGTGCTTAAATATACTATGGAAGTCACTGGAGTACAGCAACTGTTTGGTTAGCCACATTCTTCCAAATAACTTTTATAATTTCAACAGAAGAAAGAAACTTGACAGAGTAGTAAATTATGACAATTTAATTTTTTGGGAGAACGATCCCGTTAATATTAATAAAACAACAAAACACAGAGGAAATCACTCACTGGTCTTGACTGAGAACTTTAATAGTAGCTTTAAAAAGCTTTTTTGCACTTAAAAAAATACAAATATATCGGTATCGGTATCGGGCAAAATTAGTTTCAAAATATCGGCATATCGAATATCGGCCAAAATCCTATATCGTGCATCCCTAATTAGGATCCATTTCAGCCCTTCACGTTTCTCAATCCAGGATGCAAGTTTTACCAGAATTGTTGGGATAGAAAACATAATGTACAAGCTTTCCATTGTGTTTTTAAAGTAGGATTTAAAGAGTTGTTCACCCAAAAATGAAAATTCATTCAGTATTTACTTACCATCATGTTGTTCCAACCTCGTAAGACTTCGTTCATCTTCGGAACACAAATTAAGATATTTTTGATTAAATCTGAGAGCTGGATCACTCCTGCATACTAGTCCATAGGCTTCGTCCGCGAAAGTTATTAAAGACATCGTTAAAATAGTCCATGTGACTTCAGTGGCTCGAATCTTAACTTTATCAAACGACGAGAACACTTTTTGTGCGCTGAAACAAACAAAATAAACGACTTTATTTCAACTATTCACTTCCTCTCTTATGAGCCTCTAGTCAGTTAACGTAGTGTGATAGCGTGAGAGCTACGTCACATGTAGGCTCACTATTGGCCGACGCTGGTCATGTGTGTGATGCATGTGACGTACAATAACAGAAGCTTACGCTATTAAACTAGTAACCTGACTCGAGGCAGAGAGAGAAGTAAATGAATAGTTGAAATAAAGTCATTATGTTTGTAACTTTTTTGCGCACAAAGAGTTTTCGTGTCGTTTGATTAATGTTAAGATTGAGCCACTGAAGTCAGTTGGACTATTTTAACAATGTCTTTAATAACTTTTCGAGGCCAGTAAGTTTTAATTCCTCAAGAAGCCTATGGACTAGTATGGAGGAGTGATCCAGCTCTCAGATTTCATCAAAATATCTTAATTTGTGTTCCGAAGATGAACGAAGGTCTTACGGAGTTGGAACAACATGAGGGTGAGTAAATACTGACAGAATTTTCATTTTTGGGTGAACTAACCCTTTAATGGCAAAGAACTGGAAGAAGTTTAAAAAATATCAAATGAATGCAGATTATTGTCTAATTTGCATCTTTGCATATTCCCAGTCACACTTACTATACTATAATGCATTTCTGAATGAGAGTGGCTTGCATTTTGTGCACCTTTTAGCAACTGCAGCAGACAAAGGCAAGTGCACTTAAAGTTTTACACTTAAACTGGCATCTTCTCTTTTTGAGTCATTACTCCACTACAATGGTAAACGAGTGCTTAATTTGGGGAAAAATGTTTTTGCACCTACTCCTTGTACTGGGAACGTCTGAAGAAGGAGTCCTTGAACTTGCCATGCCAAAAATATTTTAAAGGACATTCACATTGCCTAGCAACCAGCCTTTCCTGCATTTCCTCTGGCCACTGTTTCTGGAATAAAAGAAATAGGCGATGCTACTGAAATGCTGTCCATCATTGACTCCTTGAAAGATGTATAAAGAATATACACAGATTTTAAAATGCATGCCTGTTAAATGTATAATAAAATATATTAAAAATAATTTGTTTTTGAGGGCATTTTATATATGCATACAACAGTTTTTCAATGTATATATTTCTATGTACCAGATGTACACGTCTATAAAACCTGAAACCATTGTGAATGTAGGCAGCTATCTGTGGTTTGAGACACCGTGTCTGACATCCATCACTCCACCCTGCTCTAAAGCATTCTTGCCCAGCGTTCATGATTAGTGCTTAACACTTTAATGAGATTGAGAGCTTCTCAGATGCGGATTTCCTGTGTCCCAACTCTCCGTGGCCTCTTTTTGTCAGTAGGTAATTTATAGCAGGACAATGAGGCCTTGACTTCATTGAGTTTTTTTTGTTCCTGTGGATCGACTCAAAGTCAAAAGTCCTGAAGAACTTAGTCAACATTAGATTAAAATTGACCATGTTTACTTGTTAACTGTGCATCATTTTTAGTCATTTTTGAAGAACAAAAATGAAAATCTAACTTTAAGAACTTATTATTATTTAATGATTACTAAAAGTGCAAAGACTAGGAAGGAACACAACAATATATTGACTTTACTCTGGCATTATGATTCAGCTTGTTAATTAGCTCAGCAATCTATTGGCCGGCTAATTGGGAATGGCAAATGGTTAATAATCTAATTTAGTGTCAATATCAGCATGCACAATTAGCAGAGAGATTACCGACTCATCATTTAGTGCTGTGGTGTAATCATTAGATGTGTTGTGAGTGTGTGTAGGTGGATTTACATGGCTTTATTATGGTCAAATTAATAAATCTCCCATTGGGAACATGTTCAATTGGATTTATTATATATAAAACAATAGAGGTATACCGTATGTCCTCACTTTGCTTAGATAGATAAATGTGTGTATGGGTCAGGGTTTTTTACATTAAAACATCCTAATTTAGAAGCTATAGGCAAACTCTTTGAATCACACTGTTTTGATAGATATGTCACGTTCAACACTAGTAAACGCTCACTACTATGATTGGTTTTGCATATTAAAATCATTTTCAGTGTCCCAGCCATTTAATGTGAGGAATTGTTTTGAAAACTTCCAATTTTGAAAAATGACAACTTCAGACATTCCGACCTGCAAGAATTCATTTCCGGGTGGTATATTTCGGTAACAGGATGCTGCGGCGGGAGGGAGGGCTAATTTTCGTGTTCGTGAGGCAAGTTCGCAACGTCTCTCCTTCTGTACAGTGCATGCGCAGCGCGCTATGTATGTTACGGCCGCAGTATGTCTTGCTCTAGATTCCGGGAGATAATTTGCGGCATCAGGGAGACGCTATCAATATGCGGGAGACTCCCGGAACTTCCGGGAGACTTGGGATGTCTGCAACTTGTGAAATTCAGCTATAGATGTTCAGCCAAAGTCTGATCCTGAATCAGAAGACAGTACAAAATGAATAAATATTTACATTTATATTTTATGATATTATATTAGTGTTCAAACAAATATGCTACAGAAAAGTGTTTATTTCATTTGAAACATTTGTCAATTATATAACATGTATGCGTATTACGTTTGCTTTAGTTGTGGCAAGTAAAGTTGAAGTACTTGGAGTTACCACAGTAGTTGACAGGATAACTTGGTTGTTTCGTGTTTAAAGAATGATGAATGAATGATTCATGATCGATGATGATCATGATTCATTTAGATAAGTAGAAAAAGTAGGTGTGCAGCTGTGCACATACCAAATGATCTGTTTCAGACAAAGCAATATTGACATGGTACTCACATTTGATCAAAGGAAAATTTGATCAGAGCAACAAAGGGAGCCCACAAGAAGAAAGCAGGAGTTATTAGTTTTACTTCCAACAGTGCATGTTTTAATGACATGTATGTGGATGCATTAGTCCAGTATCATCAAAGGCACAAGGAAGAGACAGATAAAACATTAAACCAAATAAATACACGTCTGACGTCTCTTCAAGCAGTCTGTTGTATTTTCCATAAACATATGTGTATTTATTATTGCAATGGTTATAGCATTTGCATATAAATAATATTTCTGCCTCATCTAGTGATCAGAATCTCCATTGGATTTCAATGAAGTTATTTCAAACCCTCACTGGTGCCCAGTGTTTGAGTAGCTGACTACAAGTAGCGTAGCTACTGACTTAACTACATTTGTCAGTAGCTTGGCAGTAGCTCCGTTGCTTTTTAAACAGTGTAGCTTTTCCAGTAGCTAACTACTTTTTGCAGCAAGTAGCGGTGTTGCGCAAGCAAAAGCTACATTGCTACATTGTTGAGCCTGCGCGAATCAGCGCGATGCAAGGATATTCTTCTTATTGTTAAATTACAAACTAATTTTTTGTTATTACCGCCACCTGTTGTTTAATCACGCATCTTGCGGCTAACGGTTCACTGACGTACAGAAGTGGGTTGACACACTCGTATTATGATTATATAGCAAGACGTGACGGCAGATTTGGAGGATAGAGAAACAAGTAACGTTATTCCCATGGCCTTATTTGTCAATTTGTCAATATTATTTAGTTCAATCAGTATTTTTGAGAAAATCTACATGCAATTTACGTTGGATGTATTTTTTGTTCATGCAATGTTGTAGGCTATTTGTTACACTTTTGATAAACAGTCAGATATATTTTAGTGTTGTGTGTAATAAAACAATACTCTTTGAAATCGTAATCTGCATTGCCTTGTTTTAAACACTAAATATTTTACTTAAAACATTCCTCAGACACTTATTCAGTTATTTATAATATACGTTCATACATAAAATAATATAAAATATATAATATACAAAAAGCAAAAGTAGTTTCAATGTAGCTAGCTACTTTTTGATTGTAACTTGTAGTGTAGCTAACTACTTTTCTAAACGGGTAGCTTCACTGTAGTTAAACTACTTTAACTTACGAGTAGCTCTGTCAAACTACAGTTTCAGAGTAGCTTCCCCAACACTGCTGGTGCCTGAAAGTGAGTTTTGAGCTGGTAGCCTGGTATAATAACATGGGAAATGAGCAGCGGTGTTGACCGTCTCCTGGACAGCCTTTGTTGATAACCACTCCTCAAGCCCCAGTTGGCCCGCTTTGGACCAAAGTATTCGGCAGGCAAAAAACCCCTGGCCGTTGGCCCTGAGGAAACCCCAGATGAGGCCCAATCAAGCCGGGAAGTGACAGTGAAAGCATGACTGGCCCTGGCATGCACTAGCACACGCTCACACCAGTGGATAGTGGAAACACGGCTATTGATTTATCATCCTTTGCTTTTCACTTTATCTCTTTCACTATTACCTTGCTTCAATGTCACCTAAACGTTCGGAGGACATTAGAGGGGAGGATGTTGGAAAGTTTGTAGAACATTAGTTCAGGGTTTCTTTCTGCATTAATCAATGCGACTGCTCACTCAATTAAGCCTCCGTTCAGACCCAAATTTACAACATTACAGATGACAGCTGGCCCTCACTCTCCCAAGCGTGCTACGGCTCTGCAGGCACAAATGACCTTGTGTGGAACAGATCTTAGGAAAAAAAGATATTGGAAATTATTCTAATTGCTGCAGAATGGAGGAGGGCTGAACAGTACATTTTTAAAATGTTTTTTTATAAAAAAATGTTTTTACAGCAAAATCACAACTATACTATATCGTCTAACTCCTTTACACCTTCAACAGTTAAAATGTTTACTCTTTAGTAGTTCAACACATATGGTTTAAACACAAGGAACCGTGTTTGCTCACATTTGAAAACCCCCGTGTCGCTCATCTCCGTGATGTTCGAGTAATGACGGTATGCTCCCGTGGCCTCCTGGGAAAGGAAAGTATCCATCGGATGAGCAATGCAGGAACTTCTTGCCTACTCTTTTATGAATACTGATGTTTCGAACGTTCTGCTTCTTTCACGTACTGTTATCTCCTACTGAAATAGTAGGAAAAGGCATATTCGAACACACTATTAGTATACGTACGTTTCGAATCTCGTGAGAATTTAGTACGTCACCCAGGTAATTCTCACGTAACTCTTTTACGATTCGTACTCACTAACTCTTTTATGATTCGTCTTTTCACTCGCCTACTCTTTTCACTATACTATATAGCGGTATAACTGTATGCGGTTTCGATCACGCAGCCAGTGTTTGTGTGTGGTAGTAGCCTTGGACCTGCCTGTCTAAAAATACCCATAAACCTACAGAGTCTACAGTAAAAAAACCTCTGGCAAATGTATAAGCAAATATTATTATTTCTGCTGCATAAAGCTTATGTGTGAGAGAGGGAGAGCACAACCGTTGACAGTTTTGCCTGTGGTGTAGAGAGAAGAGGTCGCACCTTGTGGAAAAAGTGAAAAAAGTGCATTTGTGTTCGGTGGAAGGCTGGCAGCATATCAAAGCTTTAGTACACAACACCTCCAGATAATCAGTCAAATCACTCTCTTTTTCCCTTCTTTCTAGATAGTCTGTGGCAAAAAATGCTGTTCTAGGAGAAAAAGTTCAGGAATGGAACTTTAAAGGTTTTTCTTACAGTACACTAGCCTGGATGCCAGCCCGAACCACAACATTTTTTGGTCGGGAAGTTCAGTCTGGACTCCAGACACATTGAGGAGTAATTATGATCAGGCAAAAATGTTTGGGCCAATCAAATTGCTAAGGGGGGCTTTATAAGACTGATGGACAGGTGATCTTCAGGGACGTAATAATCACGTTATCAAAGAGCGCTTAACTGGTTTCCCCTTTAGAGATGACTGCAGCTGTTCGCGTCTGTTTTTAAAATGAATCGACAGCGCATTCATTTTAATAGACAAACAGAAAACTGCAATCAAGGCATTTGTCGATTCGGAAAGATATTTTTGCCGTCCTTCCTACATGATTCGGCAAAAGGGTAACTTATCAGCTGGCTCCGATGGTCGCTAAGACGATGGGACGTAATGAAAAGCCTGTGGTCGTTGTGGTTTCTCCTTTGGTTGCACTCATGAAGGACCAAGTAAAAGAAGCAACACTCGTTATTTTACTTCTAAAATAAGTAAGTTCTTTAGTTGACAACTGTATGCAAAGTAGTTGCCTTACTGCGTTGCTCTGATTGGTTGTAGGTCTACTGACTATCCAATTGAGTGCAGAGTTGTTGTTTTTTTTCCTGGTTCAGTTAAGACATGCCTCATAATCAAAGCCCAATGAAGCAGTTTCAGACTCACATTCTGACTAGAATATGAGTATGACTGAAGTCAGGCTAACAGCACACACTTTTTACCTTTGAAATACCGATAATAACTAATAAAAGAACATCCAGAGTTCATTTAATTGAATCTAACTGTAACACTGCATGACTGAAAGGGAAAACTGACTATAAAAGAAGACTGTTTGCTATAGCGTTCCTTGCAGCAACACTGCAAATGCAATGAGTGGGGTTATGAATTGAAATGATACACAGTACAGGTACAAACACACTGCTGTGACACAAAAACACTGTACTCTTTCTTATCCTCATTAAATTATACTACAAGATACCACATGAAAATTGAAATATTATTGAAATATTATTAAAACTAAATTCGCTTCATTATAGTTCTGTCATTTACTTACCCTCAAGATGTTCCAAACCTCTATGCCTTTCTTTGTTCTGCTGAACACCACACAGAAATAGAGTAGAATAAGGCTATTTATGTCGCATAATAGTGTGCCCCTTGTGGTAATACAGAAAACAATGTGAAAACAATGCATAAATTCACAATTAGAAGCATTTGCATTCACAAACTGTTCTAGCATGAAGTATTTTTTGGGCTTATAATTCTAATAATATACTGTATTTTTTGACAAATAAATATTGAATTCATAAACATATGTTGGGTTGATTGGTGGATTGCTCCAGAACGCAGTTCTTCCACTCATTCGCACTCTTCATTCAATAGCAGAATAGGTGCTTTTGGGAAAGTCCGAACAGCTTTGGTAATTCTGTACAGCCTTCCTTCCCCAGACTGAGTGCTGCCGTTCTGTCCACTCAACACACACCTCAGCTGAAAGACCATCATTAAATAGCTTCTCCACAGTTTTTTATTAGTCACGTATGGCCATTTACCTTTTGAAACATACAAACAGGTCCCCATCTCTCCCTGGAGAGCTCTGACTAATGCTGTACTTCACTGTGTGGATGAAGAAGAATCCTTTGTGCATGTTTATATTAGCCTCAAAGTTTAATTTCTCTATTTTCTCAAAGTCTCTATTTCTGTCAGAGTGTATTTTGGTGTTCTTCACAGGGTGAGATCTCATTCCTGAGAATCGAGAAGGCTCCTGCTGACTTTTGTAAGTCACGATATGCTTCAGTGATTGTGTTCACAGGCTATGTGATACAGAGATGTATGGTTAGCAGAAGTGGAAAAAAGCTGCCTGCTGGGATTTTTCCTACTTTAGAGTGGTGTTGTGAACTTTAGGACCTATGTGTGTTCTATGAGATTTTTGCTCTGATTCATTTTGTGAAGTATGTGTGTGTCTTTGTTCCATTGAGTGGAAGGAAAATTGCTGCTGTTGACTCTTTAAACAAAGGCCCTTATTGTGAAGGACCTGTTCATTTTAATGATTATTTTGCTCAAAATGCAGCTGTTCGCTTGTTGTTCAAATCTGATGGTTAATCTAATTTGAATACCGCATAGACATACTAGCATATGTGAATCTGTTTGAATACTATATTTAGATCAGGGATACTGCAGAAGGTATCCATGAATCATTAGTCAGTGTTATCCTGGGTTCTCCTTCAGATGTTACTGTAATGGAAACTGCAAACAAGAATTCAGGTCAGATAGACTTTGCGTTGTTTGTTGCGTCTACCCCTGGGAAACAAGGTGAGAAGAGTTGTTTCCGCAGAGGTACTTACCTAGCATCCACTCTTCTCTCAAAGGAAGTAGCAAGTACGTGCAGGGATATGCAACGTCCTACTTCCAAGGGGTATGTGGCCTTGATATGTGGCCACAGCACATTCTGGGTAATCACCAGCAGGTCACCTTTACTGTATGCGGATGCTGAGCAGTTTAAAGATAATTAGCACACGTCCTCTTGCATCTGCTTCAAGAGGGGAAATCTCAAATCAGATGTGTGTTATGATGTGATACTTTCTGTATATAATTTATTCAAAATTTAAATAGAGTGTTTTTTTCATCCTACTAAAAGTAACGATGTGAAGTTGATATTTTAGTCACTGGCTTGACTTACTGATGCATAAACAGTATTGAACGATTGTGAGTGAAAGATTACCTGTCTGAACTTGAACAAAAATTACACATCAGAAAGTGTCGCTTGTAGCTCGAGTCTCAAGGCCAGCTCTTGGCCCAAGTTGAGGAAACAGTCGTCGCTGAAATGTTTGGAAATATCCAGAGAAAAATAAGATTAACCCATTGTTTCTTCAGAGTAGATTTCCAGACCGATATATTGGCCGGCCGATATTAGGCATTTTCCAAAATATCGGTATCGGCAGTTATAATGGCCGATAAATGAATATTTCAAAAATAAAATTAAAACGGATGAAACACGCTTCAATAATCTCTCCTTGGCCTGTTATATTGAAAATGTATGTTTTACAATTTGCAGTATGACGTGATCTATTGCTAAATTCTGGCTCATCATAGACTAGCTAACCACAAAGCTAGCTAATGCCACTATCATCAGTGGAAGACCGCTGAACGTTAACATTAATGAGCTTGGAAACCCCATTGAACCTTTTCTGCCTAAATAAATAATCTCTTTTTAAAATGCTTTATCATTTTATTTTAGTTAAAACTCATAAATAACTACAAATAACTATGTTAGGGAAATCTGTTAATGTTTTGTCTGCGCGTTTCTGAAAAAATAAATAAATAAATAAATATCGGCCGATATATCGGCATATTCAGATTTTAAAACCCCAAAATATTTGTATCGGGTATCGGCCTTCAAAATCCTTTATCTAGTTCGGGCTCTACTTCAGAGGCTCGGATGAAGAAACTAAAAAATACTTTTGTGTTCATGTGTACAACCAAACACTGAGCAACTGCCTGCAGCTGCGCAAGTTCCACCTGTCATTGAACATGGGCTGGCATATGCAAATGTTTGGAGTCGTACATATTAATGATCCCGACTGTTGCGTCACAGTCGGTGTTATGTGGAGATTCGCCTTTTTTCAGGGTGTTTTTCAAAAACGAGGTTTAAGTAAGAAGGAGAAAACAATGGTGTTTGAGACTCACTGTATGTCATGTCCATGTACTGAACTCTTGTTATTTAACGATGCCAAAATAAATTCAATTTCACATTCTAGGGCACCTTTAAAGGTAACCCAGATTTCCTCCCTTCTATATGGGATAGTGCCTTTAATAGATAGGAAGAGAGTGGTTTAAAGATAATTAATACGGTAACACTTTACAATAAGGTTCATTTATTAAACATTAGTTCATACATTAACTAACATGAACTTACCATTTGTTACTGTATTTGTTATTCTTTGTTAACGTTAGTTAATACAAATCTAGCTGTTCATTGTTTGTTCATGTTAGTTCACAGTGCATTGAACTAATGTTAACAAGATTTTAATAAAGTGTTAATTAAATGTTGAAATTAACATTACCAAAGATTAACAAATGCCGTAGACGTATTGTTCATTCTTTGTTAATGTTAACTAATGTAGTAACTAATGAACCTTATTGTAAAGTGTTACCATTAATAAATTTTTTTGATGGAGAAACCATAAGATTTTTTTTCTATTATGTGATAAGTTTACACTGAGATCTAATGATCTCTTTAGATATTTACAATTATCGACATTACACCTAAAGGATTATTAGGAACACCTTACTAAAACTGTGTTTGACCCCCTCCACATGATACTAATACTGTGTTTGACCTTCAGATTTGCCTCAATTCTGCGTGGCATTGATTCAACAAGGTGATGAAAGCATTCTTTAGAAATGTTGGCCCATATTGATAGGAGAGCATCTTGCAGTTGATGGAGATTTGCAGCATGCAGGCACGTAGCTCCCATTCCACCACATCCCAAAGATGCTCTATTGGGTTGAGATCTGGTGACTGTGGGGGCCATTTTAGTACAGTGAACTCATTGTCATGTTCAAGAAACAATTTGAAATGATTCCAGCTTTGTGACATGGTGCATTATCCTTGCTGGAAGTAGCCATCAGAGGATGGGTACATGGTGGCCATAAAGGGATGGACATGGTCAGAAACAATACTCAGGTAGGCCGTGGCATTTAAACGATGCCCAATTGGCACTAAGGGGCCTAAAGTGTGCCAAGACACATCCCCCACACCATTACACCACCACCACCAGCCTGCACAGTGGTAACAAGGTATGATGGATCCATGTTCTCATTCTGTTTACACCAAATTCTGACTCTACCATCTGAATGTCTCAACAGAAATTGAGACTCATCAGACCAGGCAACATTTTTCCAGTCTTCAACTGTCCAATTTTGGTGAGCTCTTGCAAATTGTAGCCTCTTTCCTATTTGTAGTGGAGATGAGTGGTACCCACCCAGTGGAGTCTTCTGCTGTTGTAGCCCATCCTCCTCAAGGTTGTGCGTGTTGTGGCTTCACAAATGCTTTGCTGCAGACCCTCGGTTGTAACGATTGGTTATTTCAGTCAAAGTTGCTCTTCTATCAGCTTGAATCAGTCGGCCCATTAAATGAAAATTTGCTTGAAATAAATAGACTTAATATACGTTAATGTTTGAACAAAGCAGATAATGTACTGGTATGTGGTGCATTTTCTGAAGTGTTGTCAAGGATTTGTATTTTTAAGTTTATTTGCCTTTTTTTATTTTATTGCTCACAGTTTATAGAATAAAATGGTTCAGATGATAAATTTTATATATTTTTTGTGTAATTAATGAATAGAAACGACTACGGTTAAAATCTGACTGAATTATGACAACTATTCAGACCATATTATGTTGTTCAACCATTTTGCATGTAAGACTTATGCTATGAACTAATGCCTAAATGTTGTGGGGGTTGAGACTATTTCAACAGAGACCCATCATAAGACATTTTTGATCAACATGACATAATCAATTTATAATGTAGGAAACAGCAAAGGATTGTACATAATCATTTGCATGGATGTACCAAAGCTTTTGCAACTTTTTTTGCAAATGAGAAACTGCTTTTTTGATGTGCACAAGTGACACAATGATATGAAGATTGAACAGGTAGTTTAGAAAATTTCAATTATGATCTGCTAAATGTACCAAATCGAATGAGAAAAACTGTAATTGGAAACCACAATGTCAATGGGTAAAGTCACTTAATATTTGAATGTGTTTTCTGAAAAAATTATTGAATATTTATTCATTTAGTTATTTTGTCCAAATAAAACAGAAACAATACACACACTATAGAATTTATTTTTCTCTCTCTTTTTCTCCTGCTTTAAATTTTATTCTTCAAAACAAGCTCTCTTACAATCCTGCTCAAATGTTTTGGTCTATAGGAAGAAGGGGTACATGGAAACAGATTATTGAAACCTTTTAGATTTTACAGTTCAGGCTTCTGGATATGTTCATACAGAAATAGTTCAGATGTCAAGAACAGCTCTTTTAAACTCTGTGGAACATCAGCAGGTACAAAAGAACAGCGACATCAAACAGCAAATGCACACGGCGCAATCAAGACAACAGAGTGCACTGACAATTTGCATAGTGCATCTGTCAAATCAGAGTCAGGTTGGGTTTATTCTTTATTCCTTGGCATAGCATAGAAACCAAATAGTTTAGCCTTCGCATTTTGGCAGCAAGACAAAGAAAAAGCCTTTTTTGCTTTTGAGGTCTGAAGTTCTGGTCCATTGGAGCGTCAGGAGACATCCAAAGGCTCAGAGGTGCTCAGTGGGCTGAGCAGCTTTATAGCAGTGCACCCATGCTGGATGTTATTTATAGCAGTGTGTGGGTTATGCCATTGTAGAGGCGGCCTGTGTCACATGCCAGAGGAACCCTCATGTAGCAGAACCAAGCCAAGACTTCTGTGCTAAATAAAGAAATGCTTATATTTACACTCTTACAAACACACAGAGAAATACTTTACAGTATCTATCCATCCATCCATCCATCCATCCATCCATCCATCCATCCATCTTTCTATCCTGCTTAAGAAACAAGTTAACTTATGTATAATTAAAGGGCAACTCCACCCATTTGCATTAAGCTTTCCATTGTTAGAAACCCAGTTATACTATTGAATGGTCATGCAACACTTTATCATTTTCCCCTGAGACGAGAGAAATCTGCTATTTACCTTTTTCACTTCCTCCAACAATGACGCAAAAATCGATCATTTTACGTCATTGTTGGCGGAAGTGTAAGAGAGGGCGATTTCAGTAAAAAACTACAAGCCTGAGTCCCCACCCTTTCAAACCCGCCAATAGGGGGTTGGACCTATTGCGCTAACAGACCTATCACAGATCAGTGCCAATGCGTTTGATTTCACTGGCAGAAACGTTTTGAAAATGTGGACGAAACTACTGAATACGCTGACGGATGCGTTATGGAGGATTGGGATTAACATTACACATCTTTTTTGGATGCTAAGCTAGCAGGCTCTTGTTCTGTGGAGAAAGCTGAGTAGTAGGGGTTACCGTCCTCTTTTTCCTGGACATGTCCGGCCGTCGATGTCCGGGATTCAGCTTTTAATTTCTGAAGTCGCCATTCATTGTTTACATGTAAGTTACAGCTTTTGTTTCAATCTAACTCAATTCCTTATGATTGGTGAATCTGACTGTTGTGTTTACATGAACGCCAAACAAGTGATCGGTTGATGCGTTTTAACATTGCTAAGAAAATTCCTGCTCCTCCGTGAGAGATACGAGACCGGTAACTTACGTCTTAGGTGCCGCTCATCGGTAATCACGCCACCGGCCTCGCGCCGTTATCCACACAGCCGGCACTCATCCCGGTCGACACAGTAAACCTGGCTCGTCTCGCGCCGTTATACATACAGCTCGCACTCGTTCCGCTTGCCACAGTAAACATGATGAATGACGACTGTAGAACGCAAAAGCCGAATCGCGGACATTTTGGGCGATCTCGAAACACATTTTCGGACAGACTCATCACGGAGAATCACTAGTAGACTGTTGTTTACATACTGCGAGGTTAGCGGTAGGCGTGGCCTCCTAGGGCAGCGAAGCAAATGAATTCTGGGAGTTGATGTTTTTCATTCACATAAGCCAAAAATACATTTTCTGTCTTTTCTCAGTCTAGAAAGCTCCAAATTAAAAAATAATTTCACATTTCTTCTACATAAATGACCCATTTTAAATACACATTCATCTTTCCAGAGGTGGAATTGCCCTTTAAGTAACTAATGAAAGATCTATCGAAGGATTAATATTTTAGTTTTTATGTATTTACTGCTGAGACACACAGTATTTATTGCTTTGCTGGTGAAAGATGGTCTCCTAGTCTGTCTGCTCAAAACCCCTCTGAAACCAGCCAACAGACCAGCCTTAACAAGCTGGGACACACACACACACACACACAGTTGTTAATAAGAATAATGTATTGAACGCAGGATAATATATCAACATTTTCAGTGCTTGACATCAATTCCATTCATTCCCTCTCTGTAACTCCCATCGTATTGTCTTTCACTCACTCTGGCTCTTTTGTTCCCCTCTTTCTTTGAGTTGGTCTGCAGTTCGAGATTGTGTTTCGTTTCCTCAGTTTGTAATTTAAGCAGAATGAGTTTGCTAAAACTGGCTCGTACATTTTTTTAAATACACAAGAACTTGAGAACACAATGTGTAGTCACATACAAACATAGATTACACAGACAGAAGGGAACTGGTTAGTTTATTGGACAAACTACTACTAAACATAATTACTGCATGTCTCTTTAGTGCTGTATATTACAGCAAGAAATATACAGCAAGTATATTGCATGTGTTTTAATAATTGAGTGGTCTGTGTGTACACATATGGGTGTACGCAACTAGTGGCATATTGCCTTTACAAAATGACAGCTATATGAAGAAATATTCTCAGCACTCAAAGCACTTTACATATGGTAGGAGGAATCTCCTCAACCACCAATGTGCAGCATCCACCTGGATGATGCGACGGCAGCCACATTGCGCCAGAATGGCCACCACACACCAGCTTACTGGTGGAGAGGAGACCAATGATGAAGCCAATCAGTACTGTATACATGGAGATGCTTAGGAGGCCATGATAGACAGAGGCTAATGGGCAAATTTGGCCAGGATGCCAGGGTTACATAACTACTCTTTCGATTTATTTTATTTTTTGTGACCACATAGAGTTGTGACCTCGGTTTATGTCTCATCGAAGGACAGTGCTTGTTACAGTATAATGTCCCCATGACCCCATCACTATACTGGGGCATTTAGGACCCACACAGACCATAGGTGAGCGCCCCCTGCTGGCCTGACTATAACCTCTTCTAGCAGCAACCTGGTTTTCTCAAGAGCTCTCCCATCCAGCTACTAACCAGCCTCAACCCTGCTTAACTTCAGTGGGGGCGACAGGGTGATATGGCTGCTGGCCATGTCAAAATAAATTGTTACGTTTATTATTAATATTAGAAAATGTTCTGCCATATAATATAGTTAATTACTCTGTTCACTGTAGGCTTTGTGTGGTTTCCAAGAAACGAATACATTTGGTACATTTGAATTGATTGATTTTTACCCCAATACAATGCCAGAACAGAACCATATGTTTTATATGCATCGAGTGTTGGAAAACTGTTTTTTATGGGACATTTTTTATTATAAAGTTTTAGTATAGCTTTTATGTAGCTCAAACATAATGACACTATGCAAAGGTTATGGGTTTGATTCCCAGAAAATGCATGAAGTGATTAAAATGAATACCTTGAAAAAACTTTGGATGAAAGCATGGATGAAAGCATTTTTCCAAATGCATAAATGCATTATACAATGTAAATGTCAGGTCAAACCCAACACCATTACAGCTTTCAGAAGTGACACATTCTCTATAAAGCAAACCCACACAATGAGACCATGCTTAGATCTATTTATACAGACCAAACTAGACTATCCATTTGCCTCCTGAGGAGTGATTGCATCCTAATGCATATACTGTATGAGAAACATGAATATACTGTACTGATAGTCTCTAACAAGTTTTCACCATTAACCCTTGCTTTGGATACCCCTTCTAATGCACAACATGGGTCTCATTTTTTTTTGTTTCACCTCTTGAAATCACTTTATTTGAGCATTTAATATTTCATGATCTGTAAATTTCATGATGTATGAATATTCAAAATATCTTGTTTTCAATTATCACAAATTCATATTTTAATATTTCCTAGGTTTTGTGTTAATTCATCAAGTTTACACACGGGTCTAAAATGACCCATCTATGCAAGCGTAATAAAACAAGAGAATAAAGAAAAAGTTTTGTTAAAATAGCCAATGTCACAGTTGTTTAGATCAACACATTTACTGTAACACTTTGTCACACATAACACACATATAACCGATAACACTAAAATTGAACTGTACTGTTGTGCAACTGTAGGGGATCTCCCCACCACCAATGTGAAGCATCCACCCGGTTGATGCAACAATAGCCGTAGTTCACCAGAACGCCACCACATGATGGCTTATGTGACTGATTGCATTGATTTATTACCACAAATAAAAATTAATATGGAGGAACAAGGTTTCTGTCCAACTGCAACAATATATACTTGTATATATAACTTTCTATTGCAACTTTTATTTTGTTGACCTTTGTTGATTAGATAAAATAGATTATGTCGACTGCAAGTTAGCTAATAGCATTGTACATGTTTCTCTTTTGCACTATAGTTATGGATTTCAAGGTCAAGGTAACCTTAGCCCAAACGTTCAAATAATAGGCTATATCAAATATTTTCTGTGACAAAAATCTATTAAATAAAACTTGCATGCATGAAATATACAAAGGCAGGCATGTTGCATTGTGAACTGAATAGTTTTCTGCAGTAAATATATACTATTTATAAAAACAAAGGTTCCTATATGGGTCATTTTTGACCCATGTGTGTAAAATTGATGTAGAAATACAAAAAAAACGTGTTTGTTTATTAAGTAAGAAAGGAAAAATAAATAAAATGATTTGTGAAAATCAAAAACAAGATTTTTTTAATGAATACCTGGAATAATAAATGATAAAATACATTTCTTTCAAATTTTCAGCAAAGAAACATGAATACGGGTCTTTTTAGACCCATGTTGCGCATAAGAAGGGTAGTGACACAAAAACTATTTTTTTTATTTGAAAAGTAAGAAAGTAAAAATTTAAATAAGGATTTGGAATAATCTAAAACAAGTTCATTGAGGAATACCTGGAATACTGAGGATGAAAGTACATTTTTTGCAAAGATATAGAAAATGAAAACTGTCGGGTCTATTTAGACCCATGTTGTGTATACAAAAGTGTTAATAAAGTGGAATGACCTAAAGTGGGATTGACAAATGCATAACATAAGCATATTTTATAGGTAATTACTGATTCAGAACAGGTGCCCAGATTATTTGTGTTAACTTAATTCCAAAGTATTAATGAACAGCTAATTAATGCACTGCTAAACTGAATGATTATGGGGTTTCTCACTTAATTGGCAATGGAAGGAGAAATTTCACAGAATGTTGTGTGGGGAATTACAGCAGGTATGTTCTAGTTATATCAGCTGTCTAAACCAAACATGTCAGTGAACCATGTGTATCTAATGGAGAAAAATAGGTGAGAGAGAAAGAGAGTTGAAATACACCATGTTGAGAGACAGAGATCTGTTAAAGGATTTATGAGTTGAATGAGTAATATGCATTGCCTATACCTCTGCAGAAAGCTTGAGTGCAACCTGTATTGCAGCTGACAGAGAAAAATCACACTCGCACACTCTCACAAACAGAAAGACCGACGGATTTACTGGCACTGAGGCATGTAGCACATACTGATTGCAAGGGTGTACATACATTAATGCTCATACACATTCATTTAAGCTGGAATGAGCAGTGAAGTATCACAGGCAGCGCTCTAATTGGTCCCTTTGGAGTAGATACATGCCCAAGCTGGAAAATATTTAAAAAAATCCCTAAATGAGCTGAGTGCAAGGCAAATAACACCAGGGAGACCCTTCCTTCAACATACACATGCATGTATGCTTAGTTCTGTGACCATTCCTTGTTATGTGAATGTGTTTAAGAGTCTTTAATGTTTTTCAGTCTGAGCAGTTCCTACGCAGAGGTCAACAGTTATATGAAGTCTTCTGATTTTTGCTGTTGTGACAGTATGTGTGTTTGTAACATTACCAATATCATTTCAAAGTGCAGACGAGAGAATTGCTTACGCTTTCATGCATGTTCTATCCTTTTTTTTTAAAAGCATGATTAATTAGCCCCTTTGAACTTTATCGTTATATTTGTGTCCTTTGCTGTGATTTAAATCAAATGCGGCAAATTAATACCATTCGCCATCTGTCTTTTTTTTAATCACTGGTGTGTTCATCAAAAACTCAGCAGATATACATTTTTATATTAACCTTTTTATTATTCAAATGATTGAATACGATATCTTAGCAAATGTCTGTGTTTGTTTGTTATTGGGTTTTGAGCCACATCATGACTCATTGATTGAAAATAAGTGTTTATTTAGCATGGCCAGCTTAATGCTTATGTTAAAATATAAATCAAACTAAACAAACATTGCTCAAAGATTGTTATAAATTCCTCGCAAGTTGTCACCTAGATTTATTTTTAAGTATCAACTTTGTATTTATTTTTCCATAAAAATTCCAATTGTAAGTGTATAGAGCCATACTATTTGATTAATCATTTTTTAAAAGGCATATCTATTATTAGAAATTTTAGATATTTTATTCTGAGTACAGTGTATTCTCTCTAAATCACTACAAAATAATGAGTATTTTTGATGAGTATAGATAGTAAAATAATGAGTATAGGCATAACTATTTTTATATATTTTATATATTTTAAAAAATAATGAGTATTTTTCATCTTCGATTTCCAGCAAAAAAAATGATTTGTTGTCGCCTCAAAAATAATGAAAAAGTGAAAAAAAAATATTTTAACAATTTTGGATACTTTAAGCATAAACTTGATTAAATTTAGCAAGAGCTATGCTTTATTTTAAGAGCTAATTCTTCTTTTGTGTTCAACAGAAGAACGAAACTCATCCAGGTTTGAAATAACATAAGGTTGAGTAAATAATGCCAAAATCTTAATTTGTCACAACTGTCCCTTTAAGAAGTTATTTATTTACTTTATTGACTGGACAGCGAGAGACAATACTGGTTACGTTACAATTTAATGTTACTGCTGTCTAGGAGAAAAAATAAGATGGTAAAGAGGTCTCAGTCATTTAAAGGCACATATAAGGAGGAACAGACTATTTGATAAGGATATGTTTGTGTATTCCTTTAACAGACAGGATGATACTTTGACTAGTGTAAATAGCTGTGAGTGAAGACAGTCGTGCTCCTTCTCGTGTCTCGTATGTTTAGCTTTGTGTAGATGTATGTTCTGTTTTCCTTTTAAATGACAAAGGTCAGGGACTAATCATTCTCTGTCAACTTGGTGCACTCTGACCTTTAACCTCTCATTTTCTCTGTTACTACTCGTCACACGGAGACAAATTCAAACATGCGTTGGCATTGCCATTCTCTCTAGGAGCAGTCTCAATGCAGACACCCTTCATCAGTTCAGTGCAAACACAGCTGTGTTATGAAACAAGGCTAACGTGCAGACGACCCTCACAGATCTGCTCCCAATAGCATGCACATGGCTTGGTGAAATGATTTCCTGTGCAGTGATGTCCAAATAATCCAAGTGCCCAAATAAGCTTAGAATTTTCCAGGAAATGAAATACAAGCCTGTGTGCTGGTAGTTGCCTGGTACTTGCCTGGCCTTTATTTAGCTAATTTAATCCGGTTTCTAGCACAATTCATTACAAGCCTGTTTGAATATAAATTGTAAATATGATTCATTACTTGAAGTGTTAGATGTTGAAGTCGTTTGTTTGACTGTTTTAAGTGTTTGTTTGAGCCAGCCAAAATTAATGTGAATTGTAGCCTCATTTTCCTATTTGTAGGTGAGATGAGTGGCATTTTTATACAAGCTTGATAAAAATGGTCATTTTAGAAGAAAATTTCAAATGGCATTTATAGGCTTTTGCATCTGATTGTGTGTGTAGAAAAAACAACTGGAAGAAAATAACTTTTTTTTTGATAGTTTAAATATCACTGCACTCTATATTTCATTCTTTAATGTTTCTGCATGTATGTGTACTGTTTTCACAAAAAGGCAGCCAATGGTTGTTATCAGAGGTTATATGTTAAAAGCTTTACTTAAGTGTCTTATCAGCCTTTGACTGCTCTTTTCCGTCTGTTTTATATTAATTGCTGTGTGATAGGTCACATTGACCTGTCTGGTAAAATGGGTACTGTGGATTTCTGAGCTGAGGTGGGTTTAGATAGCATTTTATGTTAGTTTCCTTATATTTCTTCCAGGCCATAGCTTTCCTTTTTTGTCTGCCCTGATGTATATAGTTGTAAATTTGTCAACATTTTATTGCCTATTGTCATTGATTTGCACCTGACTTCCACCTTAGGGATCACTACTGTCTATATCTGTCTTTATCTTTCCTGGAAAAGAAAACGTGTGATTGCTCTATGCAAGGGTTGTCACAATCTCTGAAAATTCAGTTGAAAGTTGATTCCAGTGAAATTTTGTGATATTCATTATCAACAGATCAATACCACAGCTATATTCAGTTCTCTACTAATGTGAAATTAATGTGATGGGGATGAATGACTTGCTTGTTTAATTTAATAAGTGGAATTTAAATAAAATTAATAAATTCAATTACAACAATGACATGTATTTTCCCAGTGAAGTAAACATTGCATCCTGTTCAATTCAATCTATTATAAAATTGTTTTGTAGGCATAATAATGGAAAAATACATTACATGTATGCTTCCTTTTTAGATTGTCTATGTCAGTTATAATAACCAGTCTTCTTTGTGCTCTTTCTGCAGGATGTTTCAAAGCAGAGGCAGGCAAGGAAGAAGACTGTCTCATTCAGCTCTATGCCAAGTGACCGCAAGATGAACAGCACAGCTGCCTGCATGGCCTTCATGATGGAAGGCTGTGAGATGAAGAAAGTGCGCTCCAATTCTCGCATGTACAATCGTTACTTCCTATTGGACCCTGACATGCGCTGGCTCCGCTGGGAGCCATCGAAAAGAGACTCGGAGAAAGCCAAGCTTGAGATCAAGAGCATCAAAGAAGTTCGACTGGGAAAGAAAACACCCGTCCTACGCAGCAACGGCCTTTCAGATCAGTTCCCAGATGAGTGTGCATTCTCAATTCTATATGGAGACAACTATGAGTCCCTGGATCTGGTCGGAAGCACGGCAGAAGTGGTTAGCACCTGGGTGATGGGACTACGGTACCTGGTCTCATATGGGCGGCACATGGTGGGCGTAGTCGAACCCAATCAGCCTAGTGTAAGAACATCCTGGATTGGGTCAGTGTTCAAGCTTGCTGATCCAGAAATGCAAGGACACATTGACTTATTCCGGGCCACTCAAATCATCAAGGGTCTTAATCCTGGCATGAGGGAGTCTCGCATTGAACTGAAATTCAAAGAGCTACAAAAAGCCAAGGACTGCTATGGTGAAGGCATTGATTTAGATACGTTTGTAGAAGCCTACTGTGAACTGTGTACACGCCCTGAGATCTTTTTCTTGCTGGTGCAGTTCTCCAGCAACAAAGAGTACCTGGACTCCAAAGACTTGATGCTCTTTGTGGAGGTGGAGCAGGGAGTGGAAGGAGTCACTGAGGAAATGTGTCGGGAGATTGTTCACAAGTACGAACCCTCCGCTGAAGGACGTAACAATGGCTACTTGTCCATAGATGGCTTCACACACTACCTCCTGTCATCCGAGTGCCACATTTTCGACCCGCAGCACAAGCATGTTTGTCAGGATATGACGCAGCCCCTTTCACACTACTACATCAACTCTTCCCACAACGCCTCACTTTTGGAAGATCACTATTGGGGCTCATCGGACCTCAGCAGCTACGTTAGGGCGCTACGCATGGGTTGTCGAAGCATAGAGGTCGTAGTCTGGGATGGCCCTGACTGTGAACCCGTAGTCTATGTTGGTAGCTCTGTTGCATCCCAGCTGGCCTTCTGTAAAGTTCTAGATGTCATTAACCACTATGCTTTCGAGAGTTCAGAGTATCCACTAATCCTCTGTCTTGTCACACACTGCAGTGTTCCCCAACAGAGGGCCCTGGCTCAACACTTAAAGAAGATTCTTGGGGACAAACTGCACATTGAACCTCCTAATATGGAGGACCATTACTTGCCCTCCCCTGAGAAACTCAAGGGAAAGATACTCATCAAAGGGAAGCGCCTGCCTTCAGACTCTCAAGACTCTGAAGGGGAGGTCACAGATGAAGAAGAAGGCTTTGAGATGTCCAGGAGAATGATGGGTGTTGACGGATAAGGATCATCTCAACGGAATTGGCTGCAAACGACTACGACTCTGCAAAGAACTTTCTGACCTAGTCACCCTCTGCAAGTCTGTGCAGTTTCGCGACTTTGATATGTCGAAACGGGAACAGAGGTATTGGGAGATTTGCTCCTTTAATGAGGTTGACGCCAACCACTTTGCCAACGAGTTTCCTGAGGACTTTGTCTCTTACAATAAGCGTTTTCTGTCACGGGTGTACCCAACACCCATGCGCATTGATGCTAGCAACATGAATCCACAGGACTTCTGGAAGTGTGGTTGCCAAATTGTAGCAATGAATTACCAGACTCCAGGTTTGATGATGGATTTGAACCTTGGTTGGTTTAGGCAGAATGGCAACTGTGGTTATGTCCTGCGTCCAGCAATAATGCGTGAGGAGGTGTCATATTTTAGTGCAAACGCTCGTGACTCACTTCCTGGAGTCTCAGCCCAGCTCCTTCACATCAAGGTAATCAGTGGCCAAAACCTACCAAAGCCTCGAGGCTCTGCTGCTAAAGGTGATGTGGTAGAGCCATACATCTATGTGGAGATCCATGGAATTCCTGCAGACTGCACAGAACAACGCACAAAAACTGTCTCGCAAAATGGTGACAATCCAATTTTTGATGAAAGCTTCGAGTTCCAGATCAACCTTCCCGAATTGGCTGCTTTGCGTTTTGTAGTCCTTGATGATGACTACATTGGTGATGAATTTATTGGCCAATACACCATTCCTTTTGAGTGCCTGCTTCCTGGCTACCGGCACGTACCACTGCAGTCACTTACAGGGGAGTTTTTGCCTAACACCACGTTGTTTGTTCATGTTGCCATTACAAACCGGCGAGGTGGGGGTAAGGCCCATAAGAAGGGTCTCTCAGTGAGAAAGGGCCGCAAAGCAAGAGAATACACATCTACTAAGACCACAGGGATCAAAGTAGTAGATGAGCTCTTCAGGGCATCGACGCAGCCACTACGAGAAGCAACAGATCTACGGGAAAACGTACAGGTAGGGTCTTTTCAAGCTAAATGTTTTTAAGATTTGGTTGTTGAGTCTGTTTGCTCGTCTAAATCTTGAGTCTTATGAGAAATTGATGTTCTGTCAGCAAGCACTGATATTGATAGTATTAATGATTTTTATAGCTTCAGGACTAGGGATGCAACGGTAGCGCTTTTTCAAAACCAATCCGATCTGATACCAAAATTCTGATATCGGCCGAGTTTTTAATCAACTAGAATTTATAGAACTCTGTGTGTTTAACTGATAATCATAATGATAAAGTTTAATGAGGCAGCAACATATGATAAGACAGAACAAGAAAGGCTATATTAATGCTTATGCACATCCCTAGCGCAGAATGAGGTGCTTGAAGCAACATGAGTCATAGCGTGCACTTGGTTCAAGTCTGCATTGAAAAGTTCAAAGCACAAAGGAAATGCATATTGATGTGTTGTGTATTTAACAGTATATATCTATGCAATAGTTTATTGAGCCTTTTCTTTTAACAGTTTTACATTTCAGTGACTGTGCGCATAAAGAACAATTATAGGCACCATTCACATATAGCACCTAAAAACGCGTAGAAAACACTAGGCGCGCCACGTTCTTCTCTTTCCAAAGCGCTAGGGCGGTTGCGTTCTGGTTGGTTGTGCATTCAGAGGGAAAAGTTCAAGATCTTGAATTGAATGACTTAAATATAAAATATAATCTCTTTTAATCTCACATTATACTATATAATGGCTTCAGAACATTAATATAGTGCACGAAAACATGGTGCTTTATAATGTTTTTGTGACTTTTGTGGGGTTTAACAATGACAGAATAGTATACGCACAATATCGGATTTGGATCGGCCTTGTCTGACCGATACCTGATCTGGCAAAAATGGCAGTATCGGAGGCGAATACCGATACTAAGTATCGGATTGGTGCATCAATATTCAGACTCAGTGATTGTGGAGATTGTAGATTCACTCTACACATTTTAGTAATCCAAAAATGATAAATGTTGTGTCTAAGCACAAAATATATTTGGTATGAAAAGTAAAAGATTTGCTTGCAATGCCATGTGAAGGTCTTACAATGAAAAAATAAATAAATTCTCCCCTGTGGATTGGCATCAGCTGCCACTTTTAGTCTTGAAATCTGCCTTCAAGAAAGGTTCAAGGAGGGTAAAGGGATGTGACAAGGATTATGACAACACAGTATTGAAAACATGCACTTAAAATTACATGTGAAGTCAGGGGCAGGTAGAAAGTGAGAGAGGTAATTACTGTATACAAGAAAGATCCAGAGTGGATGCATTTGTTGTTGAGCTCATTAGTAATGCCCCTGAAAACTGGATAACTGGTTTTAGTTTCTAGAGATGTTGTCACATCTGTCACAAAATGTGTTTTTACAGATGAGAGAACTACAGATGTTTCTCAAACGCTTGAATGTTAATCATGCGTTGTCACTGAATACTGTCGGAAGAGTCAAATTGCAGGGTTATTAAGGCAATACATCATTCTAGTTCATGTCATGAAAGATTGGGTGCAAGCTGCAAATAATATTGATTTCAAATGACTCTTGCTCAGCAGAATTAACTTGCTGAACTCTCAGCGCATGGTCCTAATTTAAGAAGACTAAAACCTCAAAGGACATCCCATTAGATGATTAGAGACAGAAAACATATGGCCAGATTTAGCTGTCCTTTTGCTGTGGATCTCTCCACTTGTCTTTACATTTGTGCATGTATGTGTGTAATTGTGTTATTTAATTTGCCAGAATGCCTTTTGTGCTCTCTATATCACAGATCTGTGCATTTGTATATTGGTGTACACACAGACTTAGGCCTAGGTTTTAGAGTCAAATATGTTTCTAGTCATTTACTTTGTGTAATCAAAGCTTAAATTTAATTTCATTTGGTAGTGTTAGGGTTAGCCATGATCTGCTGTTTGAACTGCAGGATTTCCGTGGGAGATTCGAGCATGTCTGTCATTACGTCACAAAGTACACATAAAGAGTCTCTGCTAGTATAAGCTTATTAATTTGATGGCGGATTCAGAAAGCTTCAGATGACAATCACGAGTGACAACTAGAGATTCACCCGTTGTAAAATGCAAAAGACTTTGAGTTTGGACTGAGAGTTTATTAAAAGAGACTGCAACCAGCCCATGTGAAAACAAGGATTTGAAAAACTTTAAATGTAGTCACACAATGCTGAAGTTGTTAACATTAACAATTTGAGAACAAAGCGTAGTTTGTACGGTTTGACGTGAAATGATAAGGGATCATTAGATTTAATCAGCGTGATTTACTGCAATGTTGTTGTTTTTTTTCAGTTAGTTGGTCAGAAGAACAAAAGTGGATGTTACTTGTTCAGTGGACATTTTATGTTGGTCATACTTCCAAAAAGTATAATCTGTGATTCTGAATGCCAGTATCCACACCGGCACGGTGACTGACAGCCGCACATGGTTCATCCCCGCTACTGAGTTACGTGAGTTGTACTGAGGTACAACTCACGTAAAGTTGATAATTCCGCAAATTTCGAACAGAGATGGCGACAAAGAGGTAACTTTTTGGTATTTGCGATTTGCAAAGTTTGGTATAATAATCCTAAGGGTATAATACACAAATAATGTCTAATATACAAAGAAAACAAGTTCGAAGCCCAGAATGGACCCCTGTGGAACCCCACTAAATGGCAAAAAAAGTATTTTAAAGGTCGATTTAAATGTGTAACTTTTATAACCAATATATTATTGAATTGTATAACTATAATGTATATATGTAGTTAGTTATATAAAATTGTATAACTTTATAACTAGGCTACATATAACTATTGAATTTAAAGTGTTTATGTATGTATGTATGTATGTATGTATGTATATATATATATATATATATATATATATATATATATATATATATAATATATATATAAAGTGTATATATTTATATATATATATATATATATATATAAAGAGTATATATTTTTTACATGTATTCAATTTAGCTAATTAAATGACTTTCATTTATTTTTTGCAAATTTTTGAGAAATAATGATAATTTATCCTCATAAAAGTCACTGTGCAATTCAAACAGTGCATCCGTTTCCTATTAGCCTGTTTCTCCACTGATTACTGATTGGAGAAACTGATGCATGTCCACTAAAGAGGAGAGAAGAAGGGGGAGGGTGCAGGAAAACACTCCCTTTCATGCTCAAGTGTGCAAACAGTTCAAGAAAACACTGAAAAACGCCAGTCACTCCCTGCAGAATGTGCGTGGGGTTTTAATGCTGCCATTAAGAATTAATGTGTTGTGTAACACTTTATTTAGTCCTGCTGTATCTTGGAATAAACTCAGGGAAGATGAGTGCAGAGCATTAGTATCAAGCGCCAAGTGATCTTGTTCTTGACAGGATGTTATTCTGCTCGATCACTTATAAAGTTTCAACATCAAGCTGTCTGCCACTGCTTCCTCTTTCTCCATGTCTCTCTCATACAGTTAAACAGCATGGTCTTCGTGGTCTCCATGGTGTCAAAGCAATCCCACAGGAAGCGTTGTTTGTGTAGAATGATCTGTCACTTCTGTGAACCGCTCTCTCCCTCTAATGAAACAACAACTTCAGCGCACACACAGACTCACATAGACAATGTGAATATGCAGTTTATTAGATTATGCTTCTCTCGTATGGATAGTTTTACGTTTTTTATTTATGAAAGCACATCTTGAAGTATTTTAATCTTACAAAGCCATTATATTATGGCTTGCAGGTCAGTTTTTTAATTTGATGCTATCGATCCATCATGATAAAGTAATCATTCAATTCAGACAAAAATTCCCTAGTCAGGCTTGCATTGCAAACATATTGAAGCCTGATCTAAATCCAAATCTGCTGTGCTTTAAATATGGACATATTGGCATGCACATTGCTCAGTGTTTACTATGCACACTGTCATGAGTCAGCACTTTTTACTTGCATAACATCCTGCCTAAAGTTAACGTGCCTATTCTAGACTGAGCTTTTTAATTGTGTCTAAAGCACAGAGCCAGTGAGTGCATGATTTAGTCTTGTGCTGCCGTATTTAAAGGGTAAATATGAGTATTTCATGGCCATGGAGCAACAGCTTTATCATGTCTCAATGACAACAATAAATCACAGCTGTCTTAGCATGAGAACTTAAGAGCTTCTGTAGAGTTTCGTGATAATGTACTTCTGCTTTAACTGGGAAAATGTGATTGCTGAAATGTTGCTATATAGCTCTAAACAGAAGTTGTTGTTTGTTTTATTGTAGCGTCAACTTATGATTTTGTAAATTCTAAACCCATGTGATTTTCTTTTCTTTTGTGAAATATCAGCTGATTTATTGAAAGGATCTGACTTGAACGTTTCAGACTGCTAATTTTCTCTTAAACACATAACAAGGAGAGTTAAGAGCAGATGTTTGTTTTTTAATGGTTAATGTTTAAGTCCAGTCCCCTCCACCCTTTTTTTACCCGTCAAAAAAAGTTATTCATTTTGTGATGTTTAAAAAGCAGAATAAAATATGACTAAACTTAATTATTTATTCAGTTATTTTTTCTCTTAATTTAAAATAAGATATATTATATTTAGATTGTACTTTAAACGTGATAAATGTAACTTTTTCTTCTAAAAATAAACCTTGTTTATTGCCTGTGTGTGAAGGGGTTGTAATCACACATTACAACGATCCACTTGTCGGGTTTTGCTATTACCTCTGAAGGCCAGTCTTCCTATTTCTATGTGAAGTCTCTCGGGTCGGATTTTCTACAAAATCCATCTGGCGTGATGTGCATTCGTGCTCCCGAGCCTCTTTTTTCTTTTTTATATGTGACGGCACTGCAGCTTACGACATGGAGACTGATAACACCAAAAATGACCTGCCACCACTGGCCCTTCAGCACAACACAGCCTCCAACACAAACTCCACACAAATATAAAAAACAAAACAAAAATGTATCTGCTGAAGCTCGTCAGGCCAAACATGAATCGATTCGAACTTAGGGCTAAAACACAGATCAACATAGGCAGAGCATTTGAATTATGGAGAGACCTCCGCTATTTTTATTGTGATAAATTACAAGTTTTCGGGTATGCTGAAATAATGGTAAATTGTAATGAAATACAACATATATGAGACATAAAATTAAACAAAAGATTGTTCCAGAATAACAAAAAAGTAGGAGCTTTAGGATGTAAGTTTTATTTTATGTACAAGATCTACTGTCTAACGTCACTCATCCCACTACAATTATATTGTTTATAATACACATTTCCAGACACGCTCAGTACAGTAATGTTGCTTCCTACGATCTTACTGTTGCACTGAAATTGTTCAGTCTAGTTCACTAACCGTTTTCGTTATCGTATTATACATTCACCTTTGTTGACAGTGCTAATTGTGGAAGATACACGAATAGTTAGTGAAATGCGTTATGCTAGATAACACCACAAATGTAACGCTACTCATGGTACGAGCATGGAGTATTAGTTCAACGTCAAGCTGATAAAAGTTGCTTATTATTGTAACGTTGCAGTGGGAGTTTACATGAGTTTCCAGCATGTTGTGTGATGCTTTCTCTGGTGTGTTGAACGTCTCAGTGTGGCCGTGTACTATGATTGCTCGCTCTTGTGTTGGGACACGCAAGAGCACGAGCGCTCTTGTGGAAAAATTGGTAGCAATCTGAAACATCACCGATAGAGGCCGCTAAAAAATACGTATACCACCTTTAAATTGTTTTATTTTGTTTGTTCATGTTTTTCCCCAGCTCCCCCTTGTATGGAAGCTTGTTTCCGTTGCTGATAAATAAAAAATAAAAAAAAATAATTGCGACTTTTATCTCACAATTGCATGTCATAAAGTCAGAATTGTGAGATATAAAGTCAGAATTGCGAGATATAAAGTCGCAATTCTGAGAAAAAGACCGAAGTCTCACAGAAGTCTGACTTTTTCTCACAATTGCGAGTTTATACGTTGAAATTCTGACATTTTTTCTCAGAATTGTGAGATATAAACTAGCAATTGCAAGTTATCAGGCCAATTCTAAGGGAAAAAAGACTACCCTTTCCCCCTCAGAACAGTTTAAATCTCACAATTCTGACTTTATATCACGCAATTGTGACTTTATATCACGCAATTCTGACCTTATATCTTGCAATTCTGACTTTATATCTCGCAATTCTGACTTTATATCACGCAATTCTTACCTTATATACTTGCAATTCTGACTTTATATCACGCAATTCTGACTTTATATCACGCAATTCTGACTTTATATCTTCGCAATTTCTGACTTTATATCACGCAATTCTGACTTTATATCACGCAATTCTGACTTTATATCACGCAATTCTTACCTTATATCTCGCAATTCTGACTTTATATCTCGCAATTCTGACTTTATATCACGGCAATTCTGACTTTATATCTCGCAATTCTGACTTTATATCACGCAATTCCTGACTTTATATCACGCAATTCTGACTTTATATCGCAGCAATTCTGACTTTATATCACGACAATTCTGACTTTATATCTCGCAACTCTGATTTTATATCTCGAAATTCTGACTTTATATCTCGCAATTCTGACTTTATATCTCGCAATTCTGACTTTATATCTCGCAATTTCTGACTTTATATCTCGCAATTCTGACTTTATATCTCGCAATTCTGACTTTATATCTCGCAATTCTGACTTTATATCTTCGCAATTCTGACTTTATATCACGCAATTCTGACTTTATATCACGCAATTCTGACTTTATATCACGCAATTCTGACTTTATATCTCGCAATTCTGACTTTATATCACGCAATTACTGACTTTATATCTCCCAATTCTGACTTTATATCACGCAATTCTGACTTTATATCTCGCAATTCTGACTTTATATCACGCAATTCTGACTTTATATCACGCAATTCTGACTTTATATCTCGCAATTCTGACTTTATATCACGCAATTCTGACTTTATATCACGCAATTCTGACTTTATATCACGCAATTCTGACTTTATATCACGCAATTCTGACTTTATATCTCGCAATTCTGACTTTATATCACGCAATTCTGACTTTATATCTCGCAATTCTGACTTTATATCGCAGCAATTCTGACTTTATATCACGCAATTCTGACTTTATATCTCGCAATTCTGACTTTATATCACGCAATTCTGACTTTATATCTCGCAATTCTGACTTTATATCACGCAATTCTGACTTTATATCACGCAATTCTAAATTTATATCTCGCAATTCTGACTTTATATCACGCAATTCTGACTTTATTTTTCGCAATTGTGAGAAATAAAGTCAGAATTGCAGATGTAAACTCGCAATTGTGAGAAAAAAGTCAGAATTGTGAGATAAAAAGTTGCAATTACCTTTTTTATTTTTCATTCTATGGCGGAAACAACCTTCCATAACCTTATGGCCCCAGATCCCAGTTTAAAAACCCCTGTTCAAGATGATTTGTGTTCCATAAAAGAAAGTCACCTGAGTTTGGGACAATATGGGGGTAGTAGAAGTAGATTATGAATTTAATTACATTCACCTACAGTACATGTCAAATTTGCTCAATTTACATTCACAATAGAAATTTTTATGATTTTTTTTCAATATTGGCTCACCTGCTAATTAAAATTCCAATTAATCCAAATTCGTTATATTATTCATGATTTAGAATGTCCTCGATGACTTACATCAGGCTCAATTGTTAACCAAATCTATAGTTACAATAGTCTGTTTTTACACTATATTCTTTTATCAATTTTCACATTATAGCTCAGCTTGCATGACCCCACTCTTCCTGACCCATGCAAACACAAACACCCACCCTTGTTTTCACAAACACAGGACAAAGTGTCTGGAACACATTATCCGAGCGTGTGCCGGAAGCGGCTCTTTCCCGCGCTCTCCTGGCCTGAGCAATACTGTTTGTGTGTGAATTGAATTATGGAATTTGGATCATGCAGCAAAGAGTTCATTAAACTGAAAATAACAAAATCTAATGACTAATGGAGGAAAAAAAAATAGAGCATTGAGACAGATAGAGCTGCTCTTCTTGTGTATGGTATGGCTGGTTGTGTGAGACTGCTGATAGCTCTCTTAAGAAGAATAAATTGTCCAAATCTGTTCCTAGACACCTATGTTTTTAAACACTGGACTTGACTATTTTCCCTACATGCAAGCATGAGTCTTAGTTATAAATTTGTCATTTTGCGGCACAAGGTAGTAGGTAGGTGTGTGTGTGTGTGATTATATTTTGGTATTCCTGTGTGGACTTTTTTCTGAAAATTTCCCAAGAGAACAGCAAATCCTGTTGAAAGCGTCTTGTGGGGGTCGGCTCCAAAGGGTAGACAGATTAATAAATGTGCTAAATATAAATTCACGTGTGTGAAAGTCTATGTGACTACATGTGTCTGGATTGGAAATTGTTGTCAGCCTGACAATTGCTGTCATGAGACCAAAAGAGAATTAACTGGTGAGTCCCCCCGTCCCCAAAAAAAAATGAAACATCGGTTTTAAATCATCAGCATTTTCAAACCTGACTTTTCTGTGGAACAAAAATGAAGATATTTTGAAGAACCATTTTTGTCCATACTTTGGGGTTCAATGTTTTAACCTCAACAGATTTCAAAATATCTTCTTTTGTATCTAATTGTGACTTTTCTAAAAAGAATTGCAATCGCCAATTAAAATGCTTTTTTTAAAGCTCTAAGTTTTCAGTGCTTATTTGAGGGCTGACTAATTTGGTAAAAATTGTGTGATTATTCAATATAACTATAAAATAGTATTATTATTATTATTATTATCCCTAGTGATAGCAGTAGTTGTTTAACTACAATATTGCTATTATAAGAATTTCATTTTAAAATAAAAAGTCTTGAGGAATTTTAAAAATGTTAAACCGTCTAGCTTTTATTTTGTCTGTAAACCGCTGGGAGATATTAAAGCTTCTGTTTTGTTGATGGCTGCTGGTTTAAGTGCTTCTCATTTTAAGTTTGGGAATATGGTTGCTTTCCCAAATGCAACTAAATAGCGACCCAAACAGCGGATGCAGAGATGGCTTAGTGTGGAGCAGAATTTACTGCAAATTCTGCTCCAGAGACATCTAAGACATTGAACATACAATGTCTCAATTGTATGTGAACATACAATGTCTCAATTGAGACATTGAACACACACTCGTGTGTAAAAGGACACAGTGCCACACTCTGAGACACAAAGCGCATATACTTAAGTTAATAGCAGCCTTCAAGATCAGAAAATCGCACTATAGCCATATCACGATTTTGGTTTTAATCCGATTAGTTGTGAAGCCCTAAGGTATCTGTAGCCCCTTTTCCACCAAAGCATTTTGAGAGCCGGTTCGGAGCCGGTGCCTGCACGCGAACCAGTTCTTTGTGTTTCGACAGCCAAAGAACCGGTTCGCGGCCGAGAGACTGGTTCCAAGCGGCACCAACTCTTTGCTGGACTAGAAACGTTCTTTTAGCACGTCATGCTTACGTCGGGGGCTGGGGCGGGTTTAGATGCGTTCTAAATATATTTTCTGACCATTGCAAAGCCAGGAGAAACTGCAGAAACACGCAAGCGTTTTTATTTATTTATTTTTTTATTATTTTTTTTTTTAAACATAAGCAAAGAAAAAAACAGTAATGATATAGAACAAATATGGAAAGAAAAAAGACACAAGACAGGGGTACATAACTTATCAGAAAAGATTACATATCAAACGAAAAGATTAAAAGACTTACATATTTCAATTGTTTTTAAAGTTTTCTTGGTAACTTACACGAGTTAGAGATAATCCCAAAGCAATGTACCTGCAAGCGTTTCTCAGCGACGTACACAGTGACGGTAACGACGTCGTTCCCTGGGCGCTCTAGTCAGTGGAAAAACAAACAGGTTCTGAAAAGGTTCGCAAGTTGAACCAACTCCGAACCAACTTTGAACCAGCAAGGGGTATGCGTGTGTCAGGAGGCCAGGAAAACAGCATTGTTCTGATTGGTGTCAAACAAGCTTACAGCAAGCAGCTGTCCTCCCTCTCACTCGTGAATCAGAACACTTGCTTACTTGATACTCTTGTTAATACACACAGAAACACAGCCTTGCCTCAAACAACCCAAAATCCAAGTGGTCTGAGATCTTAATGTCATGGGAACTTAAACAATGCTGCTCTTCTCAAAGTCCTTCTGTGTTTACAAAACTCTCATATTATAGAAACATATTTTTTCTCATATGGGGATGATATCATCCCTAATAATTTCCTGAACTAAGGCAACATTGTCTCTTGACTCTCACATATTTAGTTCTTAGAAGGCAAAGCTTTGCTCTCTTTTTTGATCTGGCCTCCAATTTGACAAAGTGCTGTGTCTTCTTGTGCACATTCAGCAATTACTTGGTAAACAGAGAAGGTTCTCTTGGTTGAGGTAAACATGAGCTTCTCCGTGGTTAGAGGTATTTTTAAGCAGAATCACACTGTTGCTGTGGGTAATCGCACATTTATCTTGAATGTGAAACTGACCTGCACTTTTCATGTAGATGACTAAAGCTAATGCCTTCTCTGCTATCTTTTTTCTCCAGAATGCCATGGTGTCGTTCAAGGAGCTCTGCGGTCTGACTCCGGCAGCCAACATGAAACAGTGTATCCTGACTGTGTCCTCCTGGCTCACGAACAGTGAGCGAGCGTTACGGGTAATGGTAAATCTCAGCGAGGCCTACCCCACCATGGAAGCCCATGGCCCCATTCCAGAGCTACTGCGTAAAGTGCTCACCGCTTATGACACGGTAGGGAGAAATTCAACAGCGTGACCCTAAGTGCTAGCACATGTGAACCAAAATATTTTGGGACAAAACATGAGAGTTATGCATGATAGTTCAGCTCGAATATTACATTAACTTGTTTAGTAGTAGTGCAAAAATGAACAAAAAACAAGCATGATATAAACTTATATTGGATAACAATATGGCTGAATTAACGAAGGCTGCTCCAGCAAATATCGTAGGATATATAATCTTGATAAACCTGTGTATTGTTTTAGTTTCATTAATTGTCCTAAATCCTGAATCTGTAGTTTATATTCTGTATACATATGTCAAGTCACCTTTATTTATATATAGTAGCGTTTTAAACAATACAGATTGTTTCAAAAGCAGCTTTACAGTAACACACTGTAAAAATGAATGCACTTTATCTAATCAAAAAAAATGGAGCTACAGATTACAACCAATATTATTAATTCAATTTAACAAATTAGAATTGAGTAATAATTATTCAAATTAATTCCTAATTAGTTTATAAAGCGACGGAGAATACTTTTTGTGCGAAAAAAACATAAATAACGACTTTATTCGACTATTCCATTACTTCCTTATGGGCGCATGCAGAGAACTGAGATGAGGAAGTTCTCATTTGACTACTTTTTGTTACCGGCTGCTCACCGCTTAGGAGCATTACCGCCACCTACCGTATAAGATGATGTGCTGATCTAGCCGGAGCGCCTTATATATGGATCATCATCTTATACTGTAGGTGGCGGTATTACTCCTAAGCGGTGAGCAGCAACTAACCCTTTAAGTCGCCATTATGGTGATCGGTTTTTGTTTTAGGTTCCTCCTTCAGTGATTCTGCTTGTTAACATTGGGTGTCTTCAATGTTTTTAATATAAAATAAAGAGTTCTTAATTAATCTTTAAGGTCTGTCTGTTATTCAGATATTTTTGTTTAATTTTTTGGTGTAAACTTTACTCATTTTAAATGGTTAACTTTTAATGAATAATTTGATTAATTATTACTAAATTCTAATTTGTTCAATTTAATTAATAATATTGCTTGTAATCTGTTGCCACAATTTTATTGATTAGATAAAGCGTATTCATTTTTACAGTGCAGGAAAATGGTTCAATAATGCAAACAGAGTTCATTTCGGCTGTACAAGCAGCTCTAACAGAAAATCCTGTCGTTGTTCAGCTGAAGTCAGTTCAGTGTTGACTAAGACAGTTCTGCAGAACACAAACAGTGATGTCATCATCCAGCTCAGTTCAGTTCTCATACAGCAGCATCAGTGCAGGCAGATCAGTATTATTGTTGAAAATGAAGTGTCCCCAACTAAGCAAGCCAGAGGCGACAGTTTCAAGGAACACAAACTCCATCAGGTGACAGATCTGAGAAAGGGGCCAGTTCTCACTCACTTGTGTGATTATGATTCAGGCTGCACCACAAGTCAGAAATTCCCATTGTGGATTGGTAGCATTCAAATGTTTTATCCAGTTCATTTTGCTAAAGGACCGGATTCATCATGCCAGTATGGAGACAAAGCTGGTCATAGGTCTGTGCAGAGGACTTATCTGGTTTTATTGGTCTTTTCTGGGATCTGTTCCGATGGTTGTCATGTCGACAAGGCCTTTACGGGGGATTGTTTCAGTGAGACACAGTCTCTGCTGACATGTGGTTGTGTCTAAGAGGTTCAGGTCCACCATCTGATCTGGATACAGAGCCGGATTCGGCTGACTGTGGTAGTCTCTGGATAAACTAATATTACAGAGAGACTAATATTAGCACATGTCATTCTTCTTACAATGTAACAAGTATATCGAGGTGTTATGGGAAGTGTTCACTGTTGACATAATGCAGCCTACTGTAACAATCCTGAAATGTAAATTATGGAAAGGGGGTAGTATGTCATGTGTATGCCAGGTTAAAGAGTTTTTAGTCTAGATTTAAACTGACAGAGTGTGTCTGCTTCCCGTACAAGACTAGGAAGAGTTTTCATTGATTTTGCAGTTGGGCTGGGCGATATGATGATATTATCGTATATCGACGATGTCTCACAAGTGTCGCAATATGGATATCGAAGTCTGTTTCTGAGACGATAATCGTCAATAAAAAAAAAAAGACAAACATATTTCACATAGCCCTATAGTTATACACATATTTATTTACATGCAATAGCATGATTTGAATATTTTCTGTAGGCTAGTTAGTAGGGTTAGGAATAGAAAATCGATTCTTCTTGATGGCATTCTTTAAGCGCAAGGCAGGAGAGAACACGTCTGCATGAGCGCTGTTTACTGAGCTGCGCACACAGCTGCTTCTCGTGCACAGACAAATGTGCATACAATATCTCACAAATATCCTTCTTGTTAATTTAAAGCATGAAATAATAAACATGATTAAACATCAGAAGAATTGTTTCAACCATTGAAAGACATCATTACACATCTTTTCATTTTATTGATCATCATCAGCTAATTTCAAAATCATCACAGACAGCAATAAGAGAGAGCGCCAACAGCCTAGTAAGATCATTTCGTTTCTTTACTTTTAATGAAGATTTAAGATTCTGCGACTTACTTTCACTTTGATTTGCGATAAGATTGCGGCTCGTTGGCTTCAGACGCTCAGCTGCTCATCTGAGGTGATTCGTGTCGCAGTCGCGCCATCATATCTGACTGACATATGGCCTATAACACGCGGCGGGGCGTGTTGGGGGCGGGGCTTGGGTAGACGATCATAATCGGATATCACGATATTGTTAAAGGCGATTATCGATAAAATATTTTTGACATATCGCCCAGCCCTATTTTGCAGTCGATTTTGATATTCTAGGTACTATCAACTGGCCAGAATTTTTAGATCGCAGTAGACGTGAAGGACTATAATGCATTAAGAGTAAGTAATTAGCAAGATTTTAAAATGTATGTAATGTTTTATTGGGAGCCAATGGAGTGTGGACAGAACTGTGCTACTATTGTCATACTTCCTGGTTTTAGTAAGAACTCGAGCTGCTGCCTTTTGGACCAGGTGGAGTTTGTTTATTAAAATACAATAAGTACAATAATCTAGCTTTCTGGTCATGAATGAATATTTGTAGTATCTCAATATAATTATAAATAATTAATTTATTTTAGTAAATCTGATTGCAAAAATTAGTGTATAATCAGTAATACTGAATATATAGCTATAAATATAAATATACATAGTTCCAAAGATTACACATGTAATGTCATAAATCCTGAATATACTGTTGTAAGTTTAATATATTTTCATAAATCCTGCATATATAGTTGTATACTTGATCTTAATATACTTAATATCTTAATATACTGTAAAACACCCTGATTATAGTTGTAAATATGTGTAAATAATCATATATACTGAATATATACAGTAGTTGACAATCTGAATATTATAGCATAACTCTAGAATACATAATGAATATATAAACATATATCCTGAATACTTTATCTGCATAAATCCAAATATCTATTTAGTATTGTATGCATAAGTACCTGTGTATATTAATCAGAGCAGCGTTCATGAATTCAGTCATAGCCTACAGCAGAATAACTGCAACATTCTGCTCTTTCTTGCTTGTACCTTTATAATGATGAATTTAACAGATTAAATTCTGCAAAGTATGTGAAAATGTGTTTAATTGTATTATGCATCCTTTCTGCTCTATCACATCCTGCTGTGGATTTTCTCTTTCATGACACAATTCCATTTTGATATGAGCAGACAACCTTATAATATATCCTGCATAATAATGTATGCAGGAATATGGTGTGTGCGTGCGTGCGTCAGTGCATGTCAGGCCAAGGACTGTTTGGCTGTGTAGGATTTCCATTGATTAGGCCTCCATCCGTGTCAAAATAACTATATGTTTGGTTAGTGCTTATAGATTCACAACATACTGATTCACATCATAATAAAACTTAACATATGTGTGTGCATATACTCTATATTAATGTGTGTGTGGTCTTACTTGATTCTAAATTTAGCTATAAACAGTGTCATTACACTAGTAGCAATAATAGAGAAGACAATGAAAGGGCTTTACTGCAAGAAGCACATCTCATCTGGCGTGTGGAATGCAGCTCAATCTCTTCTGTCAATATAGTTTATTACTGAGTGTGTGTATTTGTTTGGGTTTCTCTGGGAAGGGTTGCTTGATCTGGAAGTCTCACTTCCTGCTGAGACCTGACTTCCTGTTTCCTGTTTTTGGTTTCCTGTAGATGATCCAGACAGTCGTACACTGATCGAATCAGCCGATGGCGTGTACTCTAAACTTACACAAGCACAGCGAGCAGGTATCATTGCACAAACACACACACAAACACACATACAGTACACATATTAGCAGTGAGATAGTGCAAGCACAACACGGTTGATCATTAAAATACAGTTCTTCACATTAACAATTAGGCATTGTTAATGGCTGTAATGTTTTTTCTGTTTATTCATGAATAAACAGAAAGCATAAAGCCTTTCACGCACATATTTTCTTCTTCGGTTAATACTCAGTGTGGCCCTTGATCTATTTTGTAGCTGAAGTTAATTATTTTACAGAGAAAAGTGGAAAGCTATGTTTTTCATCTCTTTTTGCATTCTGCATCTGACCTCGCGGACGTATTAAATAGCCGGGGGCTTTTTTTTAACCCACTTTTGGCATAAAACACACATACCAACTGACACAATTGTCTATTATTTTGAAGTGACGCAAGGTGGCTTGTGCCCTAAAGCCATTGACTGTGTTCACATAAAGCTAAGCTTTGAGCAGAGAGAGAGAGAGAGAGAGAGAGAGAGAGAGAGAGAGAGAGAGAGAGAGAGAGAGAGGGAGAATGTTAACAGATGGGAAAAACTATTAAAAACTATACGATAGTTAACTCTCACTTATGAATTTTTAACATATGTTAAAGAAGTAGTTCACTTTAAAAAAAACACGTTTGCTTATAATTTACTCACCCCCATGTCATCCAAGATGTCCATGTCTTTCTTTCTTCAGTTGAAAAGAAATTAAGGTTTTTGATGAAAACATTCCAGCATTTTTCTCCATATAATGCACTTCACTGGGCACCAAACTGTTTTAACGGTCCAAAAGACACTTTCAGTGCAAACTGCAAACTGTTCAAAGCACTTTAAACGATTCCAGACGATGAATAAGGAATGATGAATATAATATACGAATATACAATGAATTTATGATGAATATAATCTCAAATGGTCGCCCTGCTCTGTACTGCGATGCACGTTCATGACTCTCCTGTTCAAACTCGCATCAAAATGAACAAATCTTTTTCCGAGTCAGTTCGTCGTTGTTCGGTCAGTTGAATGAAGCAAATGCCTCGGAATATGATTCGTTCATTTTGAGAGTCACAACGTGCGTCACCGAACAGAGTAAGGTGAGCATTTGAGCTTATAAAACTTAACCTTTGTTATTTATTTATTGAATGAGCGATCGTTTCGCTTGATAAGACCCTTATTCAGTCGTCTGGAATCGTTTAAAGCGCGTTGAACATTTCGCATTTTGCACTGAAAGTGTCTTTTGGACCTTGAACCAGTTTAGTGCCCATTGAAGTGCATTATATGGAGAAAATCCTGGAATGTTTTCATCAAAAAACTTAATTTCTTTTTGACTGAAGAAAGAAAGACATTGAGCATACTTGGACGACATGGGGCTGAGTAAATTATCAGCAAAAGTTTTTTTTAAAAGTGAACTACTCCTTTAATAAAGTGATGCACCTAATGATTTTACAGTGGAAAAGGCCAACAATCACATTTTCGAGACACCACAGAGAATAGGATATGATATCATGATTTAGGGTTTCTGTTTTTAATAACAAATGAAAATAGTAAACTACTGTTCAAAAAGGAAAAGGCTGCATTTATTTGATCGAAAATACAGTAAAACAGTAGAAATTGTAAGACATTATGTCAATTTGAAACAACTTTTTAACATTTTAAAGTATAATTTATTCTTATGATGTTAAAGGACAACTCCGACGCAAAATGAACCTTTGGTCTAATTACACATTGTTACCAAGTCAACCGTTATCTGAGATTTGTTTTCATGATTGTCGAATGTAAATAGTTTTATCTATAAATACAGTTTAGCCTATAATGCTAGTATAACGCTAGTATATAGGGCATAGAGTAATGACAAATAAAAATCGCTTGTTATTACCACTAACAAGGCTCAAAATAGCCCCACAGTAACACGGTAGCATAATAAGGGTCCCTACATTCAAACCGAAGCATTGAGAACTTTGTCAGTGTCCATACAGTTTAATAAGAAGATATTTTATACACAGAGTCAACTTCAGCGAATACAGGAAGAAGCCATCTTTGAAACATAGTCTCTACCAGTCGATCTACGAATCGCGAATCCAAGTGCGCTGAACTGTGCAGAATCTCATATGGTCCGTTGTTTCCGGAAGAAACACAAACACGAACCATTTTCTTGTCTTCAATATGTACATGTTGCCTACTGGTCACGCTCACCTTATCACCTTATTGACATCTCACGAGCGCACTTGGATTGGCGATCGTAGATCGACTGGTAGAGACTATATTTCAAAGATGGCTTCTTCCTGTATTCGCGAAGTTGACTGTGTGGATAAAATATCTTCTTATTAAACTGTATGGACACTGACAAAGTTCTCAATGCTTTGGTTTGAATGTAGGGACCCTTATTATGCTACCGTGTTACTGTGGGGCTATTTTGAGCCTTGTTAGTGGTAATAACAAGCGATTTTTATTTGTCATTACTCTATGCCCTATATACTAGCGTTATACTAGCATTATAGGCTAAACTGTATTTATAGATAAAACTATTTTCAGTGTCTTTAGAAATCATTCTAAGATGCTGATTTGTGCTCAAGAAAATTATTTTCTCAACATAATCTTTTTATTATTATCTTAATATTATCAATGTTGAAAACCGTTGTGCTGCTTAATATTTTTGTTGAAACCATTATTCTTCGATAAATAAAAAGTTGTTTGTTTCAACATTGTAAATGTCTTTTCTCTCACTTTTGATCAATTTAATGAATCCTTGCTGAAAAGTGAACAAATCTTACTAAGCCCAAACTTTTGAATGGTATGGCACATTAAAAATGTAAAAATATTTCACCTACTCCAAGTTTGTGTCAGTCTGTGAGATTTAGATCCTCTATTCTCATACAAATTTGCCGGTCAAAGTTCTCCAAATTGTAACTGTTGTACACACAAAACGTGATACTGCTGTACATGACAATCTCATGTGCTTCTGGCCTCTGGCGTCGAAGTCAATTAAGTGCAGCATCTAGTGTGACTGTGGCCTTAGGCATGACACAATTAAGTTTGTAATTATTAATGTGAAATAAAAAATCTTCAGCCAAGAACAATTGTTCATTGTGTTCAGAATGTGAGCATAATGTGTGTTTATAGCAATTTTATAACAGCTTTAAATGCAGCATATCCAATCGTAATCTAAAGTCGAAACAATCGGGTTTATATAACGCTCCGCCAGAACCCCTGGTCGGCTATGTGTCACCATGTTAATGGAGAAATCTGCTTTAGAGAGCAATAGAGTGTCAGTAAATAAACAAGGTTGGCGTGCTCTAGCGCTGTCTCCTCGCCCACTCTTTCTCATCTCGTGTTCTTCCACCTCCCTCCATCTATCTCACGCCGGTGGAGAGGTTGAATCATGCCTTTGCTAATGACCTTCTCTGCTCTTACTGGTTTTGGCTCAAAAATAAACACGTTTCTAGCACTCGCCGTCTCTCACATTCTGCCGTGCGGATCTGGACTTGTCCATCTGAGAGTCACAGCTGCCGATCTGAACTTAAATTAGCAGTGTGAATTAGGGGGCAGCTGTTTGAGAAAGACGGAGAGCTGTGGGGCGCCGATAGCATTGTCCAGCACCTTTCCAATCTAATAAACACTTCGGTCAAGCTCTGCTAATTAAAAGTGAGTTATGTAATTAAGATGGAGAGGATTGACAGCTAGGACAAGTATAATTTATAATTGAAGTATAATATAATAATATTATATCCTAATAATATAATAATAAGTATAATAATATTCCTGCTCTCATCTTAAAATGATTAATTATGTCCTATGGTTGCTTAAGGCAATGTGATACTGCAGCCAATTAATGTTTGATCACACATAATTAAAACATGGGTAAAAAACATTACAAAGTCAAACCCTCAGCACCCTCAAATGAAAGCAAGAGCACCCTCAGTAGATACTGTAATAATGTCACATTGGAGAACACTTCAGTGTGTATTTGTGTTTGCGCTCTGAACGTCAAGTGTTTCTATTTACAACGTGTTTTTGCAGCAGTGAAAAATGGAGCCAATCACAGACATGTTTGTTGATCTCTCGAACACAATGACCAATCAAAGGTCAGAATTCACTCCGGATTTAAAATACCGGAGTTTGTGTAGACATCTGTGTAGACCCGATGTAAGAGATGAATTCATGTCAAAAAAGATATGCAATGTAAATACAGACATATAGATTAATAGAAACATGTTCATATAAAAACAAATTGCATTTCTTTTCCAATTATTTGACTTATCTTAATTGTCTTGCTGTACATTGCTATTCTTGTTATGGTGGAGCCATTACATCACATCTGAACTTTACTAGAGAACCCTGACTAATTTCAGAATTACTCTTAGTGATTTCATTCATAATTGTACATCATACAGTAAAAATAAAAAAACTAAAAGTTCAAGTAATTGAAAAATTGTCCCTCTGACAGTAAAATTTGTATGTTTTTATACAGTATATATATATATATATATATATATATATATATAAAGCTAAAGTTCAGGTAAATGTAAATTATCCATCTGACAGTAAAATTTAAATATATCAGGACTGCAAATCCATTAAAATAATTTAAAATCTCAAATTTAACAATGAAATGTGCAGACAACAGTAACGTGCATAGTTCTAATCTACTGTCTAACATAATATAACTATCATAATGTGCTTGCACTGTATAAAATAATAATCCTGTAAAAAAACTGTAAAATCCTGGAAGCTGTGGTTGCCAGCATCATACTGTAAAAATACGGTATGTTACCGTTTTTAAAATCAACAGCTAAATACCGTATTGTCAGCTTTACAACTTTAATTTATAGTAACAGTATGATGCTGGCAACCACAGCTACCAGTAGTTTACCGTTTTTTTTACAGGATTTTTTTACAGTGTGGTTTCTATTATTATCGAAAGCTAGAAAATGATATTTTCTCTTGAAATTGCTTTTACCGTTGTTTTTCCCTGGTATCCGTGTTTCATCAGAATAGATCTGTGACCTATTTGTGCTACAACACATCGGAAGGATGGATGCAAACTCTCACACTTAATGGAAATACATACGTGTCTATATGAATTTAAACACACACACACATGCATTAATCTAAATATATTAACTGTATAATATCATATACAGTTAAAGTTCATAATAATCTACTGGACATGCCAATATTCCCTTTCCACAGGCTTCATCATCTCCGCATTGAGACAGCTATTCAATACTGCCCGTAACTAACACAATCTTTCTTTCAATTCATCACAATCGCTCAATCTTTTATTTTATCCTGTTACTTTAATCATGTCCTTCATTTCTTCCCTTAATCCTTTTCTTCATCCTCCTTTTCTCTTGACACCTCCAACTCAACGATTCCATCCCACACGCAAACATGTCACATGCGACCTTCCAATCAGGAGACGACCTATCTAAGAGAATCACCATACATCACCATTGCCATAGCAACCACATTAAATGTAACAAGGCAAATGTGTCTGTCACTAAACAATCTCTCATCTGTATCAAACTTCAAAGGCTCTCAGACACAAACACATGTAGCTGTCCTCTCATTCGGTGACCGCTCGGAAATGCATTGTGTGAAAATTATGGTTCTTCCGGTAAATCTGTTTGTCAATTTCTACTTCCTTTCCACAAGCCCTTCCTCGCTTTGTGCCCTTGAAAATGTGGAGCTGCAGATGAGCTCATTTAGATAACAGTGTTGTCAGTATACTGACAGTAAGCAAATAAACTTGAATGAGCATGGCTGTCCTCTTTTACAGCTGTGGCCTCGGGCCTGTGTAAAATCACATGAATGCAGAACAACTACAGCCCATTTTACTTAAAAAGAGTATTTATGACCAGCTAGCCTTGCTGTAGCAGCGTCTGTTGGCATAAATTCGGCTATGGAGATTAGAGGTTCTTGGACTGAATCCCAGCTGAGTGAAGTGGACGGTGGGCAGGTGTTAGGGAATGTTTTCACACCTTCATGCTTACGCCTGGAGAGAGTATGTCTGGACTTGCACAAATACTCTCTCAGACATTTCTATTACACACATGTACTAGCTGCTGCTGCTGCTGAGAGCCTACATCATATATAGCGTTAAACAGGCGATGCATTCAACAAACAATATGTGGCATCACTTTTTTAACCTTTGTCAAATTTATGGAAATAGTCTGAGCCGATAGTTACTCAATGGGGAAAACTCCCAAAAATAAATGGATGAAAAAGAAGTTGAAATAGTCACATTTTGAGAGTCGCAATTGCAAGATGTAAACTGAAAGTATAATTGTGACAGAAGTAACCAACAGAAAGTACCATGGTATTCTTTGAAGTACTTTGGAGTATCATTAAATACCAGTAGTAGTCATTTAATAATAATAATAGTAATAATACGTTTTATTTATATAGCGCCTTTCCAGAGCTCAAGGACGCTTTACAGTAAACAAGCAATAATAAAGGCAATAAACAAAGCAAACCAGCAGTATATAGACAAGAGTGTAAAAAAAGTAGAACAATTTGAAGCCAATCTTTTATTTCATCCACACAAGCAGAGATTTCGTTAGTTGTGGTGGATAGAATCGATGTACAGGTAGTATATAATTGAATATCGTCAGCGTAAAAATGATGATAATTAAAACCATGACGGCGGAGTATCTGACCAAGAGGTATTTTTAGATTATGAATAGTAGTGGCCCTAGAACAGAACCCTGGGGGACACCTTGCTTCAGGGGATTTAATTCTATGGTTTATATCAAAGTACCATGGTATTGACATCTGACACCGTCACATGTGCCGTCACAAGTAGATTTTCGTAAGGGATTGATGGCTATAATTTTTTTACTTGGCAGAAAACATATATATGATTGTGCCGTGACATACATTTTTCTACTTGAGATAACATTTGTGCCACTTTTGTTTGATGGACATTAGCAGCGTTTCTTCATCTGCCTTCAGGTTAGCTGACTTTCTCCCACTTTCTGATGATTTAACGTTTTTAATGTCAAGGCCAACAGCCTTTCATCAGCTCTATTGTTTGAAGCAGAGACCTTTTTTCACATACTGTTTGCATTTTAGTACATCCATCTGTCCATCCATCCATTCGTCACAGTGCTCTGTTTGTTTTTTCCTGTCTCTTTGGCTGTTTCTGCTATGAATGATATATAGAGTGAGTCACAACTGCGATTTGGTTGCCCTGTGGCAACGTGTAAAAAAAAAAAAAAAAAACGGCATCTAACAATAACAATACACCCATATTACTCTGTGGTGTCTTTACCCATATGTTTTCAAAGCATATTCTTGAGATTCACCTTATGCTGGCTAGCAATTATTGTCTGTGTTTTTCATAAATACTATAAAAAATGTTGCTTTATTGCACTTTTAGGATTGGACTTTCATGAGGATCTGCATCGAATTGGGGGCAAGAGAAGGACTGAAAGGGAGGAAGTTGCAGAAGGCCATGGAGAGTTACGCTTTGGAACATCACTGTGCTGAAGGTTTCTACCTTTTATGTGTATTATGGGCTGAGGGATGTACCACGGTTGCCTCTTCTTTACCTTATTTTGTACAAGGTAAAACACTTTTGTATAGGGGATAATCATTACAGGGTTACTAATAGGTTTGCTTTCAGTGCTACTACACAGGAGTGTTTCCTGGTTGGCAGCTTTATAAAATGAACATGTGTGTAGATTATGAAAGACATGAAAATCAAAGTGGATAATGCAATTATATCATATTTCATATTATTGTTTATACAAACGTTTTACCAAATATAGTATTGTCCTTAATATAGGATCTCCATATTGAAGGATCTCCATATTTAAAAAATGTTTTTTTAAATAATCCTGAAAAATATATCACAATTTCCACCAAAATGTTAAGCAGCATAACTGTTTTCAACATTACTGCTACATCTACTACTACTACTACTACTACTACTAATAATAATAATAATAATAGTTGTAATTATAATAATAATAATAATAATAATAGTTTTTTAAGCAGCAAAATGGTTAAATTACAACTTTTGAATTGTAACAATATTTCACAATAGTACTATTTTTACTGTATTTCTAAAAAAAGTAGCCTTTGTGAGTAACAATGGTGAATTTTTATATACATTTTGGTTATATTTTTATACATTTATATAACCCCTACCCCCTCTCTCTCTGTTTAATCACTCTTGCTCTCTCTTTATCTCTCTGCAGATGTGTTGATATATTTATGGTGTTCATGATAAGATAATCTTTGCTAAAGTGCCATGTTTTCTAACAGATTAATTGTGTCCATACTTATGTAAACAGATAAACCCAGACACAGTGGGAACAAAGATTAGATGTCAGCTTTAGTGTGTGATAGTGTTAATGAAAGTGTCAAATTGCGGAACAACAATGTGGATGGGTCTCTGGTCTAGTTGTAGATTTATTCCACTGTCAATGGCAATTTGTTCGTGTTAATCTCTAGGTTTTAGAAAATTTTCTTGTATATTTAATACATTTTTTTGTGTGAAAATTGGGTTGTGTGCCATTGCAGAACAGGTATGTAGCATGGGTGTGGGGCAGATTGTGGTCTTAAATTAAGCCTTTAATTTAATTAGATGACTAAAGCACTGAAGAGGCCTAAAAGAGATTGAACTATGTATCTCACACAAACCTTCCTGTTTGTGTGGCCTAGTGTACTTGAGCTGATTTATTTACTTCTATTCCGCATGCACCAGACTGAATGTAGTAACATACATTCTTAAGGCAAACTGGAAATGTATTTCTCCCTGCAGGTTTCAGGGTTTCTCAAACCCTACTTCAAGTATGAACGCAGCAATTTCTTCATGTATAAAGACCAACTTTGGATAAGAGGTATTGATTAATGTAAATGTAAAACCCATTTATGAGGTGAAAAAATTCTCTAAGTGTATATATATATATATATATATGTATGTATATATATATATATGTGTATGTGTATATATATATATATATATATATATGTGTATATATATATATGTGTATATATATATATATGTGTATATATATATATATATATATATATATATATATATGTATATATATATATGTGTATATATATATATATGTATATATATATATATATATATATATATATATATGTGTGTATATATATATATATATATACACTCACCGGCCACTTTATTAGGTACACCTGTCCAACTGCTCGTTAACACTTTAATTTCTAAGCAGCCAATCACATGGCGGCAACTTCAGTGCATTTAGGCATGTAGACATGGTCAAGACAATCTCCTGCAGTTCAAACCAAGCATCAGTATGGGAAGAAAGGTGATTTGAGTGGCTTTGAACGTGGCATGATTGTTGGTGCCAGGAAGGGCTGGTCTGAGTATTTCAGAAACTGCTAATCTACTGGGATTTTCACGCACAACCATCTCTAGGGTTTACAGAGAATGGTCCGAAAAGAGAAAAAACATCCAATGAGCGTCAGTTCTGTGGGCGGAAATGCCTTGTTGATGCCAGAGGTCAGAGGAGAATGGCCAGACTGGTTCAGAGCTGATAGAAGGGCAACAGTGACTCAAATAACCACCCGTTACAACCAAGGTGGGCAGAAGAGCATCTCTGAATGCACAGTACGTCGAACTTTAAGGCAGATGGGCTACAGCAGCAGAAGACCACACTGGGTGCCACTCCTTTCAGCTAAGAACAGGAAACTGAGGCTACAATTTGCACAAGCTCATCGAAATTGGACAATAGAAGATTGGAAAAACGTTGCCTGGTCTGAAGAGTCTCGATTTCTGCTGCGACATTCGGATGGTAGGGTCAGAATTTGGCGTCTACAACATGAAAGCATGGATCCATCCTGCCTTGTATCAACGGTTCAGGCTGGTGGTGGTGGTGTCATGGTGTGGGGAATATTTTCTTGGCACTCTTTGGGCCCCTTGGTACCAATTGAGCATCGTTCCAACGCCACAGCCTACCTGAGTATTGTTGCTGACCATGTCCATTCCCTTTATGACCACAATGTACCCTCTGTAACTTCTGATGGCTACTTTCAGCAGGATAATGCGCCATGTCATAAAGCTGGAATCATCTCAGACTGGTTTCTTGAACATGACAATGAGTTCGCTGTACTCAAATGGCCTCCACAGTCACCAGATCTCAATCCAATAGAGCATCTTTGGATGTGGTGGAGCGGGAGATTCGCATCATGGATGTGCAGCCGACAAATCTGCGGCAACTGTGTGATGCCATCATGTCAATATGGACCAAACTCCCTGAGGAATGCTTCCAGCACCTTGTTGAATCTATGCCACGAAGAATTGAGGCAGTTCTGAAGGCAAAAGGGGTCCAACCCGTTACTAGCATGGGGTCCCTAATAAAGTGGCCGGTGAGTGTATATATATATATATATATATATATATATATATATATATATATATATATATATATGTGTATATATATATACACTGAGCAAAATAAGTATTTGAACACCCTACTATTTTGCAAGTTCTCCCACTTAGAAATCATGGAGGGGTTTGAACACCTGTCTATCAGGTAGAATTCTGACCCTCAAAGACCTGTTAGTCTGCCTTTAAAATGTCCACCTCCCCCTCCATTTATTTTTCTAAATTAGATCCCCCTGTTTGAGGTTGTTATCTGCATAAAGAAACCTGTCCACCCCATACAATCCAGTAAGAATCCAACTACTAACATGGCCAAGACCAAAGAGCTGTCCAAAGACACTAGAGACAAAATTGTACACCTCCACAAGGCTGGAAAGGGCTACGGGGAAATTGCCAAGCAGCTTGGTGAAAAAAGGTCCACTGTTGGAGCAATCATTAGAAAATGGAAGAAGCTAAACATGACTGTCAATCGCCCTCGGACTGGGGCTCCATGCAAGATCTGACTTCGTGGGGTCTCAATGATCCTAAGAAATGTGAGAAATCAGCCCAGAACTACACGGGAGGAGCTGGTCAATGACCTGAAAAGAGCTGGGACCACCGTTTCCAAGGTTACTGTTGATCATACACTAAGACGTGACGTCATGGTTTGAAATCATGCATGGCACGGAAGAATTCCCCTGCTTAAACATGCACATGTCAAGGCCCGTCTTAAGTTTGCCAATGGCCATTTGGATGATCCAGATGAGAATGAGTCAGATGAGACCAAAATGGAGCTTTTGGTCATAATTCCACTAACCATGTTTGGAGGAAGAAGAATGATGCTTACCATCCCAAGAACACCATCCCTACTGTGAAGCATGGGGGTGGTAGCATCATGCTTTGGGGTGTTTTTCTGCACATGGGACAGGGCGACCACACTGTATTAAGGACAGGATGACTGGGGCCATGTTTTGTGAGATTTTGGGAACAACCTCCTTCCCTCAGTTAGAGCATTGAAGATGGGTTGAGGCTGGGTCTTCCAACATGACAATGACCCGAATCAAGCCAGGATAACCAAGGAGTGGCTCTGTAAGAAGCATTTCAAGGTTCTGGTGTGGCCTAGCCAGTCTCTAGACCTAAACCCATTAGAGAATCTTTGGAGGAAGCTCAAACTTTGTGTTTCTCAGCGACAGCCCAGAAACCTGACTGATCTAGATAAGATCTGTGTGGAGGAGTGCACCAAATACCCTCCTGCAGACAGTGTGTGCTAACCTGGTGAAAATCTACTGCAAACGTTCGACCTTCTGTAATTGCAAACAAAGGCTACTGTACCAAATATTAACATTGATTTTCTCAGGTGTTCAAATACATATTTGCAGCTATATCATACAAATAAATAGTTTTAAAAAATCATATATTGTGATTTCTGGATTTGTTTAAATTATTTTTAGATTATAGCCCTATTTGCATGGGATTAGTATTATCTGGTGACCTGTAGTAATTTGTAATAATTGCGGAGTTTGTCTGTGATCTTAATCCCGTGCGAATTGGCCATGTCTGTAATTTGTAAAGTATTAATTTCCCCGCATAATTTCCACCGAGGTCCTGTGATAATATTAGTCCCGTGCGAATCTCTGTGATTTGGCCGGATCGTATATAATTTTTTCAAGGTTTTTGTTTCATCTGCGCCTTTTTATCCATCTTTCACGGAGAATAGAGGCTGAGTTGGAGTGTTTTGATAGTATTTTGAGTGTGGGATCATATCGCTAGTACAACTATACAATTTGCAGAAAGAGAAAGCTATACCATCAGAAGAGCAAAAACAATAACAATGATTAGATGGAGATGAATGACATGTTTAGCAGGATATGGTAAGGACAATTCTTCTGTTTATTATATACAGCTAGACATAATAAAGACAACACATTTCAAAGCTATAGCCTAATGACATCATATCTGAGAGATAACTTGCATAGGCTTCGGCTTATCCTGTGCGAATGCGCCACATGAAATTCAGATGTGGGTGGGTAATTTCAAATTTACACATGGTCCCCACGTAATACTAATCCCGTGCGAATCAGGGCTTAAGTCTCTCACAGTGGACATGCGCCTACGATGACAATTTCAGACCCTCTCCATGATTTCAGTATGGGGAAGAAAGGTGATTTGAGTGACTTTGAACGTGGCATGATTGTTGGTGCCAGAAGGGCTGGTCTGAGTATTTTAGAAACTGCTAATCGACTGGGATTTTCACGCACAACCATCTCTAGGGTTTACAGAGAATGGTCCGAAAAAGAAAAAAACATCCAGTGAGCGGCAGTTCTGTGGGCGGAAATGCCTTGTTGATGCCAGAGGTCAGAGGAGAATGGCCAGACTGGTTTGAGCTGATAGAAGGGCAACAGTGACTCAAATAACCACCCGTTACAACCAAGGTGGGCAGAAGAGCATCTCTGAACGCACAGTATGTCGAACTTTGAGGCAGATGGGCTACAGCAGCAGAAGACCACACCGGGTGCCACTCCTTTCAGCTAAGAACAGGAAACTGAGGCTACAATTTGCACAAGCTCATCGAATTGGACAATAGAAGATTGGAAAAATGTTGCCTGGTCTGATGAGTCTCGATTTCTGCTGCGACATTCGGATGGTAGGGTCAGAATTTGGCGTCTACAACATGAAAGCATGGATCCATCCTGCCTTGTATCAACGGTTCAGGCTGGTGGTGGTGGTGTCATGGTGTGGGGGATATTTTCTTGGCACTCTTTGGGCCCCTTGGTACCAATTGAGCATCGTTAACGCCACAGCCTACCTGAGTATTGTTGCTGACCATGTCCATCCCTTTATGACCACAATGTACCCAACTTCTGATGGCTACTTTCAGCAGGATAATGCGCCATGTCATAAAGCTGGAATCATCTCAGACTGGTTTCTTGAACATGACAATGAGTTTGCTGTACTCAAATGGCCTCCACAGTCACCAGATCTCAATCCAATAGAGCATCTTTGGGATGTGGTGGAACGGGAGATTCGCATCATGGATGTGCAGCCGACAAATCTGCGGCAACTGTGTGATGCCATCATGTCAATATGGACCAAACTCCCTGAGGAATGCTTCCAGCACCTTGTTTAATCTATGCCACAAAGAATTGAGGCAGTTCTGAAGGCAAAAGGGGGTCCAACCCGTTACTAGCATGGGGTACCTAATAAAGTGGCCGGTGAGTGTATATACCAAGATCTTTAACAAGGTGATTGGTTCATGTTGAATCAGCAGCCAATGAGCTTGCTGCTCAACATTTAAATGGCTGTTTAACATTCACTATAGCAGTTTGCAGCACGCTTTCAGAGTTCGTCTAAAACCCTCCACCTTCCCCAGCTCCAGTTGACATGAGTATTTTGTTTTTTTGTACTTGCACTTTGTAGCCCCCAGTTTGCCAACCCCAGAATTACACAACAAAATATCAAACCCAAGTGGCATTAATTGCTGTGTAAGCAGAGAGCGGCAGATTTTTTTTGCAGCTTTTTATGAAAATTACTTCAGAAAAAAAAAAAATCATTAATTTTTAAATACTTTGTGCTTTATTGTGCTCTTAAACCACTTCATTTTATGCTTAATTTGACATTGTGCGACAGATTTGGAGGAGTTACAACTCCAGGAAGTGACATCAAACTGTCACCCAGTGCATAGAAGGCGTTTCATCCAGGCTTTATAAAGTATGTACCACCTTGTCTCTCTGCAGAGCTTTTAGCCTCTCTTCTCCACACAGCCTAAGAGTCTATATGCGTCACGCCCGTATGCATAATTCATCCGTTTTAAAATGTATACACTTATTTATGGCAAAAGACTCCTCTATCCAGGTCAAGGAGCCTCGTCAGCTCTGGGCACACATGCAGGTGTCCTTCGAGGATCCATATTGGAGACACATGCAGGAAAAGCATCCAGCCGCCTGTACTCGTCTCACCTGTCCTGTCCTGCATATAAAAGAGTGTCACTGCAGTCTGAATGAGTAAAAACGCAGTGCAGCTGGTGTTGCAGTGCTCTACTTGGGAGTTGTCATCAAATTGAGCAAAGTTAATTCTGTTTAAGCTGGTTTTCTGATAGGAACGCCAAGTGACCTCATGATGCAGTTTTACACCATGCCCTGAAAGCTCTTCGTCGGCTGGTTCATGTTTGACTCATAAATGATAACTCAAGGGAAGTCATTTTGAGACTGCTGAAATAAACAAATAATCTTCACTCTTTTATATTTTAGAATTTCTTATCCAGTTATTTGAAGGGAAATCGCTAGTTTTGTCCAACGCTCAGATTTATATCAATCAAAAATCATGGCTGGAAAGAACTGGTGTCCTTGTGAGAAAGATAGAAAGCAAATTTATGTGTGGTTGTGCATGTTTTGCAGGTGAAGGTTTGCATGGTTTGGTAATATGCCCTTGTATATTAGCATTTATTTATTATGTCCCTTCAAAATGTCTTCTCACACACATAAATACATACTGATTTAAGGGACACACAGGATGAGAAGACAAACTGTCCTGATCTTCTTTCCCCTCCCTTCCCTGTCCCATCCTTTTACACTGTCTCTGTCCTCTTCATCCAGTCCTTTCTGGGATGTTTCCAGAAAGAGGGGTGATTTACAGAGGGTAACAGGGATATTCTAGCTCTTCTGTTGTTTATGCAGTGCCACTGACTTTACTAGTGTTAGACTGACCCCTGCAGGCTGAATACTTTCCGTGCATATAAGGATATTCTCAGTATTTTTATATACCACTTTTTATATATATATATATATATATATATATATATATATATATATATATATATATATATATATACACACACACACACACACACTACCGGTCAAGTTTAAGATTGGTAAGATTTTTTATGTTTTTAAAAGAAGTCTCTTCTGCTCACCAAGGCTGCAATGTTTTTATAAAAAATACACAAAAAACACAGTAATATTGTGAAATATTATGACCATTTAAAATGACTTTTTTATGTTAATATATATTCAAATGTAATTTATTCCTCTGAAAAAAGCTGAATTTTCAGCATCATTACTCCAGTCTTCAGTGTCACATGATCCTTCACAAATCACTCTAATATGATAATTTTATGCTCCAAAAACATGTATGATTATTATCCATGTTGAAAACAGTTTTTTACATTTTTATTTTAGGATTCTTTGATGAATAGAAAGTTCAAAAGAACAGCATTTATCTTAATTAAAATCTTTTCTAACATTATAAATGTCTTTACTTTTGTAACTTTTGATCAGTGTAACTCATCCTTGATGAATAGAAGTATTGATTTCTTATTTATTTCCCACAAAAATAAAATACAAATTCTTACTGACCCAAACTTTTTAAAGGGTAGTGTTTAATGTAACAAAAGCTTTCTAATTTCAGATAAAAGCTGTTCTTTTGAACTTTATATTCATCAAAGAATCCTGAAATAATAATGTAAAAAACTGTTTTCAACATGGATAATAATCATACATGTTTTTGGAGCATAAAATCATCATATTAGAGTGATTTGTGAAGGATAATGTGACACTGAAGACTGGAGTAATGATGCTGAAAATTCAGCTTTTTCAGAGGAATCAATTACATTTTAATATATATTAACATAAAAAAGTCATTTTAAATTGTCATAATATTTCACAATATTACTGTGTTTTTGTGTATTTTTTATGAAAAATTGTAGCCTTCATAGAGCAGAGACTTCTTTAAAAACATAAAAAAATCTCACTCAAGACCTTTGAAATTTATTTTTAACAATACATATTGATATATATATATATATATATATATATATATATATATATATATATATATAACATTTACCTTTATGTACATTTTCACATTTTGTTCTGGCATGATGTGCAATGTTCTTAGGTTATTCCTATGGTTATCTGACACCTGTTATTTATGTTCACTGGCATTCTTTTTAAAAAACTGTTTCTTTAAAAAATATAAATGAGGGGTGCAATGATAGTTCATTTGTGCACATACTGGTATTATCTAATTCAGAACAGTTTGCCAAATCTTCTTTTAGGGTCTTTTATTTGCAATTACAAACATGCTATCTAAACTATTATTTTATTATTTAATTAATTTATGCATTTATTTTGACATTTTAGTTATAACAATTAAAAAAATATTGTGTTAATTATGTGTGTGTGTGTTAAAAATAGTTTTTTTTTTTTTTTTTTTTTTTATTCCATCATACAATTTTAAGATCACAGTTAATCACACTTCCTGCATGTATTTTTTTTTACTGCAACTTTAAAATCACACTTCTCTGTTTTGTCCTCACTTTTAGGGCCAGGCAGACCTGTTGAAGCATGCAAAAGGAGAAGCGGTAGACACTTTGCGACAGATTCAGTGTGCTGCTCACTCATGCGGCTTGGCCAAAAACGGAGCCTCCACGTCCCCTGCCTCTCCTCTACTGCGCCCCATGCACGGCCCCTCCACACCATCCACGAGACTGAGACGGACAGCACAACCCTGCACTGAGAGAGATAAGGAAAACAGTCAGGGTTTTTTCTTCAGTTTATACACAGAAGCTGGTCATTAATATAGAGAAATGAGCAGTAAAGGAAAGAGTCTGGTGCATTGACTCTGTGAAGGACAGACTGGAGACAGTTTAATGTTGATCAGTGCGCTTTGCTTTCTTCCCAGCTCCGCAATGCCTGCCGGGCTCAGGTCTTAAATTGTTACCCCCACCGTATAGTCGTGTTTTAAAGAATTACAGTGACCTGCACTCCTGTGACACAGCTGCTGTTTTTAAATTAGCTGTGATCATCTTCTCTAACCACGGACTCCCAAAAGCCCAAATCTCAATCAAATGCACTCATTTAAAGGAACAATTCATCCAAAAATGAATTTAATCTCCCTCATGTCATTCCAAACCTTTATGAGCTTATTTCTTCTGTGGAACACAAAAAAAGATATGCTGAAAAAGAATTGTTTTTGTGGTTTTTAGATACTGTGAAAGTCAGTGGGATCCAAAGATGTTTTGGAGACCAGTGATTTTCATTGAATGATAAAAACAGTTAAAACATTTTTCAAATTATCTTCTTTTGTGAAATTTAATGATGGCTGCAGTAAGGCTAAAATGAGTCAAAACCACATTGAGGTATCAATCCTCCAGAGTGAGAAAGAGCAAAACTAAAAAAAAAGTGCAAAACTACTCTGCTGAAAGAGAAGTATAGCATTTTGAGCTAACAGAGAACAAAGAGCTTGGAAAATGGAGCAGAACAGAAAATAAAAAGTACATGTGAAAGGCAAAGGTTTACACCAACATAGTTTACACCTCCTCAGTTCACACTAACATGATAGAACCAACTGAAGACTCTCTCACTTCCCCCTGCTGGCTTCTCTACACATTTTAAAACCGTCAGCTCAAAACACCTTGGTCCTAAAACTCCAGTGTCACGTGTGAGTGTGTGTGTGTGTGTGTGTGTGTGTATAGTATATATATATATATATATATATATATATATATATATATATATATATATACGTATAATGCGTATGTGAAGTATTTTGAATAAGGAAAAGTGTGTATATTGTTTTTAAACTGGAAATTGGACATGTCCCATTGAGCTACAGTAGGCTTTACTGGTAAGATTAGAAACGCTGGGAAAATATGGATCTCAGTTGTTTAGAAAACACCACTGATGATCAGAAAGCAAATAAATATTTCAATAAATGAAGAATTAATCATTTTAAGTCAAAGTAAAGGCCTTTGACCATCTCGTGAAGAACACAACACACCTTGTTCTTGAATATTGTTATTCCTGCTGTTAATATTGTGGGTTGGTGTTATTTAAAATTGAGGTTATTTTATAATTGTGTAAACAGGTGTCATTCTGTACCAGTTTTCATTATTGGAAACCTCACTAGGAACAGGAAATGTCAATGTTTGGGAGATATAGTTTGGGTGTTTACTGTCACATTAATGTTAAATAACATCTTACTGAGATGATGTCTGTTGTTTATAAAGCCCACATGACAACAGAAATGTCTCCAGGTCATTTTTTTTAACTTGTGTTGCATTACATTTTCAGAATTTCAAATGATATCCATTTAAAAGTTTGGCGTTGGTAAGACTTTTATTTTCTCTCTTATGCTCACCAAGGCTGCATTTATTTGATAAAAATACTGTACGTATATTAATATTGTGAAATAATATTACAATTTACATTTTAAAATGTAACTTATTCTTGTGATTATACAAGCCTGAATTTTCAGTGGTCTTCAGTGTCACATGATCTTTCAGAAATCAATCAGTTATTATAATCAATGATGAAAACAGTTCTGCTTCTTTGCTTAATATTTGAGGAAACTGATATATTTTCATGTTCTTAGCCCCCCTCCCCATTTATTATCATTATTAATGGTTGATGATATTAGTAATTATTAATAATTTGTATTGTTAATATTATCATTCATTGATTTGTATATATTTTCTAAATATTTCTTTTTTTATTCTTTTTTTGTCAAATGTGAAATCCAAATAATAATAAAAAATGCTAAATAAAATTCTATGTTTTTACTGTCACTTTAGATCAATTTAATACCCTTCTTAATAGAAAAAATCTAATTGGCCCTGAACTTTTGAACATTAGAGTAGATGACAGAAGATCACAAATGTCTTGGATGACTTTGGAACATGACGTTGGAACAAACCATTCATACACAGAAATGCAACTTAGATGATATTTGTGCCATAAATTTTGAATTCCTCCATGTTTGCATTTCCCTTCTCATTTTTTTTTTTATAATTAACCGTCTGAATATCCAATCCAAAGCGTCATCCAAAGACACCCACTACTAACATGCACTTTCATATCACTTCACAATCACATCCATGCACTTTAATGGTCCGGTGGCAGAACTTTTGCCAAGCGTTCTAATGTGCACTAGTAGTTTTCCTTCTCTCTCTCTCTCTCTCTCTCTCTCTCTCTCTCTCTCTCTCATTAAAACCGATTATGTCTATCAGTGGTTGTATATCAAGCAGGGACACGTTTGTGTGCACTGTACTTTGTGATTTCACCAGAACAAATAGAGTCTCCGCAACGGATTAAAGCGCGCGTCCAAGTTAAAAATTGGTGGGGACAATATAGACCCTGCAAAAAGTGGTGGGGAAATTTCCCACCCCGCAAATTACGCCAATGCCTATGGTTATAACCGGTTATAATTGACATTTGAAACACTGTACCGTAAATGTGTCTGCCAAATGAAAAAATTTAACATTAGAATACACTGATATCGCCCACATTGGAGTGTTAGGCCACGTTTACACAAAGCCGGGTATTTAGCGAAACAAATATTTTCCCCTCCGTTTTCAAAAATAACATCGTTCACACACCCGCATAAATACGCCGTTGATAATAATACATTAAATAATACATTAGTTATCGAATTGACTGCTCAATCACACCTTTTAATCGATTTATAATCCAATTCGAGAGAAGAGAACATAAACACTTGATCGAATTGAAAACCGAAACTGAAAGCACTGCGCATATGAGCAATAATATGCGGAACGAGCTGCAACCGGCCCTGAATTGTCAAAAAACCTCTCAAAATGCTGGCTGTGGATGCAAAACGCAGAAAATCGAACCCGATCGATTTTTTTTTATGACGGATGAAAGTTTCGAGGCGGTGTGCAAGCGTGACTGACATAACATGAGGTCGAATTTTTTTTTTTACAGTGCAAAATTTTCAGATGCGAATTTCGGACTCGAGTGTGCAATGACCTATAGACTGTAAAAGTAGCCTAGTCTGCCAGTCGATCTTGTAACGGTACAAACAGTTGAGGCTGCTTGGCTGAAGAGGTGTGTCCACCGGTCGGCTCAGTCTCACACAAAGCCCGCCCTTTTACCCATATAGAGCATCACAGTCCCGCCCACAGCCGGTACCGGAAGTAAAAATTCAATACAATTTCTCCATTGACATTTGGGATATAAGCCATAAAAACGTAACCATACATGGTAGACTTAAAACCAGCTACGGCTGTACTCAGCGATTGTATATGCTCATATAAACGCCAAAAGTTCATGGGGCACTAACCTTGTTTTAAGATAAATCCCTTTTATTCAACGCATTCTCATCCCAAGGCACCATATATGACACTTTTGCAAAAGCGTAAATATCCAACGCACATGGCACCCTTTAGCGCCAAATGAAACGCTTCGGTTATGGTAGGTTTAGGGTTAGACCACTAGGAGGCGCCTTCTGCCCGATTTATTTTTACGTCTCATTTGGCGCTAAAGGGTGCCATGTGCATTGGATATTTACGCTTTTGCAAAAGTGTTGTATATGGCGCTTTGGGATGAGAACGGGCTGTTTTATTCGCGATGTAGTGGATAAGTACTAGTTCATTACCCACAATCCTGAACAATCCCACAATCCCACAGTGATGCATCTGATTGGTGGAAATCGTGTCACGTGTCTGAAACCTCGGCAAAGGCGCGTGAAGACTGAAGATCGCGTAATGACGTAAGTTAATTGGTCGCACCTCAGAGACGCCCCGCGCCATTGGATGAGCAGTAGCCACAGAACAGCCTATGAGCGAGACTGATGCTCAATGTTTTAGCATGTGCATAAGCTTCAGTAAATCGAGGAAAAGGAGTTTCCTGCACAATTTACTATATAAAATTCACTAGAGGAAAAAGTTCACACGGCTGTCGTCAGATTTGGAAGTCGCTCAAAAGGCTCTTTCATGGTGTCTTTCAGTCAACTTTAGTGAGGTGCGGTGGCTTATGGGAGGAGTAGTTCCTTTGCTCGGAAATGAAAATATGTACACAGGCTTGTACCCTGGACTTTTTTTGGATTTTCTCTTCGTTTTTTCACTTCGAAATGATGTGTTGTATGCTTATGAGTTCAGCCGTAGCTGATTATCCTCAGACATGCTTTAATACTCTTTAGATATGGATTTTACAAAAAGTCAATGGGAGAAATGAATGGGAAATTTACTTCCGGCACCAGTGCTCTCTCGGGCTGTGGGGGACTGTGATGCTCTATATGGATTGACCAGAGGGTGGACTCAGTCAGGATTTTTAGAGTTAGGAAGATGGGCAGGGTAAGATTTTCAAAAGATGGTGATGGCCATACCCCCATAGACGTTACTGCCCCCCATGAACGCCTCAAAACCGTCATTCAGAAAGTCTATGGGTGACGTTACCAGATGCCTTGTCCATTTTTTTACAGGTTCAGAGTAATGTTCATCATTAACTAACTGCTCTCTGACATTCTGCTTCACACAAAGGCATCCTGCCATCCATTCCCCTTCTTTATTTGTTTCAGTGATGCTGCTGCTCTTTTGTTCCATTCAGCCTTTTGTTACTGTATCAGGACCCTATGCATTTTCTACTAATTAAGTCAAGGCCTTGTCACACTCATTTCTGCTGGCATTCGCTAACGAACTTTGTCTGCCCCTCTATAATAGTCTTAAAAAGCTTTATGCACAATTACTTGGATACAGGCAATCCTGGTTACACGCTAATGACAAAGATGCTAACAACCCTAACAATTGTTTATTGTGTCATAATTCAGCTTCAAATGAGAAACATGACATTGAAGAAATAAAGGGGGTAATATCAACAGAGTATTTTGTCAGTGTCATTTGTGCCTGTAATTAACTTCAGAGGCTGGAGCAGTGGGTGGCATGCCTATATAAAACACTGGTCCCATCTCAGACCATCAACTTTAAAAATCAAGTCCATCAGATAGTCTTCATGACATTTGTGTGCAAGACCGGGGCAGCAGCCAGACTCATGGATTGTACAGCAAAGGTAAGAGTTACATTATTTTAGCAATGTAAACAGATTTTAAGGCTTACATCTGGGGATTAATCTTTACCTTTACTTTATGATAATTAAAATTTACCACACAAAATAATTTGCATTTGTGATTTGAATGTTATTATCTAAAACGTATTCAAATGTATGATATAATATTTAGCATTTATTGAATCTGTCCTCTCTTCACCACAGAGAGTTCAACTGCTCCTCTTCATAACGCTGGTGGCGCACGTGGCACGCAGACGCTGAGGCCGTGGCCTCCTGCTGCACGAGCACTTCGAGATCCTGCACATTTTATGAGTTACTGTGCCGCGTGGGAAGCCGAAACGATACTTCCATCGCCAGGCATTTCGATCGCTTTAATAACGACGCTGCTGTCGGGATTCTGACTCTTGGCAAACGTAAAGTGGGCGAGAGACGCGTCGAAGACCGCCTGCAGCAACTCCTGCACGGGTCACGGAATCAAGCCGCGGGAATCCTGACTATGGGAAAGAGGTTCGAGGACGGCAGCCACCTGCCGCTCGTTCACGCGGGAGGGACCGAGAGCGCGCCCGTGAGACTCGGACTGGAGCGTCCGATGAAATATCTGATACCCACGGTATCAGAAGACGCGTATGAAAAACGATGACATTTCCGATTTTAAAAGCCAGTCAAGCTGTTCATTTTTGACGTTAATTGCCAATACGTGCGTTTGTGGGTTTTTAAAATAGCCTTTTTGATTTGAGTAAAAACTGTTTGTGGTTAACGCTAGGCTAGGCTACTTGAAGAGACTTTAACGTTTTTGGATTAAAAATCATCACACGTTTGCTGTATGTTTTATAAAAAAAGTTGTACAGTAATGTTTTGTTTACGTTGACTAAATAAAAAAATCAATTTAAAAAACAAACATTTACAACTTCTGTGGCTTTACGAAATAATTTGCTTTCTATGTAGTGAATTAACCTGTCTCAGGGGGCTTTGTGAAATTGTATCATTAATAAAACACAACTAAATTTAATAACTTAGATGTTTATGATGCGCATTTTATTAAGTCTGCGGACAGAAACATTATCTTGTTTTATTAAGATGATTTGTGAATTTCAAAAATGTGTAGTTTGTTTGCTGGTCAGCAGATGGCAGGCGATGTAAATAATTGTAAAATACCACTACAATAAAGTTGAGGGAAAAAATTGTAGTCGAGAAGTACATTAAAAACTCACAAAACTTAAGGGGTGAGGTCGGATTTATATGAAATACACAAACGTGACAACTTGCCCCTGTATTTTTGTGAAAGCTTGCCTCATCCTGACACTTTTTTAGCAGATGATTAGTGCTTTTCATAAAGACTAATGCTTCATCCCTCCCCCACTGCCTGTGAAAACAACACATTTCCAGATCCCTGACAGTAAGTATTGACCCAGGGCTGTATCCTTTCAAATTCCACCCTTATAGAAATTCCTGTGTGTGTTGTGGGAGATGTTGCTTTTGTCTGGAAATATATGTAAATATCTGCTCAGCACAGATGGCTCTTCTGCTTTCCCTTTCACACCACCTCTCTCTCTTTCTCTGCACCTAATTCTTGTGTTTCTAATGCCACTGTCCCTTTAAACCCACTTCATCTCTTAAAGTGTCTTTATTTGTGGTTTAAGACTCCGTACTGCTCCCATTTCAGCCTCTATAACTGTCGCTCAGTCACTGGAGAGATCTGCCTGTGCCATATTAATTTGGTTATATGCAAAAAAGATTTTTCTGCAGGCTTTCAGTCAGATTATTGTCTTGCCAACAAATATGACATTACATCCACACAGCAGCAATCAGTGCTTTACCTTGTTAAGGTAAATTTAATTATTATAATTTTTTAATCAAATTACTATACAAATGTATGTGTGTGTGTGTATATATATATATATATATATATATATATATATATATATATATATATATATATATTGATAGGCTATATCATTAAGTGTCTATATCTGAGAATGTTTGAAATGTATATAGAGTATATAGACAATATATGTATACATATATAATTTATATACGTATACTGTATATACATTTTAAACATTCTATAGTATATATATATGATACGTATATATATATTTGATATATAGTTAAATTTGATATATAGAATGTTTGAAATGTATGTACAGTATATAGAAATTAATTTAATTATTATAATTTTTAATCAGATTTCCTATACTGTGTGTGTGTGTGTGTATATGTATATATATATATACATATATATATATATATATATATATATATATATATATATATATATATATATATATATATATATATATATATATATATATATATATATATATATATGATAGGCTATATCATTAAGTGTATATCTGAGAATGTTTGAAATGTATATACAGTATATATACATATATATCTGATATATGTGTATATATATATATATATATATATATATATATATATATTTTTTTTTTTTTATATATATAGTTAAATTTGATATATAATTATATAATTAAGTGTCTATATCTAGAATGTTTGAAATGTATAGACCGTATATAGAAATTATAAACTGTATATATCTGAGAATGTTTGAAATGTGTGTATATATATATATATATATATATATATATATATATATATATATATATATATATATATATATATATATACACACATAATTTCTATATACTGTATATACATTTCAAACAAACTGAGAATGTTTGAAATGTATATAGAAACTATACATATATATATATATATATATATATATATATAATTTCTATATACTGTATATACATTTCAAACGTTCTCAGATATATACATACACATATTGTAATTTTTTTGACAAGCCATTTTCACTGGAATCTATTTGAGCTATTTTCAATGTTGCTCTTTGTGCTTCTTCATTTTGAAAGAGAGTGGGAGAGAGAGAGAGAGGGAGGGACAGAAGAGTAGAGAGATAGCAGTGAGTGGAAGAGAGATTCATTAGAGATCGTGCACCTGCCTCAGAGAGGACACCACTGATGAAAAGAATCATCCTACCTTATGACAACCTCAGAAACCAACGGAAAAAAGGAATTCAAAGAAATAGTGAGTTGTGTGCAAGCTCTGTGAAGACTGAAGTGAGGAATTGAAGAGACAGTGATTAAATGCAAGAAACAAGGAAAAGAGGTGAAGTCTATGTTTTGAGGTGCTTTTGAGAGAAGACGACATAAAATCATACACTTTCAATGAAGAACAGAATGTGCAGAGCAGCTGTACCAAACTGATGGGCTGTAGAAAGTGACCACTCTATCCCCACGAAGTTAACCACCCGGACATAGACTGCTGGACGACAAGAATGCATCCTACCATGAGCTTAGTGTAGCTTCTGAGCGCTGCTAAACATGAGGAGCAGAGACATGGAGGATTGAAGTGAAACTGCTGCTGCTGAACTGAGCGGTCCTTAACAAGCAGCCATTCGCACCGTGTAGAAGCCAGACACCAACACACTTTGAATCACCTCACCTCGCTCCCCTCTGCTTTCTCTCGCTCTCGCTTTTCTTTCCTGTTCTGTGTGCGATGAAAATCTGAGGATTTGTCATCATGCCAGTGATGAAAGGGCTTTTGGCCCCCCAGAACACCTTTCTTGACACCATTCGCCAAGCGCTTTGATGGCACACGTGAGTAATTGTGCTTTTCTTTGAGCTTTCACCCTCTTTCTCTGCAGAAATGTGTAAAAGAGCAAGAAAGGCATTTAAAGAGATATTATAATTTGAGTATTATTGAGATATTATTAGAGCATTCATATTTTGAATTTGCTTTCCTTTTTAAATTTTCAGCTTAAGTTTTATTCATTTAATGTGCTTTTGTCATTACTGTTAGTTTGGGTTCTTTTTAAATAGTTCTAAATGTATTTTATTTCTGTTTTAGTTTTAGTAATTTTATTACTTCCACTTATTTAATTCAGTTAGTTGCCAAAGCAATAACACTTCAAGCTTAAACATATTCCATATTTATTTTTATATTAATTCAACTTTATTTCAACTACTTTCTACATTTTTATTCATGAAATATTTTTCATAATATTATAATTATGAACAATATTATAATTATGCAGAATACAGAATGTCTTTTCTGGGCAGACTCGGGTTGTACCTTCGTTCAGAGAAAGCTGTTGGAGTCCTGTGTACATTTTAGGCTAATAAGATCGTATTTATGCTTACATTAAAAAATTATCAGAAGTACATAATGAGAATTATGATGTTTACTATATGTTAATTCACCATCAGTTCTACTTCCTGAAGCAGAGATTGTACTATTCTTAATGGTTGAATGTCTTATTTTTGTGTCAGTAGGTCAGAATAGGAATTGTATTCGGTATTGTTCTGGGGTCGTGATCTTTTTCAGATGTGCATAAATCATGGCTGAGCTGTTTGAAGTTGTTGTGTGTGTACATTTGAGAGAAGAACTATCGTTAAGTGTTATTCGTTGCATGAACGCCACTCAATGTTCAGTTGTGTGGGAGTTATGCTCTACAGTTCTGCGCAAATACAAGCGAACAAAAGATGGAGGCCAGTAGATGATGGGATAATTTTGTATAAGTGGTCCTCACTCCCTCTCTACCTGCCATCATGTCTTTTGAGAGAACTGCAAAGCATACTAAAGCCATGAAGGTGAGCATGACTAAACCGCGAACGTGCGATACAGTGTGCTGAAGTGTTCAACCTGCCCTATCCGCTCGCAAAGACACAATGGTATTAGTCAGTGTGTTATCTGGTCTATCAATACATGATGACTATATGAGATAAATTAATTCAGTGATTTACACCATCAATGAGTTCATTCACCTCATATAGTCATGTAGGTTAAGGCCCGTTGATTCCAATAACAATAACTATATTAGCACACACAATCATGACGTAAACCACTTTAAGTTCTCAAGCTCTTTAAAGCCAACCAAGTTGACGCTGATTATGAAAGTTTTTTATCGTTCATCTGCTGGAAAAAAATTGGAAAGTGATTCAACATAATTCCAGCGATATCAGTTTATATCGTATCTGGTTTCCCTATTCTCAACAGAATTAAATCTTTATTGTTATAGTTATAATTCCCGGTGTGAACAGGCCTTTAGTCAATGCTTTGTTCACTGCACCCAATTCTGACTCATTTTTCAAATTCAGTGCTCAATCTCACTGTTCATCAGATTTCAAAACACATTAAATGATTTTTAGGTTTTACTGTTCACACTACATACAACTAAATGGATTTGAAACACATTTTGAATTGGATTCACTCTGAAATGCTAAACTGGCTCATTACACTCTCTGCTGTGAATATGCCGTTTCACTGTTGGTCTGAACACACCATTAGTCTTTCTCATTTTGTTTTTCACATCAATTTTTGGTCTTAAAAGAGACATTTTCCCTTATTATTGACTTGTAATCTCCGATTTATGGGACACGGTTTTCCATTTCAGACCGTCACTTAAGCATGTTCTGGTCTAATAAGAGCTTGCACCATCTTTAACCTGCCCGAATATCAGATAAATGAAGCATCTGGTGTCAGACTTCTTGGTTAGACAGTAAGGAGTCTCTTAATGAGCTCTCTGGGAGAATTCGCCAATAGCCTTTCACCTTATCAGCACTTCAATACATTACAGGCTATTCAAACAAGAAAAAGGACAAACCAATAACATTATCAACACAACAAGCAGAAATATTGAGATATTAACTAAAACATGCAAAAAAACATGCTTTCTATTTTCCTCTCCTCACTGTAAAAAAATTTGGAGTAGGATTTACTTGAAAAATACTTGCTAAACTATCTCACTCAGAAAATGCTAGTAAATTTACAAAGATTTGCCATGTAAAAACATATTCATCAGTAGCTTTAATTAGAAATCTTTAAGTTAAATTTACTTGGAATATGGAATTAAGTAACCTTAAATAAGTAATTTTAACTCGGCTAGTAAAAGGTTGATTAATATTGATTTCCTTTGCCTTTGTAGTACATTTCACAAAAACAATAATATTGAACTTATTAGTCATTTATAGCTAGATCATCCACGTAATTTATATTACATCATGTCAGATGTTAAACATCATGTGAATGCAAACACCTCAATACTTGGTAGACATTACACAATGGCGGTAACACTTGATGGGTCGTTTTGTGTTTGAATGTGTCATTTTGAGCAAAAAAATTACTCAAAATGTCACAAAATGGCAAGTTACTAATATTGACAACAAAAATCAATGATAAAACAGTGTAAATACAGCTGAAAACCAGTGAAAAATTACTCATTAATTATTCAAGGTACAGTGCATGTTGGGAACCCCAGTATCAGAAAAGTTGAGTAATTTTTACTTAATTTTATTGAGTTGATATTTACACTTTCATTTCTACTCGCTTGAATTAAGTACTGATATGGAATTTACTTAGTTTTTTAAATTCTTGCCTGAACTAACTTTTTCAAGTAAATTACATTGTTATTTTTCACTAGTATTTACTTCACCAAAAAATCATTTTTTACAGTGCTCCTTAGCCGATGCTTTTTTTTGTGTACGGGATGTTCTGGGGGATGCTGAGGAAAAATGTCTCTGTGTGATGCTCTTAAAAAAGCAATGTCCTTAACTGACTGTAGAGCCAATCATATGAATCATTCCCGCTGCTGTTCCCGCAGACAGATTTTCACACTAATGTCACACTGGCCATTTGCTCTCTTACTTTTTAGAACAACCTCCTGCTATCGTGTCACACCTGTCCTAAACAACACTGGCTGTCTAAATTCAGTGTCAGTATGTGCATGTGTGAGCGAGAGATGTGGCGTTGAGTATGTCTCTCTCTTTCTCCTTCATAATCACTTAAATCACTTTTAATTAGCTGCGGCAGACTGAGAGATCTGGAGAGGCTTATTAGAACAGAGACGTGCTTGACAAGGCCTTAATGTTGATGTTTTTCAGCCTTCTACACGTAATTTAACTGGTGCTCCTCATTTGGGAGTCACACTTGTTATCTTCGAGATCAAATTTTAGTGAACACCTGAAAATGAAAGGTGTCATTTACATTTAATATACATGTAACATTATGAATTCTTTAGTAGTTTTTGGACAAAATGTGGATTTTAATGTATTTTTTTTAATTCTCCAATAATATTTTTTGTCAAGGTTTATAAAAAAACTGTTTTGCATTGATGTTTTAGAGTTTCACCCCTTCATTGCTGAGCACTATTTTTCTGTATCATGGCTGATTTGTAGATAATTTTTATGTTTTTGTCGATTTACCATTCATTTATATGGTCGGTCATTTTTGACCGAAGAGCACTAGTGTGTCTTTTTTTTTAACAACCACGCCTGCTTGCATCATGCCCTCAATAATTTTTTCTGTGCTCACATTCCAAATGCCATAAAAGTCAACAAGTTTCCGTACCATTGCGATGATTTTTAAAAACTCAAAACAGAAAATATTCTGGTCAAAGATGATCAAAGAGCACCATAGGGTTGTATTGATCATATATTTCTGTATATATATCATAAAGTAGCCTGAATGTTGGGGTTTCTACATCTTTTGATGAAATTCATATTTTTCAGCCTTTTAACTAGACCTGAATACAGTCAAGTTAAAATGAAAGAAAATTTGCAAATAGTAGTTATGCATTGTGGCAAAATATTAATCATTTGATAATGGTGTTTGCAAAACTTTAAGCATGTTTTGAATCACAGTGCATTAAGGCACATGTGATGCATGCAACGGTTTGTTCATTTTTTCAGAAATATACACTATACAGTACCAGATTTATTTATGTTGTTATAAAAAAGTAATTATTACTGTGATTTTAAAGCTGAATTCTCAGCATCATTACTCCAGTCTTCAGTGTCACATGATGCCTCAGAATGAATTCTAATATGATTTGATGCACAAGAAACATTATTATTATTATTATTTTTATCATATTGTTGAAAACACTTTTGTGGACACCATAATACGTTTTTTCAGGATGTTTTTTTTTCTTTTTCAAAATAGAAGGTTAAAAACATTTACAATATTTAACATAGACATCCATGCTGCTGAGTAAAAGTATTAATTTTGTTTAAAAAAAATGTTTTTACTGATCTTAAATTTTTATCATTTATTTGTGTACTGCAATGTTAGCCACTTTTGAAGAAAGTTCGTAAGTGTAAATGTCACAGCATGTTTTTTTTTTTTTTTTTTTTTTTTTTGAAAAACCAACTTCTTCATGTACTGGAATATTTTTTTCCACTAGATTGCATGGATATGAACCCTTTTTCACAGTTTATATTAAAAATAAACTGTAGACAGTTTCCTAGTAACCTCAGCGACAGAAATAAGCTCACTAATATATATATATTTTAAATATATATTTCCATAGCAGCCAGATACCAAGAATATCTTGCCTTACCAGCACATAATGATAGTTTTCGTAGCTGTCAAGTATATCATCTCACCATCTTGGAAAGCTGAATGTGTCAAAACAGCTGGCTTCTGTGGCATTAACGGTGTCTATTTGAATGGATTGGAAAGACTATGTGTGAATAAACACACATACACACATGGTTTGAACACCAACTTTAGTGTCGCTATAAAAAAACTTGCGAATACAGCATTGTGGTTGTATATGTACTGTATGTGTGTGTAAATATCCAACTTTTAAAGTATTTCCATTTAAATTAATTAAGATTACATATAGATGAATAATTTACAAATTCAATTATCCCTACTTATAGTTCTGCATTACATGATCAATCTGAATGTCTTATGCAAATGTTGAAGCCTGAAATGTTTCTGTGCAGAATTCAAAAACACAATGTTCTTTTTAATGTTGACTTGTCTGATTTTGGCCTTTTTTGGGCTTGAGCTCTACAGGTTGATATTAGGCATATTTTTGTTTTTACATCTAGAGTAGTCTAACACACCGCATTCTTCCTCGCTTATCTGATACCACAGACAGATTCCAGCCTCTGATAATGATAAACATTAAAAACGAGCAGACAAATTGGCAATCTCTCATACAATCGTGTATCTCAACTGTAACAGAATAATTTTATATCAATACTATCATTGTATGAAATAATATTAGTAACAGATGAAGCAAAACCCTATCAGATGTCAAGGGCCTTTCTCTATTGTATCGCATATGAATTATGATCTCCTGAATAGTTTTAATTTGCTTATTTAGAATCCACAATGGCTTCATACTCTCAAACTCCCGCTTAATTATTTGTTCATTAATCAGTGGCGCAGATGCAGGACTTACATTAGGAGTTGATCTGTGGACTGAGGTTGATGGTGGTGAGGTCATGCATCTAACTTACTTAAGCTTTATTTACAGTTTCTCTGCACCAGTGCCGTCTATTGATTCTTACTCAAACATGGAACAATTGAACACATTGATGGATGAAATGCATATAGTAGATGTGTAAAGAGTAACATGATACCAATCAATTGCATGCTTTCAATCTCTTTAACTATGTTTAATTAGGGCTTTATTAAGATTGTTTGTCGAAGCTCATCTGAATGACTGACCGAATGAAATATGGAGTGGAAAAAAATAAGCTTGTTCATCACTAGAGAACAAATACACTGAGTTTTGGTTCATATATCATTCCCACTAGTCTTTTGTGTACATAATCAGGGCAGTTTAATTGGAACCAATACATTGATCCATGAAGGAAAGGAGGCTGTTTAGGATCACAAACCATATACTTCTTTTTACTCATGCACATCAATTCTTATATAATTACCACCACCCCTGCAAAACTTAAGTGAAATGAATAGCAAAGTTGCCATGGAAACAGTACACAGATCTTTTAGTTTTCTGCCAGTGATCCAAAGAATTCAGAATAAAACAGGAAGTCTATATTTAGCATCTTAAAAAAAGGCAAGAATCATAAGAGTATTAAATGTTACACAGTGTTCTATATAATAATAATAATGAACATCCTGGGTTTACTTTGTGCATTTATGAACGACAGAGCAGGTGACTTTTTACATCTCACCATTTTCCAATTCTTTCCTTTGTGTGTCTATATTTGGTGTGTACAGACAGTAACTTCCTGCTGGGAAATGCTCAGGGGAGTCGCGGGTACCCCATTGTGTACTGTTCGGATGGGTTTTGCGAGCTCACCGGATTTGCACGTACTGAGGTAATGAAGAAGACATGCACATGTCAGTTCCTGCACGGACAAGAAACAAGCGAGAGAGTCACTCAGCAGGTGGAGAAAACCTTGGAAGGACAGAGAGAGTTCCAGACAGAGGTCCGCTATTACAGGAAGAACGGTAAAGGCCACTTAAATTAATAATTCTTCAAAATGCATTGGACAGAGTGAGATCTGTATGATTGACGACATTAAATGAGATGTTGTGGGCGGATTAAATACTAAAGCTTTCACGGTTTGCCTTCTGTGACCAGGTACCACATTCTGGTGTCTGCTGGACATTGTCCCTATTAAAAATGAGAAAGGAGAAGTTGTTCTTTTTCTCTTATCCTTCAAAAACATCACTGATTCGTATGGAAAATCACACCCCGGCTCCACCACAGAAGGTAACTGACTGGCCAACAAAGCAAAGCTGATCAAAACTTGATCTTTTATAGGTTTGGCATTTCATATTTTGACACTTAGTTTTTCTTACTTGTTTCAGAGGATGGTGCTCACAACAGGAAGTCCGGTCGAACTCATCTGAGTCAAGCTCGTGAGCGTGGCCGCAGCGTTCTGTACCACCTGACCTGTCAGTTCACCAATAGAAGCAAAAGGAAGCTGCCAAATGTAAGCATATAAACTCACCTAAAGGATTATTAGGAACACCATACTAATACTGTGTTTGACCCACTTTCGCCTTCAGAACTGCCTTAATTGTACGTGCAATTGATTTAACAAGGTGATGAAATCATTCTTTAGAAATGTTGGCCCATATTAATAGGATAGCATCTTGCAGTTGATGGAGATTTGTGGGATGCACATCCAGGGCATGAAGCTCCAGTTCCACCACATCCCAAAGATACTCTATTGGGTTGAGATCTGGTGACTGTGGGAGCCATTTTAGTACAGTGAACTCATTTTCATGTTCAAGAAACCAGTTTGAAATGATTTAAGCTTTGTGACATGGTGCATTATCCTGCTGGAAGTAATCATTAGAGAATGGGTACATGGTGGCTATAAAGGGATGGACATGGACAGAAACAATGCTCAGGTAGGCCGTGGCATTTAAACAATGCCCCATTGGCACTAATGGTGGTTTCGGCTCAGCTTGCTTTGCTTTTCCACTGTGCGGTATGACTCGGCTCTGCACGTCATAGCTCGGTTCGCTTCAGCTTGGTGTGCTTTTCCATTGCAGTTAGTACCGCTTCAAAGTGGGTGGGATTATAGTCTGACTGGGTTTGATGTCTCGCAAATACAATGACGCTGTTAGTGACCATTCTGTCTGACTCTGACCAATCAGTGATCTGCAGTATGTAACATCCCCCACACCATTACACCACGACCACCAGCCTGCACAGTGATAACAAGGCATGATGGATCCATGTTCTCGATTCTGTTTACGCCAAATTCTGACTCTACCATCTGAATGTCTCAACAGAAATTGAGTCTAATCAGACCAGACAACATTTTTTCAATCTTCAACTGTCCAATTTTGGTGAGCTCTTGCAAATTGTAGCCTCTTTTTCCTATTTGTAGTGGAGATGAGTGGTATCCTGTGGAGTCTTCTGCTGTTGTAGCCCATTCGCCTCAAGCTTGTGCATGTTGTGGCTTCACAAATGCTTTGCTGCATACCTCGGTTGTAACGAGTGGTTATTTGAGTCAAAGTTGCTCTTCTATCAGCTTGAATCAGTCGGCCCATTCTCCTCTGACCTCCAGCATCAACAAGGCATTTTCGCCCACAGGACTGCCGCATACTGGATGTATTTCCCTTTTCACACCATTCTTTGTAAACCTTAGAAATGGTTGTGAGTGAAAATCCCAGTAACTGAGCAGATTGTGAAATATTCAGACCGGCCCGTCTAGCACCAACAACCATGCCATGCTCAAAATTTGACTACATGTTGACTACCTGTTAAAAACAATAACTATCTGGTTAATTATGGATTCCCTGAGAGGTTTCATAGTGATCAAGGGTGCAATTTAAAATCACAGACTATCAAAGAGCTCTGTCAAATGGCTGGAATTCACAAAAACAGGACCACACCTTACCATCCTCTCGGCAACCCTATGGAACAATTCAATCAAAACGATTCAATCAAAACGATTCTAAACATGTTGGGCACTCTGCAAGATCAGGATAAAACTCACTGAAAAGATTTCATCAAGCAACTTGTTCACACTTACAACTGTACTCGGAATGACGTCACTGGATACTCCCCATATGAACTTATGTTCGATCGATAACCCTGCCTTCCTGTTGATTTGGCTTTTGGGCTGCCTTTGTCTTAAGAAAACATCCACATCTCATTCACAGTATGTTGAAAAACTAAGGACCTATCTTGAAGAAAGCAACATGATTGCAACCAAGAGCAGGATGACCGAGAGAGGAACAGCCTGATCCTGTATTTTGTTTTGTTTGTGTTTTATTGTGTGCCAGCAAGTTGTCCATGAAAGGGCTACTGGCTCTTCACGTCCCTTGTGCCGTCCTGTTCGCCACAAAAGGGTAATCCAAAAGCGTAATCCGATAACAGGCCATAAACACAATCCAAAACAAACTGAGGCAAATCTGGTAAACGGGGTAATCCAACAAACAGGGCAATCCCGAATACAGGCAATTGTTCAACACCATGGAACAGGAAACCAGAAGAACCCAAAGAGATGCTGTGTAACCCATACAAGACTTTGCAATGAGTGACTGGGTTAACCAGGTTTATATAGACATAGTTAACAAGGGTAAATGACAAACAGCTTAAAGCATTATTCTGGACTCTGGGAAATGCAGTTCGTGGTGGAATGGCAGTGTTCTGGGGAGGAGTGCCCTCTGGTTGATATCCTGGGCATTCCAGGATTTATCTCTGCCATTATGTTCGGTAATTGGCTGACCTTACAAACCCATTGACACTTTTAAAGGGTAAATGAACTTGTGCTTCCAGCAAACAAGATGAATCAGAAATATAGTTGTTAAAATGAAAAGGTCAGACTCTTTCAATGTCTGGAATTGTGTTGATATCTAGAAGAATATTCAATATTTGCATCCAACTGACAACTGGCGATTCCTACTCTCATAAATACAATTTCAGACACCAGCCCTTTGTACAGGACAATCAGTTCTGACACTTGGAAAAGAGCACATGGTTTCCCAAATCCTTACAACTCACTAAACGCCTACATTGTGTTGGATTTTCATGCTTATTAATACATTTTGTGTAAACAACTAGCTTTGTATACAAAATTACATCTATTGAACTTTTCAGTGAGGAAATGATCTGTATGAAACAACACCAATTTAAAACCTGTATCGTCAACATACCTGAGGAAAAAAAGAAGATAGAGTTGGACCTTGGTCAAAGTGAAAACAATTCCAAACAGCATATTACATTTTTTTGTGACCTCTGGTTTGATTGCAAATGTTGGATTGTGAAAGCAAGGACATAGAACCTTAATATGGTAGAAAATGTTCTGTAAAAAATCGGCCTGATTTCAGAGGCTGTGTGACTGCATTTTTACAGCACTTACAGTCCTGCATTTCGGATGATCTATGATAGCTAGAAGGTGCAGAGCTTTTAGAGTATGCCGTCTGTGCTGAATCAATGCAACACAATGAAAAGAAAGAATAATGGCAATAAAGGTCTTTTTGTTTGTGATGTCCTTGTGGGCTGCAAGTATGAAAAACACAGGCTACAACACGACCAGTGTAGTCCGATGAACAAATGAATCATATGTGACAGATATATTTAACAGAGGGCCACCAGTGTAGTCTGATTCCAAAAACAAAAGACTCTTATGATGAGCGGCTTCTTTTTAATGATTCGTTCTGAATGAAGACGATTTGAATCAATCCTTAACACTGCCCTGCATTTCACAGTGTATGTTAAATGTTACTGTTCATAATGAGCATAACAAGCTCATACAGTATTTCATAACGAGCTTTACCTACACCTTTTCAAAATGTCTCAAGGCTTTTTCCTACAACGTTTTTGTTTTCTAAATTCTGCAGGTGTAGAGTCAATGAACATTAATTAATTCTGCACACAGGTGTCTAAGCTGACTGCCTGTGTGTACCTGTGTCTGGTTTCCCAAAAAAAGCTGCAGATTGTGAGGATTATTTGAGGCTAGTGCAGTTCACCACAGAATATTTTTACTCTTGCAGAGGGCGATCAGTTCCGGTGTGAACCAAGGACTATATCTGTTTTATCCCCATAAATCATAAGTATTGTCCCAGGACAAAGCCATTTGTAGATCGTAGTTTTTGTGACATCACAAATGCATAGGCTCCGCTCACAACTGCTGACTGACTTTGCCCTATTAGCTTAGCTCCTCCCCTGAGTGAACTGTACACAGTCCTCCATGTTTCATCTCCTCCCAGAGCATTTAACAGCAATATTCAAGTGAGAAATATACTGCCCTACAAAGGCAAAGCGCAGTAACTACACATTTGGTCAAAAATGAGTTAAGACTTGTATTGGGATTTATGACATGTGTTCTGTCTTGTGAAAAAATATCTGGGTTAAATTATGTCCCGTTTCGAAGATACATTACCACATAATCTACCCATAACATGTTTGACTGGCTGGTATAAAAACTTTAAAGGCCTTTTTCTCAATTTCTTTGTTTGCGTAGTTACTGCACTTTGCCTTTGTATGGCAGAATATTCTTATTAAAGATACTAAGTTATTCAATGCATACAGCATAAATGCAAGTATATTGTTTATTTATTATTTGTTTTTACCTTAATACACAGATCTAATATACACATGCCATTTCTTTTCTTGCTGTTTACGTTCACAGACATAACCGACTGTGTTTATTTGAACTTTGTGTGTTTTTGACATAACCTTGAGTGTATTTGACATTTTTATTTCTGTAAGCACAATAAGACAGGGAAAAATAACTTAGTTTAATATTTACAGGACGTACCATCTGACATCCAGCTCTGTGCATGTGCTTCGAATGTATGTGCTCAGAAAACCATATATCAGAAGTTTAGACTGATTTGGCTTTAAAACACATGCAGATAATAAACGTGTTACTTTCATGATGATGAAGAACTGCAATTGTCACGTGCAGCGTGACCACGATATAGATGTCAATCAAAACCAAACAGATGTTTTGTTACTTTTCGGCAGAGTATCCAGGCACAAACTGTAAATGCCCCGCCTCTTCTGGAAAGAGGAGGGGAGCAGCAGCTCATTTGCATTTAAAGACACACACGAAAATAGCATGTTTTTTCTTTTCACTCAAGAAATGGGCATTTACAACATGGTATAAAAAAATTATTGTGGCCTATTTTGAGCTGCAACACATGCTGGGGACACCTGAGATGTGTATTATTGTAAAAAAGGGAATTATAAGTCCCCCTTAAAAAATGTATCTAGTTCAAATGGTTTTAGCTGTGTGAACAAAACTTTAGCTTAAGTTCAGTCTTTAGCAGCAAGGTAGCCCACCTCTGTCCATCATAACCAAACGTTCTTAAAAGGTTACTGGTTTGTGCTTAAAGGGATAGTTCACTTTTAAATACATTTTTGATATGTTTTAGCTTGCCTCAAGGGCATCCAAGATGAAGGTGTCTTTGTTTCCACAGTATTTTCAATTTTGATATTTTTAGGTCAAACCGTTTGTGTCTAATATAATGGAGGTCTATGGGGTCCACCTCAAAGAGCATGCACAGAGAAGTCCAAATTAAACATGATTCAAGGACTTGTAAATGTTAGTACACATTGATGGCCTAACACACAAAACGAGCGGTTTGTGTGAGAAAACTAACATTATTTATATCGTTTTTACCTCTTGTAACTACAGCCACAAAGCACCCGCGCCCTCAGATCACTTGGACGTGGCTGTGATTACAAGAGGTAAAACGATATAAATTCTGTTCGGTTTCTCACACAAACTGCTCGTTTCGTGTCTTAGGCCATCAATGTGTACTTACATTTACGAGTCTTTTAATCATGTTTAATTTGGACTTCTCTGTGCATGCTCTTTGAGGTGGACCCCTAAACCTGCATTATATGATTGATAGACACAAACGGTTTGACCGAAAAATGTCAAAATTGAAAATACTGTGAAACAAAGACACCTACATCTTGGATGCCCTTGAGTAAGCTAAAACATACCAAATATTAATTTCAAAGTAAACTTTCCCTTTTAGCGAGAAACAACTTTTGTTAGGCTACTCTTATTTTGCTTTTTTAAAGAGGTGACAGTACATGCACATTGAACATTTTGGCATGCTGGGTCACCAGTTAATTTAAAAACTTCAATAATACAGGCACAGCGTGGCCCACATTCACTCAAGAGATTTGTTAAAGAATATTTGAATCAGATCAGCCATTACTAAAGTCAGAGCACTACAGTCTAAAAGGCTGAATTAGGGAGAAGACATAGCATGCAGCTTTTATGATTCATATCAACTGTAATCGTCTAACTGCTGAGAAATAATTTGCTTGCACATAAAAAAGAAACCCTTCCACCTATGAGGCTGTTAGTAATAATGATTATGCCCTAGTTTCAAACTATTGTTTTCCTGAAATGTGTAGGGTTTATTATAATTCAAATACATGTGGAGGCTGTCACGTACTGCTCTGAGACAATAAGGTTGAAGATCCAAATGCAGTTTTATTGAAAGGGTTATCCACAATCGTAGTAGAAAACAGGCGAGAAGTCAGAGCACAGTAAATCAGTCCAATCAAACAAACAAATCCAGAGTGTGAGACAGGAATGGAGAAAACCAACACACAGACAGATATCAAGAATCAGGAACATAGAAAACAGGAATTGCTCAGAAATGCAGTATAAACACTAAACAAGACTTTGCAGAGAATGGCAGAACCAGACTTAGGCTATGTTTACACGGAAACAATTCTGAAGAGAAAACGCAAAAGTGGCGTTGTGTTATCACTTTTTATTCTGCGTTTAGACAAGCTTTTGGGAGGGAAATCCGTGTGCATACGGTGACGCAAAAGTGAAAATTCAATGTAGTATGCACTCCAGGCGGCTTGGTGGTAACGTGAAGCACTGCACAACAACACCAAGTCCGGTGCGCCTGCGTACAACCTTCACTGTCAAGCAGACTTTTGCGTTTTTACCCTTTACATGGCAACGTGGCTGGGGAGCGTTTTTAAGATTTCCACTCTGGAGAGTGGTTTCACTTTTTGCGTTTTAAGCCTCAAAACGCGTCGTCGTGTAAACGTAAGGCACATCCGATCAAATATTTTTACGTTTCACCCGCAAGCGTTCTCGTGTAAACAGGGCTTTATATAGGGTGAGCAAACAAGATGAGACAAAGGTGAAAACAATGAATGCTGATGAGTGTTGGATTATGGGAGATGTAGTTTTTGAGGGAATGACAATAGTCTAATGTGGACTGCCCTCTGGTGGCTCTCAAGGGCACTCAAACTGGTTACAGAGGCATTTTGTGGGTGTAGAACTAAAAGTTGTTTCTTTTTATGTTCTGGTTACACTTTATTTTGTTACACTGTAATTATACATTTAAGTACTGAGCAATTTTAAGCAATATTTGGGTTGGTTAGGTTTAATTTATTGTTATTATTACTATAGTAACTGCATGTAACGAATATAAAAATGACCATGTAAAAGTAAAGTGTTACCCATGTTCTTTTCACAGCATGTCTTTTCACAACCAACTCTTCCGGAATACAAGGTGGCGTCTGTGCAGAAATCCCGCTTCATTTTGCTTCATTACAGCTTGTGCAAAGCATTGTGGGATTGGTTGATCCTCCTTGCAACCTTTTATGTAGCTGTCACCGTCCCCTACAACGTCTGCTCTCCGCCCCCGACTGACAGCGAACAAGACAACCCGGACTGTGACTCGGCCTCCAGAACCACCATCGTCAGCGACATAGCTGTGGAGATGCTCTTCATCCTCGGTATGTGTCACTGTTTTTGATTTTGTGGAAAATTGTGTCCTACATGTATCTGTTCTTGCTTGGGGTTAATTTCCACCTCTGTTCCATTTTTAAACAGTGTTAACTTCTGACTAGAGCTGCTTTCACCTTAAACATGTTACCGAAGTGGCAATCACACCCTCGTTTCCACCTGAGACCATCTCTATAATCCCCACTCTCAATACTGTCTGCTTTTTACACAAAGCATAAAATCTCTTTTTATGTAAAAACTATAATGATAATAATACAGAAACCCACTGAGACCTGAACCCAGCAGTAATTTAATTAATGTCATGTACGCAGAAGTGGTAAAATAATTGGTTGATGGCACTAAATGTTCTATGTAATGAGAATCTGCACAGGAGCCATGAATATTTATTTAGTCCAGCATGTACAGTACAAGGCTTCATCACTCCAATTTGCATGTTTTAATATTTATGCATCCACTGTCAATATTTGGCACTGTTTATAAAATTGTGAGTTTGTCCCCCCCCCAGACATCATTCTGAATTTCCGAACCACCTACGTTGGGCCTGCGGGTCAGGTGGTTTATGATGCCCGCTCGAATATGTTTGCACTACTGTACTACCTGGTTCATCCTGGACCTCATCGCTGCTCTGCCCTTTGACCTGCTCTATTTATTCAACATCTCAGTGGTAAAAATACATATTAAAAAAATACATTGTTGCATACACATATACAATGCACTAACAAAAATATATAAAAAATTTTATTAGGGCTGTCAAACGATTAATTGCGATTAATCGCATCCAAAATAAAAGTTTGTGTTTACATAATATATATGGGTGCACTGTGTACAATTATTTTATATATATATATAAATTTACACACATGCATGTATATTTAAAAAAATATTATTTATATATAAAATATTTATATTTAAAAATAATATAAATTATATATAAATCTATATACAGTACATGAAAATATTTCTTAAATATATACAAGCATGTGTGTGTATTATTTATATATGTATATATATATATATATATATATATATATATATATATATATATATATATTTATATATATATATAATTTACACAGTGCACCCACATATATTATGTAAACACAAACTTTTATTTTGGATGCGATCAATCACGATTAATCGTTTGACAGCCTAAATTATATAAATACTTTTCAATTTTAAATAATATATTTTCACATCTTAAACCTCAAAAGATGTACTCATACAAATTTAATTGTGACTGGCTGGCATCTCTTTCATTTATTGATGGATATTTTTAATAAATATATTATAGTGGAAGGCTGCTCTTAATGCGTGTGTTTGTTTTATAGACTTCCCTTGTGCACTTGTTGAAGACAGTGCGTTTGCTGCGTCTCCTGCGCTTGCTCCAGAAGCTGGATGGTTATTCTCAATACAGTGCTGTGGTCCTGACACTATTAATGTCTGTATTTGCCCTGCTGGCACATTGGTTGGCATGTGTTTGGTACGTTATTGGACGCAAAGAGCTTGCCAGCAATGACCCCCTTACCTGGGACATCGGTGAGGGACTGTATGTTTTCTCAGTGTACTAACTCAGCAAGATTTTTTATGTTTTTGAAAGTCTTAGGTTGAGTCTTATGTTTTAAACCATATCAAAAATACAGTAAAACTAATATTGTACAATACGTAATAAAAAGTAATATTGTAATACAATACAATGTATATATATATATATATATATATATATATATATATATATATATATATATATATATATATATATATATATATATATATATATATATATATATATATATATATATATATACACACACTGTGAAGTGTAATATATTCCTGTGGTGTCTAAGCTGAATTCTCAGCATCATTACTCAAACAGAAATATTTTTGTGGAAAACATTATTTTTTTCACAGAATTATTTTTTATAAATATAAAGTTCAAAAGAACAGTATTTATTTGAAATGGAAATGTTCTGTAACATTATAAAAGATTCTACTATTTAATGAGTCAATTATGAATAAATGTTTATTTAAAAAAAAATCTGATCCAAAGCTTTTGAATGGTAGCTAGTGTAAATCAACTTCTTTTTAGATCACTGGATATTCAAGTCAATATGGAGTTAAAGTTTCAATCCCTTATTTGTTCTTCTTTTCCTCTGTTTTTGTCATCTGTAGGTTGGCTACAGGAGTTGGGTAAGCGTCTGGAGACTCCTTACACGAATGGTACAGTTGGTGGCCCATCTTTGCGCAGCGCCTACATCGCTTCGCTCTACTTCACGTTGAGCAGTCTGACTCAGCGTCGGGTTCGGAAACGTCTGTGCCAACACAGACGCTGAGAAGATCTTCTCCATCTGCACCATGCTTATCGGGGGTGTGTTCACCAGCACATTTCAGACCTAATGTATAATTAACTTGTTTGTAGGTCAAACAAGCCTCTTTTAAAAAGAAAAATAAGCAAGTGTTTCATTTTAGAAAAATGTGGTGTCTAATTTAAGATGCAGAACATATTGTTCACTGAGATGATTCAGACTCTCTCTATCTTGTCACAGCCCTGATGCATGCGGTGGTGTTTGGTAATGTGACAGCCATCATCCAGCGCATGTACTCTCGTCGCTCGCTCTACCACACACGCATGAAGGATCTGAAGGACTTTATCCGTGTGCATCGCCTGCCTCAGCAGCTGAAACAGCGGATGCTGGAGTACTTCCAGACCACCTGGTCTGTCAACAATGGTATCAACGCAAACGAGGTGAGACCCAAAAAACTATCATAGGACCATGGCTCTTGAGTGGGAGCTGTGGAACATATGACTAAAATATTTACGCAGTAGCATGACAGTTTAATTCACTTGCTTTATCTTCAATATTTAATTGTGTAGAGGCTCAGATTGAATCTATTTATTTTATGGAATAAAGTGTTCTATGGAGTTAATCAAAGAGCAAAATAAATGGTTAAATATAGAACCCAATTAACTTTTTTTTCTAAGAGTGTAAAAGCCCCCATCAGAGTTTGATGATATACTAGCATCATCAGATAGAGGACAATTCATGAGCAAAGATCTGGGTCACATCTACTTTCAATGGACTAATTATAGCTTTCCGAGTATTACACTAATGCTGAAAACTGTCATTGTTAAAGTCATAAGAATGGTAATTGGATAGGCCACAATGAAAAGATCAATAGCTAAAGGAAGCCTGCAGGTGCAGTGTATGAGAAGCTACTTTAAATTAGTAGCTTGTAACTTGGATGGATGAATAGATAGATATTGGACACATTGGACAGTGTTAAAGTACAATAGCCACTTTTTTTACAACTGTAAACATGATCTTTACATCACCTCAATGTACTGTGGGTAATATCCATCTGTCTACTTGTCCATTAGCTTTTACATGACTTCCCAGACGAGTTGCGGGCAGACATCGCCATGCATCTGAACAAAGACATTCTGCAGCTGCCTCTCTTCTCCTCTGCCAGTAGAGGGTGCCTGCGTTCACTATCCTTGCACATTAAGACCTCGTTCTGTGCACCTGGAGAGTACCTGATTCGCCATGGAGACGCCCTGCATGCACAACACTTCGTCTGCTCTGGGTCTTTAGAGGTCCTCAAGGATGGCATGGTGCTTGCCATACTAGGTACGTTCCAGAGAGGTATAGAAAAATATCTACATAGAAAAAAAGCTGTCCAAGGGCGGTACCAAAATAGTCACCAAGAGAAGTAACTTGTCCTAAAGGTTCAGTAAGCGAATTTTGAGAAAACTGTTGATATTTGAAATCAGCTTGACCAAACACACTCCTCCTTTCATTGCTCCGCCCCAAAATGCACAAACACGCAATACAAGACAGGAGGGCTGCATCCGAAGTCACAAGAGTAGTACAGTATGTCCGAATTCACAGTACTCATTAAAAAGTTGGTAAAAGTACACGAATGACCCACTTCTTCCAGCGAGATTGTGAAGTGTGCATAAGATGGAAACTTTTCTATCTCATGACAGGAGAGGATTTGTGAATGGCATGTGAAGTGACGCAACTGACGCTGGTAGGTTGCATGATCATGACAACATGGCTAATGTAGTGCACCCGGTTTACATTCATACTACACACTCATATTATATCGAACATCCTTTTTTGCAGTTGTTAAGTACTTATTACTTATTCAAAATAGGTACCTGCTCAAGAGAGTATGCGATTTCGGACGCAAACGATGTCTCTATCATAGCTGAAGCAAAGCAAAAATAATACTTAGTAAAAAATAAAGTAACAATGATGAATGAATGACAAGGAAGAGCAAAAAATAAACTGTACACAAGAGTATAGACTCCTTTTGCGCTAACATGACTCACAGTTACGTCAGAGCGTTAGCTGAGGCAAAACAAACGGCCAACTGGAGGCGGCTAATACAAACCAGCACAGATTCGGCGGTACTTTCCTGTTTTCCGGACCCCACCATATACCATTTCGGAACTATAGTCATCCCTGATTGGTCTTAACCCCAGTGATAGGTAGGTTTAGGGGCGGGGTTAGGGGTAGGCCATCGTCCCTGATTGGTCTTAACCCCAGTGACGGGCAGGTTTTGGGGCAGGGTTAGGGGTAGGCCATCGTCCCTGATTGGTCTTAACCCCAGTGACGGGCAGGTTTTGGGGCAGGGTTAGGGGTAGGCCATCGTGGGGTCCGGATAACAGGAAAGTACTGATTCGGCTACATAATAAGGAGCTTCAATTATTGTTATTAAATGTCATCTTGTTGTGTTGTTGGGTGCAAGAATCAATGAAAAATGAATATGTTGTATCTGGACTTTTTTATTCTATATTAACATTTAAATAGCACCGTAATGTAACTCTTTAGCCTACATTGTCGTCTTCTTTGCGCTGGCTAAGCAGAACTGTGGATCCTACCACACAAGTCTTGTACATGACCATTCAGCACATGGTTATAGGCAACTAAAAATGTTTATGCCCTCAGTTTCTCTTTACGCTTGGTTTCTCTATAGGATAGGTGTAGGAGTCAGCCTACTCAACCCGGAGGTAGCGTTAATGTTAATCCTGTCAGATCATCCATCCATTGAGTGAGCGTGTAGGCTACGGGTCAGCCAATCTGGTTCTGTCCAATAAAATTAACTTTTCCAAATAACAATTGCATTTCTGGACAGTGCGTGACCTTGCACATTAGGATAAAATCTGATTTTCTCCAGTCATTGTTAAAAAACAAGCTAACAAAAACTTGCAAACTAACGTTCAGGGCAGCGGCCAGAGGGATCAGTCTGGCTCCAGCCTACAAAAAAGTCACCATGTTTACTAAGGGGGCTTTCACACTGGCAGTTTATTTTGGAACGGGGCACGGTTCGCATGAAAAATTGCTAATGTGAACGCTGTCATGGGGCCCGGGTGCGCACTGGGGTACCGAATCGAGACTACCTGGAGGAGGTGGTCTGAGTTCGGTTGCTTCCGAACCGTGCCATGGTTCGCGTGAATGTGAAAGCAACACGAAATCGGGCACGCACTTGTTCAGAAAGAAAAGTATCCTGCGCATGCGTTTTAGCTTATTGTGATGTATTGAGTTAAATAAATCAGGGTTTGCGATGACATAAGATGCACGCAAATCGCACCGGGGTTCGATAGAATCAAGTTGAGTGTGAAACCAGACCAACGGGAACAAACGCACTCGGGCTCGCATCGCAGCAAACGAGCCCAGTGTAAAAGCACCCTAATTGAAAAAGGGTCTATATTCAAGCCAGAGTTTGCTGCTAGTCAACAGCTGCACAGCAACTCCAGACGAACAACGACACTCAAAACAGTCCTGGTTACTATAGCTACAGCAACAGCATATCTTGGTTCTGTGAAACATAGCAAAACCATGATTTCCATTACATGAGAGTAGATGTTAAAACCTAATGCTGATTTGTACTAGGCTTTCACCAAGATAAGCAAAACTAAGACGTAGCTTTACAGTAAACTATGCTTCTCCATCCATTTACGCTTCTTTCCATATGGTGGTGTGACTCCCCGTCTGTCCAGTGTTAACGGCTGCCGTGTACTTGGCGCGTCTACAGTTTGGTCTCCCTAGTGGACCAGCACGACGTCTGGATTGAGCCGAGTAGGGGACATCTCTAGGGTCTTCAATTGGGCACCTTCCGTCCTCAGTGTTTCGTCGACTAGCCCACGACACGTCAAGAGGGCTCCACAGTGAGTCTGGCGTCCCAGAGTCACCCCCCTCTGTCCCCCACTCAACTCAGCCCAGCTTACTGACCTCTACATCCCTCCTGCTGCTGAGACCTAACCACAATCTCACAAACTCTCAATGTTACTCTTGAATGGAGCAGAAACACACAACCTCTGCGTCTAATTTCAGGCCTTCGTCCTGCGTTGTAAATCTTTTCTAATATTATCGCGGAAGGGTCCTATAGCTTGTGTCTGATCATAACCCTTCTTTTTCCAGTGATATTCCTCTAAGCTTTTCTCTTTTGTAATGTCTTTCAGCCATCTCTGTTTTCTTCAAATCTCTTGCTCACTCTCTCTCCTCCACCATCATGAGTGGAGACGCCCCCTACTGTTGATTGGTTACAAGTTTGTTGTCCACTTTCAACCTTTCTCACAAATCGCTTACTGCACATTTAAAGGGTCTTGTTTACCCATCTTGAAAAACAAATCCAACTAGCTTCCTACAGGCAGTGCTTTCAGTCTACGTATTTATGTCTTTATCTAGACAAATCAACATTAGTGCAGCTGTTGATGGAGCTGTTTTCAACTCAAACCAAATGAGTAGACATCTGGCATTCAAACTGATAGAGTGATAGATAATTAATTAAACTGATAAGCTCAGTTCTGCATGTGGTCTGTTTATCTTAGCCCAATTAAATCAAACAACAGATTGACTCGCATTTAGTGACATGTTTGTCTGGTATACAGGTAAAGGAGACCTGATTGGTGCTGACCTGCCTGGGAAGGACCAGGTGATCAAAGCTAATGCAGATGTGAAGGCCCTGACCTACTGTGACCTGCAGTACATCAGTGTCCGAGCGCTGCAGGAGGTTCTAGAGCTCTACCCAGAATATGGCAGCCGCTTCAATGAGGACATTCACCACAACCTCACCTACAACCTCAGAGAGGTAAAGTGCTTTATTTGAACACACAATAAATATATAACAATTTGTCAATGCTGAGAGAGAGGACTCAAAAGCGAAAGCAGGTAATAATGTCTTTAATAGAAATGAGGCAATTGGCCGCATAGGGTGGCAAACAGAAAGTCTCTTAATAATAATGAACATAAGCTAGCAATGAGAGACAAGGAAATTCAGGCTTATAGAAGAAAACAGCGTAGGCGAACAGCAGCGGCCGTAGACTGGTGTACTCACGGGACCGATCTCAGTGTTCAGGAGCAGGAGAGCTGGGCAGAGCACAAGTTTAGAACAAACACACACACTAAGACTGTAGACGAGTTGCTAATGAAGCCCAGACAAGGCATGACAAGACTAGAAGATAGAGACAAAGGAGAGAAGGAAACTAGAAGTAGAGATGCTAATAAAACAGAAAGAGAGGACAGGTGTGGAAACGAAGGTACTGATTGCAGAGGGAGATGAGGAACATCTGAGTATGAAAGAGTCTGTGTGTGAGTGTGTGTGTGTGTGTGCAGGGGCAGAAAGAGAGAGGAAAATACCAGGATCATGACACAATTAGACATACTGTATAATAATGATAAATATACATTAATTTAAATAATTTATATACAGTATGCAAATTACAGCTTGAGTTGGCCAATCACGGTTTTCGAGAGTCAAATTATTTAGTGTCCATTAAACATATTTTAATGACAATTAAACCATATAGTTGTCCTATTCACCTGACTTCCTTCATAGCTCTGCTAGTCTTTCGTATCACTCAGAAGTCTCTTTCTTTTCACAACATTTTAATCATCAAGCGTTGCGTCAGTTCTGGCAGGTCACGAGTGTATACATATGTGTGTATACATATGTATATGGGTGTATACATATACAAGCTTTTAAAATATCAATACATTTTACATATATATATATATATATATATATATATATATATATATATATATATATATATATATATATATATATATATATATATATATATATATATATATATATATATATATATAGGTCAAAACTACAGTATAAAGAGATAGTAGCTGTATTATGTTCCAAATGACCCTTCAAACAGCCTATCTCAGCCTTCACCACTAATCCAGTTGTTATCTATTCAATTAAACCTGGAACCAGTTTAGAAGGACCTTTAATCTCACTGATATTTCAATAGTTAAACCATTGATACAGAATCAAATGTTTGTCCCATCAATGATGGATGAAACTTTTAATGTTTGGGCAAGAAATTGAATAGGTTTATCTGACCTCTACATTCATAATAGGTTTGCCACTTTTATACAGTTACAACAGAAATAGGGTCTTCAGAAAACACATTTCTTCAGGTATTTACAGCTTAGAGGTTTTGTGACTTCTAACTCTGACTGTTTCCTGTTAAGTCCTTCTGAATCTCTGCTTGAAACAATTTTAAAATGTATAGTTAACATAAAACAAATAGTAGGCAGAATTTACACATTGCTTAATACACATAACATCAATAGCCTTAGAATCAAATGGGAAACAGACGTAGATGAAACGATTACTAGAAGAAATATGGCAAAAAATTATACAGCGAATCTTCATAGATTGTCTAAGATTAAGACAGTGATTGACCCTATCTGTGATCGGTGCAGACAGGCCCCTGCCACACTGCTGCACATGTTTTGGTTGTCCCCTAAGCTGCACAGTCAATTTTTTGCAGTCCATCTTTGAGGCATTCTCTGGAATATGTGGAAAAACACATACACCCATCTCCTCTGATTTGACTGTTTGGTGTGGCTCCGGTGGATGCCACCTTTTCTGGGTGTCAAGTGAGCATGATGGCCTTCTGCTCTTTGTTGGCTAGGATGCTTATTCTGTTTAAATGGAAATATGCTTTCACCAACAAATGGACAATGGATTAGGGAGGTCATGAGCAGCCATTTATTTCCTCTGTAGAAGGCATGGCAGCTATTAACATATCTATGTAACCCAATTTGTAGGTTGGTTTGTGCGTTGTTTTTACCCCCTTTTTATTTTTTTTCTTTAATTATTATTATTATTTATTTATGTTGTCTTTTTCTTTTATTTACCTAGATATTTTAATTATACATGTATGAATCTGCCGGTATGTATGGAAATGTTCTGGGGGTCCAGTACTTGTAGGTGGGGGGCACTGGGGAGTTGGGTCGATTGTTTGTATGGACAGGAACTAGATTTGACTATTTGAAATGTATTTTCTTTGTTTGTTATTATGAAAAATAAAAGAGACCTTGATTAAATATATATTAAAATGTAATATATTCCAGTGAGGGCACAACTGAATTTTCAGCAGTCATTACTTAGAAAATAAGCAGCAGCCTTCAGAAATCGTTCTAATATGCTGATTTGCTGCTCAAGAAACTCTCATTAATGTTATTATTATTATTATCAATGTTGACAACCATTGATCATGGATTTTATTTTTGTGGAAACTGATGATACATTTATTTTTTAGGATTCCTTAATAAACAGAAAGTTCAAAAGAACATGTCCTTGCTCAATAAAAGTATTAATTTCTTTAAAAAAAGAAATCTACTGACAGCAATGTATATCAAATTCTTATTTACTTATTATTTTAATACATATTCAAATCATCTTTATATGCAAATTCAATTTGTTATCTGGAATATTTCTGTCTGGCCAGAAACCATATTCAGCAGTCACATTTTTTTGAGACTTGTATTAAAGATTTATATAATACTAATATATAACTTTACAATTAACTGACTTCCTCCTGACTGCCTTTCTCTCATATTACATATATTGGTAACACTTTACAATAAGGTTCATTTATTAAACATTAGTTCATGCATTAACTAACATGAACTAACCATTTGTTACTGTATTTGTTATTCTTTGTTAACGTTAGTTAATACAAATCTAGCTGTTCATTGTTCATGTTAGTTCACAGTGCATTAACTAATGTTAACAAGATTTGAATAAAGTATTATTAAATGTTGAAATTAACATTACCAAAGATTAACAAATGCTGAAGAAGTATTGTTCATTCTTTGTTAATTTTAACTAATGTAGTAACTAATGAACCTTATTGTAAAATGTTACCCATATATTATATATACTGTTATATGTCGGAAGTGTGCATTTGTATTCAGTGTGAGCTTGTGTCATAATGGTACTCAGGATTTTCTTTTTCTCAACAGGGCCATGCCAGATTCTTTCGGTCAACTCGACTTCCACAGGTACAGTTACAAGCAGATTTGCTGTCCATAAATTTGACTCTTCTCATTTCTTTTAACCTTTTGATTAACACTCTCAAGCTCACACACATGTGACTCCGCTGACATTTCTGTATCCTACGTCCACATTACATAAGCTCCCCAATTATCAGTGTCACTCTGAACTGCAGACGCTGTGTGTGTGTGTGCGACATCACAGCTGGCAGACAGCAACTCATCTGGATGTGTCTGAATCAGGTGAATTAGCAATCTGTTTGTGGCCCTGACCCTCCGTCTCATTGCTGTGCCAGCTGTCTTAATGATCAGAACAGCCACACACACACACACAAACCAAAGGAAGGATACAGAAGCACTCTCACACAAACTCAGAAGAACACGATGACATGCACAGAACAGTGACTCATTAATCATTATGATCTTGAAACCCCACACAGTAAAATATGAGGTGGTCATAGAACTTTAAAAAGGCAGCCGTTTTCATGGACTTTATTTCCAGTTCAGTGTTTCATTTTTTATGTAAATTTGAACATAAAAAAAATGTTCAAGAAGTCGAGAAGTTGTTTCACTTGGATAAATGTCACTATAGGGACAAAACAGACTTTCGCAAATGGAAAGTTCTGTTATAAAACTGTAGATGATGCAGGCTGAGCATTGTCATGCCCATTGCCATGCTAAACACTCCGAGTTGTAATGACAGAACTTCCATTTCATACCGACTTTAAGTTGTATCACCTTAAAAAGAGTATATTTAACGTTTTTGATGAATGGAATCAAAAGAACAGTATTAGCTTGAAATCTTTTGTAACATTTATAAATGTATTTACTGTGACTTTTTAACAATCTAATTCAGCCTCACTGAATAAAAGTATTCATTTATTTTTCTTTTTAAATGTTTGACTTCAAACTATTGAACTGTGGTATACATACTTAAAGAGTCATGAAACTCTAAAACACTTTTTTTATTTCTTGAAAACATAACATGCATGTTTAACACATGAACACCCATAAGACAAAAACACATTTTTGTGTTTTGTTTGTTTTATTTAAAAAAAAGGATAATAATTTTAATAGAGGGAATAAACTCATCCTGATATCACAAGACATTCCTTTAATACTTTTTTTATTTCTAAACATGGCAACCAAATCAAGAACAAGGGCCAGGTTTACTGAACAGCTTGCGCCAACGCAAACCTTCTTTTGAAGTATTTGGCGTAGAAGAGTATTTTAAATGAATCATGCAAGGTGATTTACTAAGGTTTGCACTCGTCAGTGTACTGGTGTTTGTGCCATTATTTGCCGCCCCAAAAACATGTCTTAAACCAAATGCTTCCTGGTAGATTGCGTTTGCCTTAATGGAAATGATCTGACTGCGTCTGTGTTCATTAATTTGCACGTCGTCAGTAGATCACGCGGAGAACATTCCACTCCCATCTGTGCTGTATGGAATTGCGATCTCACGCTGATTTGCCCTGTTTTGTAAATCTGCCCCCAAAAGTGTAAAAAGAAAGTGGCAAAAATGTCAGCATGCTGTAATTATATGCCCCCGCATGTGCAAGAGGCCAAATTTGTTTATCAGTGTAGGCCAAAATGTATGAATCCAAACTTACCTGCATGGTATGCTTCTTATGAGCTCCAAAAATAATATTAATCAAGTGAAATTTTGGATATATTTTAGCACTGTTTAGTAGCTATAAGAATCCTTTTTCTAGTGCAGTGTTCAAGCGGCAGTATTTATTTCTCACACTCAAGCACTCATGCATTTCCTGGGCTCTGCAATTGACTAAAAACAATTCATGAAGCCTTTAAAGCTGTTATTATGACACATTCAAATATATTGCTCCACTGTAATACAATCAAAAAATAATAACATATCAAAATGGCCTCTAAATCACATTACCTTTGTTTTTATCCATTTCAATCTCTCATAGGAACGCTTTGACGATTCCAAGCTACCCTTTATTGTGGAGGCAGAGCAAAAGGAGGATGCTGGACAGAACCAGAGCAGGAAGCCCTTGCTGTCCGGCTTGGGTGGTCCTTCATCTCAGACTAATCTGAGTGCCATGTTAGGGGAGGAGTTTCGGCACCTTAGCTTGCTCCAGTCTCTGCAGATCACCCATTAAAAGCTCTCGAGTACAAAGCCCTGCTCCTCAGATGCCACTTCATGAGGATCTGTCTCCAAGTGCAGTTCCCGTCCCAAGAATACACACAAACAGCTTCTGCCACAAACCAGCCAAACTGCTCATTCCCACCGTGAACTGTGTTAGCCCTCTGGACCTGAGCCCGCGGTAAGCAGAAACCAGAATTCATTATTACTTTTTTTATTATTTCATTATTTTTATTATTTGTATTCTTTGCTTAAACTATATTTGCAGTGGCACTACCTCTAGAGGAAAACACTCATATAAAATACTATTGATATTGACAGCAGATCATTTTTTGATGTACTAATGTCCTCATGTCTGTCCTGTAGGGTTGTTGATGGCATTGAGGATAATGAACACGCTTTTCACTTCAATGTTGAGCACAGTGAACCATCTCCTAACACAGAGGTCAAAGGTAAGGTGGACTCTCCCTTAATATTAGACTAGTGCATAATGGTTAAGATCAGTTATGGAGGGCAATTACATACATCTTACACCTATTACTTTTGAAGACCTGACAATCTATAAGGTCAAGTAGAAACCTTAAATGGTGTTCTGTTATTGTGTAAATGTTAAAAATGTCACTTTTGTACTTTGTCACTTTGGAAGACTTTTACTCCCATTCTGGTAGCTTATTCAGTGTGTGCGTGTTATTTTCAATATTTATCAGTGTTTTGTTGTACATTTACTGTAAACTCACTGATTCTGCACATTTAAGCCACCAGTAATTGTGTTCCTATCTTCAATGACTCTAATTATCCAAATGCAGAATAAAGGTCTTTACACATCGGGACGAAGATCAGCACGCGTTATTCGTCAGCGTTTTTCAACACGTTTTTTTTGTGTTCACACCCAAGTGATTTTCGCTGACGATGAGCCAAGTGAACATGCAAATTCATTCCATGACATTAGATGGCACTAATTTGCACTGCAATACCAATCCATATTAGTTTTCTTTTATCAAGATGTTTTTAGTCGCAGTCGCGTTTGTCACATAATTCGTTATGTTCTAACACCAATGAGAACAGCAGCTCTACATTCATCTCGCATCTTCCTCGTCTTATTTCTTCCTGGCTGTGTAGACGGCGACCAGACAGCGACGTGTATGTCTTCTTCGCCATTACATATGTGTGCTCGGCAAGACCGTTTTGTGTTTGAGCGTCCCCAAGTTGTGTTTTACTGTAACTTCAGAAGCTCCAAACATGTGAGGCTGTGAGCAAAAGCACCAATCTCATTGGTCAGATCGTTTTTGACGTGGCGCGTCAAACGGAAAAAACGAACCCAAGGCGATTTTTAAAAAAAATGACCTTTGAAAATTGAAATTGAAATGAAAATTGGCCTTTAGGGCCAAAAACGCGTATTTCACGTGTATTTTATACGTATTTTACGTGTATTTTACATGTGAAATATGACGAAATACGCATTAAAATTTGCGTGTTTTTGGTCCTAAAGGCTTTCCATATGTGAACACTCAAATTGGCGCCCTTTGTTTAGTCACGAGGCGTTAAATGTCGGCGAATAACACGCACGAAATTCGTCCCGGTGTGAACAGGCCTTAAGTATTATTAGTACATTTCCATTATAAATAAAACAAAAACCTATTGAGAAAATCTGCTGCAAATTCATTTCATTTAGGTTGCACTAATCTGAAAAAAAAACAACCTGAGATCCCAGTGAGACTGAATTATCTGATAATATAAAATTCTACACATAAAACTGTCTGTTTCTTACTGTACTTGTACCATTTAGATCCGTTTCAGGTCAGCGCAAACCTTCTCCTTGAGACAGAGGAAGTCAGACAGAGTCTCCGTCAACTCAATACAGAGGTATCAGAAAACACCTACTGCAAATTAACAGAAATAAAATAGGTTTTCTTATTTATGACATTTGTCACCAGTATTTGTTATTCATTAATATTCTGACATTAACATTTGAATCTGTCCCAGATGAACCACCTGAACCAGGAAGTGTCCTCACTGACCAAGGAGCTCCACGAAATGATGCAATTCCTGCATTCACACGTGACCCCAACACACTTCAGCTCCTCTTTTACTCCCTTCAGCTCTTTCAACTGTCATTCATCACCCAACTGCACCAACGTGGCTTCCTCTACCGCAGACTGGCAATCTAGGCTGGCCTTTAACATGTTGACCAGTCCTTGCCTGCAGCCAGATCCCTCTTGTAGAGATTCTTTAGGATCCAGCCACACGTGCATTTGCAGCGTCAGCCATGCCCAGGAAAGAGGCTCCATCCTGGGGCAGGAAGGGGACATTGAGCTCCTCAATCAAGCCCCCAGCTCTCACTCAGCCTATTTTCCATGCTGCCCTGACCAGGAAAGGGTTGCTACCTTGGGTGTAGAGAGTCAGCTAAACCCATATCAGACTTCTAAGACCACACCAAACTCTCCTTATCTAGGACAACATTTTCCCCGCACTGGCGGGTCACTCTTAGGCCTGGCGTCCAGTGGTTTGGTCCCTCAGGTTCAGAGTGGGGGCCCCGGCAACACATCGTCTCTGATCACCCATAACATCCAGAGTCAGTCGCATCCGTCTTTAAACATACAGATGACATCTGACCTTCACTCCAGGGCACCCATACCCATCCATTTATCCGTAACGCCAACCGGCCCATCAGAGCCTCTCTTAGCAGTCAGTTCACATTTGCATTCCGGGATTTGTAGTTCCAGCTTGCTACATTTCCCTACAGGCCTGAGACAGAATGATCTGGTGGGATCAAGTCCTGTTCACACACTTGAGCCCATCGTTTCATCCACTGGAGGGAAACAGGTGAAACCAGGAACTGCTGAGGAACGACACATTGACTAAGCCATCACTGAGCAGGAGTGATGGACATATTAAGAAGAGTCGTCTAACATGCTCTTTGTCTGTTGCATGGATAATGCCCTCATTTTAAGCCAAATGCAGTGCATTGTGGGAGCAGTGTACGTGGGTTATGATAGATAAGCACGATAATGTGCACAACTGTGCCTAATGTTTCAAAATTGCCACTTTTTAGATTACAGTAGGACTTAAAGGTCAGTATGAGTCATGATTAATTGTATTTAGCTAAAATCTGTTTCCACTGGTTGGGTTTATCTTACTTAATATGGCTTGATTTCACATTGGCAGTTTCACCAAGTAGGTTTTGCATAAGACAGTGTCCCCTAGGACTGAGTCATAGATTACGAAGAGCCAGAATCTTTTTCAAAGCCTCACTTTAAAACTCTTTCAGTTTGAAAACCATTAAAATGTACCTATTTGCATGATATAATAAGATTTTATTTCCCTGGCATTTTCTGCTAAAGGGACAGTTCACCGCAAAATTTTGTCATCATTTACTCACCCTCATGTTGTTGCTGACCTGTATGACTTTATTTTGTGGAACATAAAAGATCATTTGAGAAGATGTCTTTTTTGTTGTCATACAATAGAAGTCAAAAGTAACCAGAATTGTTTGGTTTCCAACTTATTTTTATATAGTTATAGTTGTATCATTTTACCAAAAACTACTTGAATTGTTTGTCTCTTGCACGCAGAATGTTTATAAAAGCATGTGCAGAACAATATACATTTATTTTTGTTGCTGATCCTCTTTTTTCATCGTCAGAAAGTTTTGGGAAAAAATATTGATTTATTCTTTCTCTACATATAGTATATATTTTTCTGGGCCTGTTTCATGCCTGTATTGTTAAATAAAACTTAATTTCCTTATCTCTCAGTTGCACCTGCACTGTAAAAAAAATGTTGTTGACTTAACTCATTATTTTGTGTTATCTTTATGCATGTTTTTTTTTTTTTTTTTAGTTTAATTAACTTATTTGGAAAAGTGTACCTGTCAGATTTGGAAAGGTTTACCTGACAAGTTGTTAAGTATAACGAACTGATTTAATTTAGTTAAGTAAACTTTGAATCTAAGTTCGGCCAACTAAAGTTAAGTTTTCTAAACTACATCCAGTAAGTTTAGCCAACTAAGTTAAGTTTTCTAAACTACATCCAAAAAGTTTAGCCAACTAAGTTAAGTTTTCTAAACTACATCCAATAGGTTTAGCCAACTAAGTTAAGTTTTCTAAACTACATCCAATAAGTTTAGCCAACTAAGTTAAGTTTTCTAACTACATCCAATAGGTTTTCTAGATACATCATAAGCTCAGCCACCAAGTTAAGTTTTTAAAACTACATTCGATAAGTTCAGCAACGGAGTTGGTTCTCCAAACTACATCCAAGAGAGTTTAGCCAACTAAGTTAAGTTCTTAAACTGCATCCAATAAGTTTACGCCAACTGAAGTTAAGTTTTCTAAACTACATTCAATAGATTTAGCCAACTAAGTTAAGTTTTCTAAACTACATCCAATAAGTTTAGCCAACTAAGTTAAGTTTTCTAAACTACATCCAATAGGTTTAGCCAACTAAGTTAAGTTTTCTAAACTACATCCAATAGGTTTAGCCAACTAAGTTAAGTTTTCTAAACTACATCCAATAGGTTTAGCCAACTAAGTTAAGTTTTCTAAACTACATCCAATAGGTTTAGGCAACTAAGTTAAGTTTTCTAAACTACATCCAATAGGTTTAGCCAAATAAGTTAAGTTTTCTAAACTACATCCAATGTTTAGCCAACTAAGTTACGTTTTCTAAACTACATCCAATATGTTTAGCCAAATAAGTTAATTTTTCTAAACTACATCCAATAAGTTTAGCCAACTAAGTTAAGTTTTCTAAACAACATCCAATATGTTTAGCCAACTAAGTTAAGGTTTATAAACTACATTCAATAAGTTAATCCAAATAAAATTGTTTTGAAACTTTAAAACCTGCAGCACCAAATAATTAATTAATACTAGAACATCAATTTGTAAAATACATTTGATTTAACAAAAGGTGCTGATCTGAGGGTGCTCCAGCAAGGCTGGAATTGGGTAGAATTTTCTTTGTGAAGGAGGCAGGAATCAAGCCACATGCAAGGTTGTCCTGCAAGAAAACTTGCTTCCTTTTGCTCTTACAATGTTCTCCAACTCTGAAGATTGTTTTTTTTTTTTTTCCAGCAGGACAATGCTCCATGCCACACAGCCAGGGCAATCAAGGTGTGGACTGAGGGACCACCAGATCAAGACCTGGCATGGCCAGCCCAATACCCAGACCTGAACATCACTGAAAACCTCTGGAATTTGATCAAGAGGAAGACGAATGGTCACAAGCCATCAAACAAATCATTCTCTCTGACGCGAGGCAAGCCTTTAAAAGCGCTTAGCTTAGGCCAGTTCATTCATTAGGATTCAAACCGAGATGAAGTTAGAAGCGACCAAACACCATGTTTTCCCTATTTAAAGACTGTTACACAAGTAGTGTGACTCGACCAAGCATATTGATACAAAATAAAATGTCGCTTTTCGCTTGTAAAATGGAAACTAAAATGTATGGCGGAATAGCACTTGGGAGTACTTCGATTCTTCGAGGTGCAGTAATATCATCACTCCTGAAAAGTCCTCTCCCTCTCATTGATGATATTACTACGCCGAGTTAAAGTGTTCCCAATGAATAACAATTTTTTTGTTAAAAAATTTAATTAAAGGCTTTGCGATTGTAAAAAATGAATTTGTCTGTTGAAAATGCCCTCTTCAGAGAATAAACCATAACTGTGTTTGCCACCATTGCTCATTTAAGTAGGTTTGATTGGCCCATTACACAAGAAACCAGGCTGTCCTCCAAAAAAACTGATTGTATTGGCAGTTAATTAAGTTGCATTGTGGCTGATCAATTCTCATCAAATAAAATGAAAAAATTCTCAATAGGTTGAAAGATATACAGTGCCTTCCTGACAACCTTGGTAAATATGAGCAAAACAGACTGTGGGCTTTACATTGTCACATAATATTTTCATAGAAACTATCCAAAATCAACATGGTGACTGTTGTTTTATTATTAATTTTATGTGACTGTAACATCAGAACCATTAATCTAACCTTACATCCAAGTAAACATACATATTGGAATGCTAAGATGTTGCACATATCTTCTCCAAAGAGATGTTTCTTTAGACGCCCACCATCTCGCTCTTTCTGTCTACATCAGGGCTCCAGACACATCATTAGCCACAGGAGGCTACCCACACATGCTGCTTGGTTGTGGGAAAATCTTAACAACCTGTTATCTCTCAGCTCCTCCCCAGGCCATGAATGCCTCATGTCAACATTTCATAAAGGATATCTGTAGACTGTGCATCTTTTTCTGTTAAATCTGAAATGCAGCTGGAACATTGGCTGATGGGGTAGAGTCTTGCCAACATCTGAAAAGATAATGTATAGCCTAGGCTATAGGTCTATTCTAATTAGTTTGGCCATTTAGAGTAACTTTTTTTAAGGTATTCATTTATTGAACTTATTTTCTTTGAACTGATAATGAGTATAAACAGTTGATGTGTGTAAAAATATCACATGATTAATGGCATAAAGCAGCTGTTATTGTCAGCCTGAGCTGCCACCTACGCACAACTTGCTGCTCGCTGACTGTACATAACACTGGTAATTAGCATGTTTGTTGCATCTATCACACTATAGATAGGTCCGATTCCATTTGAAAAAAGTAGGGGCAAGTTATGTGAGAGTGAGAAGAACTAAATAAAGGAATATCGGGAAAATACAAAAATAGGATGCTTAAGTAGGGGAGGATTCTTTACTTCAGTGATTCTTAACAGGTTGGCATAAAATAGGCTATTTTAAATGTAAAATATATTATTAATCAATTAAAATAATTTGTATGTAACCAAATGCACTGCTGAATAATAACTAAGAATGTGTGAATTCTTTTGAGTCAATTAAAAGCAAGAGATAAGAAAAATATAGACTAACCTGTCAATTAGACTGATAGTCTATTACTCTTACATTCTGTCCCATCACTTCTAAATAAATGACTACGCCCGATGTTCTCCCCCTCTATTTATTCTTTGAATTTAGGAACAAACCGTTCTTGAAATTTCTGTAACTCACAAAGGAATCGTGTTTAATTAACTGCAATATCTTATCTTATTACTCACTGTTTGTAATAGACAGTTTGAAAACAAGTAGAAGTCGTATAAATATAGCAGAAATATTAGAAATTCTGAAAACATTTTTGTGTTGGACGACTGAGGGCCTGAGTAAAAAAGATTGAAGAACATTGCGTTACTTTAACGCAAGAGAGAAAAAACGGGTCTATTATAAGTTGAATTGGCCTGTAGTGCCCCAGCTTGGTGATTAATGGTTAGTACATGATCTTCAGCCACATTCAGAGCTCATCTTGTTTTCATGCACTTTGCTTTGATTTGGCAACAACGCAACAAGGGTCCGTTTTTTAAGCACTTGTCTGCAGATCAGACCAAAATTGATCAGCCTAAAGTATTTGATAGCCGTGCTTCTAATAACAACTGTGGAGAAGCCTATTACCTTGTTATATCTATGCCCATGGAGTCCTGTGGGTTCTCAAATGACTGTTATCAAGTGTTTAAAGTTTTGTTTATACAGTTTATGTATTATAAAAGAGAAATTAAATCAAATTAAAAATAACAAATGAAATAGTCTGTCTACATCATGCTTAATCTTTAGGACATTGACATTACACGCGATGGTTATGACTTTTAACGTAGCCTATTGTTTATATATATTACTATTATAAAATGTATTCATTTAGTAGATTTAGATTTTATATTTTCAGTTTTCATTTTATTTTTAGTTATGTGGTTTTGTAATTTTTAATAGTTTTTTTATTATTATGTTTATGTTTTACTCTTCGCCCCTAGTAGTTTTTTTCCCCAGTTTTGGTTTTATTCATTTTGATACATCAACTTAAACTTATTCATTTCAGTATAAAAATATATTTTTTTACAAATATTAAAAATAAAAATAAATAAATAAAAACTTGTTGGTGAGAAATGTGATATTATGGGCCACCAAGAGACCCCTTTGTAATTTTTTAAAATTATTTTTCATGTATTTATTTTTTGTAATTATTATTATTTATTTGATTTTTTCAACCTTAATTGATATGTGCCTTGCTTAATACTCATTTGCCTGTATTTATCAATGCCATTGTAGATGTATATTCTGTTTTTGTTCTGTTCTTATTGTTCAAAAATAAATAAATAAAATAAAATAAAAAATTATGGACCACCATCACGTCAAAACATATCAATATCCAAAACATCATATCTAAACAAGCCCCTCCTCCTCGGAAGAAGGTGGATTACGGAAGTTCGTCCCTTAAAGCGGAAGTGAAGGCCAAAGCCCGTCGACAGGAGACGCTTGAGGCGGCTGGAGGGGAATTTTCTCTCATTCTGACAGCCAGGGATTTGACAGAAAGAGTATAGCGCCGCACTCGTATCTCAAGGTAACCTCTTTCTGGTTTTGTATGAATATGTTTGTTGGAAGGTTATTGTTAGCTGGTCGTGGTTTACTGATATAGAGGAACTGTCAAGACTGTTAGCCGATGCTCATGACGCTCCTGAGCCGCTCCTCTGGATCTTTCCCTCAGCGACATAAAAAGGAAGAATAAACTCGGGCCTCTCTTTCTATCTGTCATGTTCCGAACATCTATCTTACGGCAAACGTCAGTTTAATGGAGAAGGCTTCTATGGGTGTGTTGGTACACATGTAAATATGTGTGTTTAATCAGATCCCCGATCAGCTGCTCTGAAGTTTGACCATCTACAGCAGGGCTTCCTTGTCTTATCATTTAACCGATGTCATGCAGCCGAACACGCATCTCTGTGGTGTCGCTAAACGCCGATTGTATTGCTATAAGAGTATTAGTAAGGGTGATTCTTCTCCAAACGTCTACATGTCTTACATATTAACGTGTGTTTTTATCTCTTTCAAAAACTTTTCTTTAGCTCTGCCCTTTTTTCTATTTTTATCATCAATGTAGCAGGTTCACCGTCGTTGAGTTAAATACTTGTGGTCAGAGCTCGTGGGAGGAGCAGATCAGAAGTGAAAGACATCTGATCGGACTTCATGAGGAAGTCAATAATGTGGCCTGAGGAGGCTTGATTGACAGGTCAGCTAAATGAGTCATCACTTAAGATCGCACATGCATTGATATGACCTTAGAGCTGTTTGATTGCAATGATAATATACTTTTATGATAGCAGTCCACCTCTTTAGAAAGGTAATATTATGATGTATTGATACAATGGATTTCAATTAATCATATCACCTGTTCAGTGTAATATGAAGCGTTATTATCAATTATGAATTTTCACCTTTGATACTGAGAGGATTTCTTGTAAAACACACATTCACTGTCCTGTTGCACATTGGTGACCTTTTGTTCAGCAGAAGCACTTGATGCTCACATGACTTGTGAAACCTGCTTTCTTCAGTGCTGTTTTACAGTCTCGTAATGTCATTGTCTTTGAGATGTAAAATAGTGTAGGGTTGCATCTAGTGTGTGAGGAGGCAAATTAAAATATAAAGAGACGTCATTTACTGTGTGTCGCTTTCTTGTTTTGGCTGTCACTGAAGGTGAGCAAACAGGAACAGAATATTACTTTCACCTCCTAGTTCTGCTCCGGAGAGCATAGTGGCTTTTCCCAGCATGCTTTGTAACTGCTTGAGGCATTTTAGGTCCTCAAGAAGGCTGTTTTTGTGTTTCTTACATTAAAGCAATCAAGTTCAAATTTCTTTCCTCATTAGATTTAAATGGGCATTACCATGTTTTTTCTTTACCGAATGACTTTTATGTTGTTGTTAGGTAGGGCTTTATGAGAAACCAGGGTGTGATCAAGGTTATTTTTTGCCGTTGAGTTTTCATTTTCTCTTTCAATTTATGATTATGACTATGCCAATTATATTGTTTTACACGGGGTTCACTGGAAGCTGGCATGGCGTTCAATCACTAAAAAACAAACTAAAACAGGGTTCGCAAAATGAATAGGGACTTTTAAAATTGTGATTTACAGAAATAGACATAGAGAAAATGTTGCGAGAGAAAATGACTATCGTTTTTATTTGTGTTTTCTTAAACTAAAGTATTTTATGAAGTGGAAATTGATATTTGTGCATGCAGTGGAATCTTTTTTTATTTATATATTTTTTTATTAATGCAATATTAACAAACAGAACAAGTATATGCACACAAGCAGTACGAACAATCTATCAAAACAAGGAGAAATTATGATACCGAATACATTAAGACAGGAGATATGAAAGAAATATAACACTACTCAACAATAGTCTTAAAGAAAAATAGAGTAAGAGAAGGAAAAGAAAAGAGGGCATACAAGAAAAAAAACATTAAGGAAGAATATTAAACATGCTACAAATTCTAGATGTTTTCATTGCAGTGCAATCTCTAAAGAACAATTGGTAAAAATCCTTATCCCAGTATTCATGACGACCGGAGAGTAGTGTCTTTGGAATTCATTAATTCATTTTTCTTAACTGAAATAAAGCTGAAATAGAATAAAATATTAAACGACTTAATCAACTGAAATCACTTTTAAGGTTGAGTACTATAACTGAAATTAAATAATAAATAGAAATACATAAACCAATAGCATAAAAAACTAATAAATATATGAATAAATACTATAATTGTATATAAATAATACTAAAGTAGCACTGATCTGCTTGCCTACATCTGTTGACACTGTTTACACATCAGTTTTCAGCTGAAAACGGAAACGTTTTTATGCATTTTGGCCATTTATTTAGTACACAACAATTAGGGGGCCTAAAAATGGGTTTCCAAGTTTCAATGGGTTTTTGAAAATGGTACTGTTATTGTGTAAACTTAAAGCAAATCTGTGTAAACGGTGTCATCTGTACTCGAAACGCAAAAGACTTAACGTTTTTAGTTCATCGTTGTCGTGTAAACATACCCTTGGTATTTAGGTCATGGTGAAAACCGAACACATACAGGAATGTTTATCACCACCAGGATATGTAGAAACATGTTTATTTAAAGTACAAACCAACTAAAATGTGTCTGAAATGAAAAACCCAGATCTGCTGACCTGAAGATGATCTTGAAGTGACTCTAATGAACAGGAACAATTGGAGCACAAAGTGCCTGCACAAACAGACACAGAGATGGAAAAAAGCATTGTCTGATGGAGCAGGCAAGATGCATATAATAGCATCTGTTAAGTTGTATTATTAATGAATGCAGCTGTTGAGCGTGTCCGTTTGCCCTTCCAGGCGTTGAGGAGGGTGTGTATGCGTTGTTATCTGTGTGTTTGCGCTGCAAAATTGCAACAACTTCTTAGATAGATAGATAGACAGACAGACTGTCCTTTCTAACACACCCTCTCAGACTTTTGTTTAATGATCAGGCTGGCTTGGGCTCCCATGTTGGGGATGCATGCGATTTCCTTTCAGCTGGTCAGTTTCCTGGAGAGCATTTCCTATTTCCACACTGTTGTTGACATCCCTCCCTCCCAGTGAACGGTGTTTGATGGGGGAGGGACGGTATTATTTCACTCCTTCTTGTTGATTTTAAGGGTCTCGCCACAGAACCGTATACTCGGCATGCGATTTTGCGTTGAAGGGAAATGAGCCATAGTGATTGGAATGCTGGTGCCAGTGATTTGGGCTGACATGTACCCACAGGTTTCAACACGGTGGCCTTACCGATAGATGACAGGAAGTGAATCAGGTGTCTTTAGTAGGTAGATTAAACTACAATACCTGGAAATTACATCAGTTTTTTTTTTTTGTGGAGTGCTTCTGTGGAATTTCATCATTGTCGTTGTCTGGTATTGGTCACTCGGTTTCAGAACAGAGTGCCATTATGGTAAAAGCCATCCTTCCGTGGTGGGTGTCTGATGTCATGAATGACTTTATAATCTCTGTTATTGATACTGCTGTAAGTTTTCATTATGATGTCTGTCCATCTGCTAATAAGACGCTTCAGTCCATTGGTAAAAATCAGTAAAGCAAGCAGAACATATGAAAATCACATCAATATTTCATAAACATGCTCTCTACACTGTTTCTCCTACAATGTACTCAGCAGCGCAGCAACACCCCTGGATTTTCCATGAACAGTTTGGTTACCCATTTTTTTGTGTGTTCAGAAGAAAGACGTTACAGGTTTAGAACAAAGGTTTTAGAGACAGTCAGTTTTGTTTCTCAAAAACGCTCCTCTCTCCACCCAGATATAAAAGCTGCTCTCAGTTACCGTACGTTCACACCGCCGGCTGAGGAGGGCAGAATTCGCTCTTGCCGCTCTGTCAACGACGCCGTGGAAAGATTCGTGGATGCTCTGATGCTCTGACGTAGATCGAAATGCGTGACTTTTTTTAAAACGGTATTTAAAGGGGCCACAAATGCAAACAAGCATGTCGGTCGTTATTTTTGCAGAAAATTGATCGATGGAAATAACTTTAAAATTATAGTGACATGTTTGCTAATGAAATAAACAAATGAAAAGCCATATGTGTGTGGTGTGGCTTTTGTGTTCATGGTTAAGTGCTATTATAATTTGCATTACCGCTGAAAAAGTGTTCTAGCACGAAAATCTTGCCTATAAATAGTGCTGCGCGCCCTCTTATCAAATTCAAATGATCAACCTCCTCTATTTTGCTTGGGAACTAATGTGGCCGGAACCAAAGTTTACAGGACTGCGTTCTCTGGAATTCTCTCAAACGGAACACTTTTACATTCCGATTGGTTGCCGCTGGTTGCCGCCGAACCGCGTCATTGCTCATTACCATAAAGTTGAACTGATTTCAACTTTCCTCGCCGCTCTCACCGTCCAAGATGCGCCGCCCTCGCCGGAGCTTGCCGCCGGCTCTCATTGAAAATGAATGACTTCCGGCCACTTTGACGCTCTCGCCGCGCGGTGTGAACGTACGGTTAATGTTTTTTATTTATTTATTAAAAAAAAACAAAAAAAAACGGTTATTTTTGACATTTTCCGGTTTGGTCACTGATACTGGTAGGAGAATGCTGTTTGGACTCCCATTGCACATTCATTTCAGAAAGTATTTGAGATGCTACTGTGTATGTGTGGGACTATTCGACTAGACGATTAAACGATCCTGCTGCTGCTAGTCGACTTGAAAATACTAGTCGTTTACTTTTTTGCACATTTAATGTTTTGCTTTATATATTTACAAAGGCTAAGCTTTTTAAATGTGTATTATTGCATGTTTAAATAAATATTGACAAAATATATTCTTGATATTCTTTCTTGTCTCCCAAAGTTGTCTGTAGACTATTATTAAAATAGCTTTTAAATTATAGGCTGATAGCTCAAGACAACACAGGCTACTTGGCTGTTTCATGCTTTGAATGTTGCTTTAACGCTCAACTGAAAATCGTTTTGATAGACAACTGTCAAAAGTTATCATAAATGTTAAGCTTCAGTTGTTTTAACAGTTAGAACGCTGGTCAAATTAAGTGATAATTAAAACTGTATTGATGTATACATAGCAAGGTCCAACTAAAGTAATGTTATACTTAGTTGTGCAATTTGTAGTTTTGAATGTACCAAAGGTACGTGCACTTAATTGTAATAAAACAGAGGCAAAACTTTAGAAAATTGATTATTTTTTTTTTTTTTTTGGTACCATGGGAGTACCAAATGAAGGGCCTTGGCACCTAGGGCAAATAAAAACCTCATTGTATAATATCACTTACTTAACTGAGTTAAGTAAGTGATTTTATAGAAATCACTTACTTAACTCTATGATTGTGAAATTCTGTGCCCTTTTTATTTTTAGAAACACCTTGGGAAACCTTTCCAGTTTTTTTTCTATTTTTCCAGGGTATTAAACATTTCCACATCTACATATTATATAGATATATTAGGTTTATTATATATGAATTGTGGTCGACTCATTCTTTTAAAACATCACCATAGATAATTGGATGTTGTATGCTTCACAAACTGTAATGAACCAATTATTTATTGGCAAAGATGTGTACATTGTACTCTGTACAATAGTACATTTCATAGAAAAAGAGGCCAGAAAAGAAATGGGTCATAGACATATAATTAAAAAGATTTCAGAGAGTCAGTATTAAGCAAGATTCAAAGCATGCAACAACATGCAACTCCAAGTTCGTATAAATATTTACCGCAACCATTTAAACCATTTTGGCCTAATCGTTAATGAAATTATTAGTTGCGCACATGCCTAGACGTTATTCTAAGTTGCTGCTTGAACGGGACATTTCGAGACCCACACCTGCAAGTAAATGTGGTTGTCAATACCAAAATCTCACAATGTGAACGTAGGAAGTATGTAAAACAAGACTTAACAAATCTTTAACTAGATTTTTGCTGTATATTGTATTGAATTTAACATTAAACATTTTAAATCTAAGATTTTTGAAAAATAAACAACAAATATTCGAGTGAGCTAAATCAAATTCAGACAGCCTTTTTTTAGCTGTATTGTCAAGCCAATCCGTTTTACCATACTCTATGTATGTTCCACTTTCTGTGCAAAGCATGTTGAATGGCTTGAGAAGATGTGGTTTGCAGAAATTTGTGTGTGAGTAAATCTAAACCTCCGTCACATGCTCTGGATTAGACCGAACCTCAAGACCAGACGCTGGCAGTGACATCTCTTTCCCCATAATCACTTTTTTGATTGTCCTCTACTTACCATTGGACTATTCTTGCAGTTGTTAAAAGGAGAGACAGGCCTTTAACCTTTCATTTAATGCTGCTTAAATGAAAATGTTTCGTTTTTTGTGATAGCCCAGGCCTAAAAACCTAAACATTCTCCTACCAAGGATGTCCATCCATTTATTGATATCTATCTTCTCTTCTCTCCACTTTTGCTGCCAATTACTGTGTCTGCTGCAGCAGAAAGAATATCTGAATCCATCTTTAACAAGCTGAAATAATGACCTCAGACTGAGTTGCTGTTATTTCCTCTTTCTGTGTCTCTCCGTCTGGTAATAATCACATTCAGTTTTCTCTCACCTTTATTTGCCGAGTTGTTTTAGTGATTTACTTTAGCTCTGCTGTCTATATCTGGCTACAGAGAATCAATTGAGCTTTTTAATGCACAGAACATAACACTACCCAGTTAGAACAAAAGTAAAGGTTTCAAAAGTTGAATATATGAGTTTTCCCACATATTTATCAATCTGAAAGTATAAAGAAAATGTTCCGCCACCATCCACAATTCATTTGACCCCAAGCTGAGCTTAATGTTGGTCTGTGTGGCGCTTCGAGTAACAAAATACAGGCTACACAAAAAACCTGACCTGTTTTCAGCACCTTTTCCATCGATACGGTGCAGATAGTTTTAGATCACTGATGATAAGTGTGGGTTATTTAAATTGGGGAGCTATTTTAATGTATGTGTGACATGACACTATTTACCTGGCATGTTTTTGTATGGATGCTTTTAACTGTAATTGCGGCACAGTGTGGGTGGAATCTGTAAAGGGGTTTGTTTTGTTGTAGTGAGTTATATTGGAGAATTATGGTTAATGGTAAGTGCACTGGAATGGTGTGATAGCTGTTAACGACCTGTAATGAGTCTGTCCTTTCCTTTGACTCAACTTAGGGGCGTCACAGTCAAGTTATTTGTGATGGCCAATTATATCTGGTCATTAATGTGTTTTGTTGATCAACTTCCTTTCTCCTTTTTCCTCTAGGTTTATTCATCCAATTGGAGCCATCTCTCCATCTTTCTCACTTTCTTTCCCGATATTTTTTTATTTTTTTTCCGCTTTCTCTCTCTCTCAACCCTGTCCTCCCCGGAGCTCCATTGACCCTGCTTTAGGACCCCTGTCATATCCAGTGAGGACCCCTCTTAGATCCAGTCAGCCCTTTCCTCTCCTGTTGTCGGGCCTGTTGGCATGGCGGGGCGAGGTGGACCAGCGCCGACCAACGGTGCCGCCCCCGTCGGGAACAAAATCTGCCAGTTTAAACTGGTCTTGCTGGGAGAGTCTGCCGTGGGCAAGTCCAGCCTGGTGCTCCGTTTCGTCAAAGGCCAGTTCCACGAATACCAGGAGAGCACTATTGGAGGTGAGCCAGAGCATTTTTATGTCCAAGCTTGTTCTTTCTAAGGATGGAGGATTTTCCTCACAGTTTTGAATATAAACTCGCATTACAAGAACGCACACAGGTCCAAAACTCCTCAATAGTTACTATATTCAGCTATGATGACATGAACAGAGGTTGCATTACACTTCCGCATTGTCCATCATTTTGACAGACTGGGTTGTGAAAATTCCATCATAATTGATTATAATTTACAGGACAAGCTAGATTGTGCGTTTATTTATATATTAAGAGATAGTTGAGACTGTGGGTCACTTCAGGTTTCATCATGAATGTTTGTCCAATAAATCACAATAAGCTTTGTATACTTTGATATGAAACAAAGTCTCAGCTTTCAAATTCTGTCTATTTTATCACAAAACTGTCACTGATCACTGTAGTAGGGCCCTATGATTTCCACGATTACGGAATTCGCGGAATTGTAGCCTGGATGCCAGCCCGAACTCCGCCCACAAGCCACAACATTTTTTGGTCGGGAAGTTCGGTCTGGACTTAATCCATTGAGGAGTAATTATGATCAGACAAAAAATGTTTGCGCCAATCAAATTGCCAGGGCGGGCTTTATACGATGATGGACAGGTGATCTTCAGGGGCGTAATAATCTCGTTATCAAAGAGCGGCGCGCTTAACTGGATTCCCTCAGAGATGACTGCAACTGGAGAATTGAGATGTATACTGTAGATTCCGCTGTCGCGTCTGTTGTGAAATGAATCGACAGCGCATTAATTTTAATATACAAGCAGAAAACTGCAGTTGGAAAGATATCTTTGCCGTCCTTCCTACATGATTCGGGAAAAGTGTAACTTATCAGCTGGCTCTGACGGTCACCAAGAAGATGGGACGTAATGAAAAGCCTGTGGGTGTTGTGGTTTCTCCTTTGGTCGCACTCATGGAGGACCAAGTAAATGAAGCAACACTCAATATTTTACTTCTAAAATAAGTAAGTTCTGTTGACGACTGTGAAATGCAAAGTGTTTGCCTTACTGCGTTTCTCTGATTGGTTGTAGGTCGACCGACTATCCAATTGAGTGCAGAGTTTTTGTTTCCGGTCGTTAAGACACGCCTCATAATCAAAGCCCAATGAAGCAGTTTCAGACTCATATTCTCAATAGAATATGAGTATGACGAAGTCAGGCTAGCGGAATTGGCCAATTAATGTGGAATCTAGTGTTAACGTGGAATTTCTTGGATTTTTACATATTTGGTTTGAAATTCTGTTTTTGTGTGGGAGAAGAACATATGTCTGGCTAAAATGCAGACCGGGGGAAGCAAATCTGGGCGACACAAACCCCTCAACCCATCATTTCAGCTCCAATGACGAAATCAAATCAATGAAAGCGTGGCGAAAGCGGCTCTCCACGGCTCTGCTTTCGTCGGCTAAAAGTTAAGAAACTCAACGAGCCGAGCAGTTCGCACGTGACTTATGCAGTGTTTCTCCACACATTGACTAATTCACCGCCACATACTGCGTTTCGGTTTTTAACACTATTTGAAACACGCAGCGTATTCTTTCAGTTGTATTTCCCCGCTCTCCCTCCATCTCTTTCTCACTCACGCATCTCTCTTACACACACACACACACACACTAACACACAACTGTCTATGAGACGCCGGACTGGGCAAAAGCGAAGCGAACTACGTGAGAGACAGAGTGTGACTTTATTTAAACTTATATAAACTAATATAATTTATAAAACGGTTCGATTCGAATCCTTGATTCTGATTGGTCAAGAGCTGTGCTTTATTCACGATAAAACACGGCTACGACTGTTTCACCCAACGGTTCTATTGATCGCTGCGGAACACTGCGGTTCTGTGTTGTTTTTATTTGAGCTTTCATGCATTTTACACATTGGAACGTTGTTGCTGTTCACGCTCAGGGACTATTTTTTCCAGCGGAAGGAAGGCTTTTAGTGATTTTACTTCAAGAAAGTTGCACTAATATTGTTTTTTTACTTTAATATTGTGTGGCAACCGTTTTATAAAAGCAATAAGATACTCGAGGCAAGTGCAAGTACTCCACTTCGCGTCGTGCCTAACAACGCCCTTCAGCCGTTACTTATTCACGATACAGCACAGCCTCTCGTACCTTATTGCTTACTTATATTACTGGACAGTTTAAAGCTCATAACCATATTTTGTTGTTACTTGAAGAGTGCAGTTTTATGTTGCATCATGCAGTATTTGTCCTGAAAAGGTTACTGAGTAAACGTCTGTATTACCTCAATAAATTTAAGGTCATTCCTAATTTATTTGTATTTTTTAATACATTTTAATCATTAACTTTAAAAGCATACTATTTTACAACTAAAATAACAGTCAAGGATAAAAAAAAACTAATTCCCAAATATTAAAATGGAAAAAACAGAATTTAGGAAAATATAAAATGGATTTCATAGGGCCCTACTGTACGCCTCAGTTTAAGTGTAGTGGAGCGTGAGTGAACGCAATTATCCATTCATCTTTTACTATGTTACAGAATAAAAAAAAAACATGAATAAACATCAGAAAATGTTGAAAGATACAGTCCAACTTAGAAATCCATATCATGTATCTCATGTAATTGCTCAGTTATTCAACCGCTGAAAGACGACAATAAAATAGCTCGTAAACAATGTCACATAACTCAGAAAAGTCATTTGTTTGTTGATCATTAACTTTATAGTCAGCAAGAGCCCACTCACCGCCAAGTGGTCAGGGGTGAGAATTACAGTTGCATATTACAAAAGATAGGCTTTCAGATTTTTCCATCACTGCTAAAAATAAAAGTCTGGAAATTATTGGGTTAATGTGACCTCTGGGCATGAAAAACAACAGACATGGAAAAATATTAGGGATACGCAGTATCTGAATCGGTTAGACAGTCAACCGCTTTCATGCACGTATTTCAAAATTAAAGTCTTGCATCAGAAAAACATAGAACTCAAATGAGAAAGAACTGGTCTAGATAATTTTAAAGAGAAAGAAACTAGAAACTTTGTTTTAACATGAATAACTTCAGGGGGAATATGCTGTCAAACTGTTGAACATGTCTCCTGTAAAAGAATAGCGACAGGATACTGTTTTATAATACAACATACTTGTAGTGAGATTATGTTGAACGCTCTGCATATATGCGGTTGTGTGGCTTGAGTTGATGTGTGGTGAGAGGGCTGGGCTTGGTCTGAAGCAGACAAGCTGGTTCTTAGTGGCTAATCACATGACTACCACATGAGTTTTAATGGAGTTTTTAACAGATACGCAGTTATGCATGTGCACATATCTGATCTCCAAACTGAATACGTGTGTGCTGTATACAGCTTGAAATGGTATTCATTTAAAAGATAGATTTATGTTATGAATTACATGGACAGAGAAAGGAGTTAGAAAAACTATCAGAAGGAAAGGGAAACAGTCAACAATGGGATTTCCTGAGTGTGTGCGCTATTGTGTCCCTGCAAGTTGTCAGTGTTTTAGGGAAACTTAAAGCTCTATTTGATCATGGACATTCGTGGATTTGTTCCATTTGAGGCTCAGTCTTGTATTTAGCAAGAATACATTCAGACACGGAGAAAGAAAAGTGCTAGGAGTGACATTTGGTATGGGCAGGATACCGCATACTTGCACAAGGCTGACAATAAGGAAATTCTCAGCACTTTTTTTGTCCTTCTACTTGTTTTCCTTCAATGCCATCATCCTGTCATCAGTGAGCAGGTCAAAGATCGCAGTGCTTTGGAGAAATTAATGTGAGCCACAAACATGTGACCATTGTACCCGACTCAGCACAAAGTTTAATGTGAAAGGGATTAGAAATATAGAGTATTGTAAAATCAAAATTTTCTGAAAATTTGTTTAAGGCTTGCCTGTGTAAATGTCACTTTCTTTTGATTCTTTGAAAAGAAAGTTCAGAAGAACAGCATTTATTTGAAATGGAAATACTTTGTAAATGTGAGCCGGGCCTTGAACTCTTGTCGCCCTAAGCTCAATTCCTCATAGCAATCGGCTCCAGCAGCACCAAAGTTGTTGTCCTAAGCATCTATGATGAGAGGCAGAACATTTTGTCAAATCCTGCTCCACATAAATGTAGAGTTATACAGTTCCTCCACAGGCCTGATCATGATGATGCATGTTTCCATTCTTCCTCTCCACAAATGTCCAGCCCTTAAATAGTTAAGCTGTAAGGAAGTGCTAAAAGGATATTTTGATTGTACAAACTGATACACATTACCATCATGTCACAAACATTTCTGTTTTTCTTTCCCTTCTAGCTGCTTTCCTCACACAGACAGTCTGCCTGGATGATACAACAGTAAAGTTTGAGATTTGGGACACGGCCGGACCAGGAGCGATATCACAGCCTGGCCCCTATGTATTACAGAGGAGCCCAGGCGGCCATCGTCGTCTACGATATTACTAACACAGTGAGTGCTTGTGATTATGAAATAAAGACCTTTAAGTCAGAGTTGCATCAGACAGGTGTCTTTTACAGCCAATCGTTTACCAGCTGAGAGTTGCGTGGGACCTCAGATGCAATGTGCCTTTGTCAGTTGGGCTTTGGCTCTAATAAAGGCTGACATCACAGCGTTGTGCTCGGCAGAAGGGTAAGGTCTGAATAATAAGGTTTCACCTGACTGACTGCCGGGTTTAATTATTATTCTGTAGGTAGGATACAGTCAGACATTTTCTCAAAGTCAAGTAACAATCACAATGGCGATACAATTCCTGTTGGCAACCTTAAAGTCCCCCTTTGTTCAAGCTTTTAATGTTGTTTATATGTCTATGTGGTGTTTTTAATATGCTTTTAAGGAAAACCATGTGTAAATTCATAAATCAACACCATTGCTGAGGATTTTCTCCTTAAAACTGCAGTGAACCAAATAATGTCTCAAAAACACGGTTTGATTGTGTTTCTGACATCACAAACTACATCGTAACAATCAGGTCAATGGGTGCATCTCTGAGCTGGTGTGAGTGACTGGAGGCGGGGGTCTTTTAGATATTCATAGAACCGTGTATACTCAATAAGGGGAGGGTGTAGAGTTACATTCATTCAAATTAGTGCATCTTACTGAATAAAAGTATTTCTTTTTGTGATATAAATTTTAATATATAAAATATTTACCCCTGAACCTTGCTATATATTTTATAATTTTACATGCTGTATTAAATAGACATTACATAGTTGCAAGCAGGTAAAGCATTGAATATACATTCTCATCATGCTTTGTGTTCAGACAGCAATTTATGAGTTTGTGTTGGGGCAAGAGGCTTGGTTAAATACATTAAAATGATTAATTGCAGTAAATGAACACATTAAATTGACAAGTCACCCATGATTCTGTATGTGCTCAAATCCAATTGAACAAGTTCAGGAATAGCACTGTTCACTTTAGAGGCTTCTGTTGATCCACACTATGACTCCCCTTAACTTTTTATCAGATTCTAGGGATGCACAATACATCACATTATCGGTATCAGTCGATATATGATCATTTTTAATGTTATCGGCCCAGCAATAACATTTAGACGATATATAAAAAACGATAAATAATGTAATATTTCCTTCAGCTGAAGCACTGTAGATGCGCACTGTTCAACATGATGCTTTTAAATAGCTTGAAATACGATTGGAATCACTTTAAAAGGAAAATCCAGTTAAAGTGCAAAATGTGCAGCGCAGGTCATATCGCCTACACAACATTAACATAAGAACATCATAATTGTGTTTGTATATTGGCTTTTAATGAGGAGACTTTTTTATAATCTGGCTCTCAAAAATTGTCAAAAAATTTGGATTTGGATTTACACTCACCGGCCACCTTATTAGGTACACCTGTCCAACTGCTCGTTAACACTTAATTTCTAAGCAGCCAATCACATGGCGGCAACTGCAGTGCATTTAGGCATGTAGACATGGTCAAGACGACTCTCCTGCAGTTCAAACCGAGCATCAGTATGGGGAAGAAAGGTGATTTGAGTGACTTTGAACGTGGCATGATTGTTGGTGCCAGAAGGGCTGGTCTGAGTATTTCAGAAACTGCTAATCTACTGGGATTTTCACGCACAACCATCTCTAGGGTTTACAGAGAATGGTCCGAAAAGAAAAAACATCCAGTGAGCGGCAGTTCTGTGGGCGGAAATGCCTTGTTGATGCCAGAGGTCAGAGGAGAATGGCCAGACTGGTTCGAGCTGATAGAAGGGCAACAGTGACTCAAATAACCACCCGTTACAACCAAGGTGGGCAGAAGAGCATCTCTGAACGCACAGTACGTCGAACTTTGAGCCAGATGGGCTACAGCAGCAGAAGACCACACCGGGTGCCACTCCTTTCAGCTAAGAACAGGAAACTGAGGCTACAATTTGCACAAGCTCATCGAAATTGGACAATAGAAGATTGGAAAAACGTTGCCTGGTCTGATGAGTCTCGATTTCTGCTGCGACATTCGGATGGTAGGGTCAGAATTTGGCATCTACAACATGAAAGCATGGATCCATCCTGCCTTGTATCAACAGTTCAGGCTGGTGGTGGTGGTGTCGGCACTCTTTGGGCCCCTTGGTACCAATTGAGCATCGTTGCAACGCCACAGCCTACCTGAGTATTGTTGCGGACCATGTCCATCCCTTTATGACCACAATGTACCCAACTTCTGATGGCTACTTTCAGCAGGATAATGCGCCATGTCATAAAGCTGGAATCATCTCAGACTAGTTTCTTGAACATGACAATGAGTTCGCTGTACTCAAATGGCCTCCACAGTCACCAGATCTCAATCCAATAGAGCATCTTTGGGATGTGGTGGAACGGGAGATTCGCATCATGGATGTGCAGCCGACAAATCTGCGGCAACTGTGTGATGCCATCATGTCAATATGGACCAAACTCCCTGAGGAATGCTTCCAGCACCTTGTTGAATCTATGCCACGAAGAATTGAGGCAGTTCTGAAGGCAAAAGGGGTCCAACCCGTTACTAGCATGGGGTACCTAATAAAGTGGCCGGTAAGTGTGGATCTATCGGCCAATATATCGGTTATCGGCTTTTAAATATAAAGAATTATCGGTTATTGGAATTGGCCAAAATTGTCATATCTGTGCATCCCTGATTAGATTATTTTTCTTTCTGTTTTGTTTAACAGTTGTTCCTACTGATTTTGTCTTCTATTTTAGGACACGTTCACTAGAGCAAAGAACTGGGTGAAGGAGTTGCAGCGTCAGGCAAGTCCAAATATCGTCATTGCTCTGGCTGGCAGCAAGGCAGACCTGGCCAACAAGAGAGCCGTTGACTTCCAGGTAAGTTTAGACGAACGCAAAACAACCTCTGTGAATCTGCTTCCAAATGTTTTTAACTCATCCGCACGCTTAATTTCAGGAGGCGCAGGCGTACGCAGACGACAACAGCCTACTCTTCATGGAAACGTCAGCGAAGACCGCTATGAACGTGAACGAGATCTTCATGGCTATTGGTACTGAGCTCATCTCTGTTGTTGATTCTCTTCAAGCACAGAGCAAAACACAGCAACTTGACACCAGTTTCACCCGCCGCAAAAAGACACTCCTCTATACGCCACACTTAATCATTCAAATACTGCTGTTGATTTAATCAGATTAAAGCAACCAAGTATGTTTTATGAATAAATGTTTTCTTCTCAAAAATTCTGTAGCCAAGAAGCTTCCGAAGAACGAACCGCAGGGTGGGGCGGGCAGTGGCGGACGGGCCAGAGGAGGTGTCGACTTGCAGGAGACAGCACCTCAGGGCAGAAGCGGCCAGTGCTGTGGAGGCGGCAACTAACCATTGGACCAATCAGCTGGCAGATGCACACAAGGACTGATACAGACACAACAAAGTATGAATCCATAGTGTGAGATCCATTCACTTATGACCCAGCTCTAAACTAATGGCCAGTTAGAGCTTCAGAACTGGAAACAGGCCATTGATACCCTTGTAAATCAACACATTAATGTTTCAACCATTTATCCCTCCTAAGAACACGACATGCAAACATTCAGATACACACACAGAAGCTATGACATGGGTCTGCCACTTATGAGTTATTTGATTTGTCTTGTATAGTTTTGACAAAACAGAAAAGAGACACACGTGATCCGACTTAACCAATCGCACTTAAAACAAAAAAAATTCCAGACTGCTGCTGGTGGGAATACAAGTTGTCTCTCCCTTGTATTTCCTTATGCTCTCATTTGCTCATTTGTATGAAAAATCTAGTGGTGACGTCACTATTTAATTGTGCTCTCCCTTTTGGTGGATGCATACTGCCAGTATTGAGTTACATCTCATCTTTCTCCTGCTCTCCTTGATCGCATCCCTTCTTTGTCGGAGAGAGGAAAGATTGGAGAATGAGAAAAGAGGCTATTTTCCATCTGTCAGGCTGTTCTTTAGATCCTGTATTATTTCTATTGTATTAGTCTCTCAGGCGTCCACTACTCCAGCACAATTGAAACAAGTATATGATTTGATAGGCTAGACTTTTTTTCTAATCATTTACATATATCTACTTGTATCTAAATGCATTAACATGTGGTATAACTCCAATGTGTTTTTCTTTTTTTTTTCTTTCTTTGCGTTAATGAAATGTTTTTGAAATCTTTCAGACAAATGAGAAAATACATATGAATTACACAAGGCAAAATCAGCCTCCTCTGACCAAATTCCCAAATATTTACGAGGGGAGGGGGGAGGGGGAGAGATAATGTTGCTGTTCCTGTACTTTTGTTTTTCCTTTTCTGTGAAAATGTCCCCAATCATTAGCAATTTCAATTCAGCACTATTTTGTACTTAAGGTCTCTTAAGAGTGCACTGGGTATTTCTTTGTCCTCTGACAACGTCGTTTTTTGTCAATATTGTTCCCTCCTGTTTTATGTCGAAGGACGTTTATTTCGACCGGCATTTTCAGCATCACTTGTGACATAGCACAAGCACAACACATGTGAACAGTGACCCAGAAGTCTCAAGCAGGGTCTGAGGAACGAGGGACGTAATGGAGAAAGGCAAATAAATGGAAAAACACAAACCTTGTAGAACTTGTAATTTTACCAATAAAGGAGGGGAAGGTATAAATTCTGTCCGTTGTGTTATTTTTAAACGTAGGTGGTGAGTTGGAGGTGTTTTCTTATTCCTATAAGGTGGGGAACGCGAGACCTGGTCCTTAATTATTCACCATTACTAAATTAATTTAAAAGGCGCTCTGTTTCATGAACGATTCTCGAATATGCATTTCTTTGCTCCTGTGGAGGGAGCATCATGGATAGAGGTTTACTCTGTTGTGTTGGCAGTCTTTTTGAACTTGACACCAAATGCAGTCGTTTCTGAGCCGTTGAAAGTCACTTTAAAATCAATCATGATTAAGTTAATCCATGAATGATGGTGTTTAATAACAGGGTGGTTACTGAGATTAGGCTGACTGCTGTATTTGACTGCCTGGTCATGTGATCTTAACACGAGAGGATCCTCTCCATGTACAATAGAACAGTTTTTATAAGGTTGCAGATATGATTGAAGTCTTGTTCTCATCTGGTTGGTTTGATTTTATATGTCAGTTACAAAATGACTGCATTTATTTGGGAATGCAACCTTTGAAAGGGGAAGAAAAAATATTGTGCCCCTTTAAGGCTCATCATGAGACTTAAATCTGGCTAGTAGTTAAATACACATGAGGTTCCTTTTTATCAATGATATTTGATCTAAATAAATGAATGAAATAACCATATTTTTTTTGTAAGGCCTAGAGCAGTAAATAAATAATAACTGAACCGAAACCATCCCAAATGTACATCTATTTACCTTTTGTTATTTTTTATAATGTATTAAGCTGACTGGTTTTGAAAAATATTAAAGTGCGTTTTGCTACAAAAATAGTTTATACAGCTATTCTCTAGTTTAACAGACAAGACTGTAAAATAGTCTCAGACTAAAGTGCATGTTAGAGCTGTTTGAACTGAAAGCAACTCTTGTTTTGGCGTATCTTAAAATAGTGTTTTGTATCAAGATGGACACCAATAATGATTTTTCTAAACCATATATATAAAAGATATAGTACAATAATAAGTAGCTATAGACTGTAAATAAGTAGCTCAAGTGTTTAATGCCCCCCAGTGGAAAGCATCGTATCGTTTTATTTTGTAGTACTGATTGTAAAACTACATCTCCCAGCATTCCCCACTTTGCGCACGCGCAGTGCACTGGTCAGGCAGTGTATCGACGAAAACTATCACAAAACTTTATTGAAACAGCACAGGGTGGAAGTGTGTGCGGCGATCCTGAGGAGGGAAAGCGAGGCTGCTGATATGGCGGACCCGGCGGCACAGACCTCCGCGCAGCCCCGGCTTCAGCAAGCTCAGTCCAGCGGCCCGGCAGGGTCCAACCCAAACCCCGGAGCCGGAAGCAGCGACCCGGCCCGACCAGGCCTGAGTCAACAGCAATGGTCCAGCCAGAAGAAAGCCCAAGTCCGCTCGTTTCCGCGGGCTAAAAAGCTTGAGAAACTCGGAGTGTTTCCTCCTGCAAGGTAACCGAGAGCTTGACTCATAACAATAGAGCGAGTGCCCGGGCCTTTTATGTGTCAATGCTACTCTCAACAGTCTGCAAACTAGTCACATATGTTCCCTGGGAAGAATACAAATAATAAAGGACTACATACGATTTAAGGCTAGAAAATAAGAAACACAAGACTTTGAAAACCTCCTCCCTTGGAAAATGACTCCTACCTAATATGCAGAATTTAGTGCAGAAATGCTGCCAACATATGGTGGTTAATTGAATGCATTATTGTATGTTTTTATAACATGCTCCTTACATTAGGTGTGCCTTAGTATATCACATTTTGTTATGTTACCATTTTATCACTGTTACCACTGCATAGTTATCATTATGAATGTTTTGACAATATCCACCTCATCAACATCTAATTGAACCTGATAGTGTCTTCATTGACAGTTTTTTTTAAATCACAGTTGTGTTCTTTAATCACAGGCGAATGATGCTTGTAAATGTAATGGTTGGAAAAACCCCAATCCACCAACAGCTGCTCGTATGGAGCTTCCAGCAGCAGGCAGCCAGTCTGACCGAGGCTTGCCGAAGCTGTGGACACTCATTGGGTAAGATTAATGCCTCTATGGTGGTTCTATTACATCGCACTAATATCAGACACATCCTCCAAATAGGCTTGTGTTGCATAATAGAGTGCTCATGTTTTTAAGTGGTCTTGGTAAGCATAAGCATTTTTTGAATAGGGATTTCTTAAAAGGTTTGAGTTAAAGTCCCCTGACATGAAATTGTCATGTTCTGAGTTTTTTTTAACAGTAATATGAGTTTCCCTAGCCTTTATATGGTCCCCAGTGGCTAGAAATTTCAATCGGTGTAAACCGAAGCTTTGGCTATCTTTTCTCTGCCTTTGAGAAAATGAAAGCTCAGACGGGCTGATCTCGAATCTCCTCCGTATGACGTCATACGGAGGAAATATAACCTCCCCTTCTCTGCTTTGCCCACCCAGAGAATTTGTCTCGCCCATGAGAAAATGAGCTAGGAAGTACGAATTCGATTTTGAGTTTTTCCTCGAGAGATATCATAGCTTGCAAACGAGCGAAGCATGGCAGTTGATCAGTGTTTGGATGCACAAATTAACACAAAAGTATTATTTAGTTTCTTCATCTGAGCCTCTGAAGAAACAATGGGTTAATTTTATTTTCTCTTGAAATGCGCCGACACAACCCAAAGTTTTGTATGATCCAAACATTTCACCTACGACTGTTTCCTCAGCTTGGGCCAATACAGAGCTGGCCTCGATGAACGTCTGAAAATAAATCGATCGAGCTACCCAGCAACAATTTCTGATGTGTAACATTAGCCTAATTGTTCAAGTTGCATCAATGCATCAGTAAGCCAGTGACTAAAATATCAACTTCAAATTGTTTCTTTTAGTAGGATGAAAATAATCGTATTTAAATTGTGAACAAATTATACAGAAAGCGATCAAAGAACAACAGAGTTTATCTGGACTCGTTATAAAATCAATGATGCACGTTACACTGCACAACGAAGCTCTTACTGTACGTACATCGTCGTGTTTGCATTGGTAAAGCATTAGAGAGAATGCAGAAACTGCGTTGCAATGATAAGATCTTTATTCTCGCAATCAACAGACTGTCATCTGCTGCTCAATGCTCATCACAGCAACATTTTATGTGATGGTAATAGATCCAAATACTTTAAAAACTTTTCACGATTCGTTAATCTCGATAGCTGTAATAGTAAAAACGTATAATAGCTGTAGTGGAAGTATTGAAGAGAGTTTCACATGTAATATATGGCTTTATTTCATATGCAAGCATGTCAGCCAATCACAGCAGTGGATTTACAGGAATTTATAGGAAGAATTGGAAGGAAAATTTTAAACACGAATTTGAACGAATCAAATTCTTAATGATTTACAGTCATTGTGTGAATGATATATGTAATCATTAAAAAAGTAACTGTAGTCTGATTATGAATATTTTAAAATGTAATATAATCTGGTGCATCCAAAATGGTCAATGTTTCTGATAATGTCTTTTTTCATACTATTTATTTTATTAATTTGACATGTTATTAATTTCTTTAATCATTTATGTATATTCTACTTTATGCTCTATGATTGATTATTTCCAGTTGGAAAATCTTTTGTGGGAGATTGAGTGGATGTATGTTCCATCAGAATTGATTACGTGATGTACCTTTGTATCAAAATGTGTCCATTTACATTTCTGCAGACATGAGATAACTCTTAATGGTTTTAAAGGTGTCAAAACCACAACACCTACATCTATTTTCCTCTATCTTTGACATTTGACTAGTCACTTGACCTAGCCGTCACATCAACTATGACATAATTAATAAGTCTGTTTGACCTTTTCATATTAGACCAAAACATAATTCGTACTTAATAAAATGTGTTATTCCTTATTCACATTTGATCGTTGACATAATCATTGCTTGTTTGCCAGGATCCCATTGCATCATAATCTAATTACAAGTACCTACTTTTTGGAATGGGATTATGTTATTCAGATTACAGGTAATCCGTTATACTAATATAAAACTAATATACCATTATTTAACAATAAAATAGGCCTGTTTTTAAAGGTTTGTACATTTTTTTTATTACTGGAACCCGATTGCTGCATTCCATAGCTTACATAGACTGATATCTAAAAGTTTCAAACGCTGCAAGGTGAAATCCATGGACAAAGTCTGTTTAATAAATACGCAAAATAATATTAAAAAGTGGCTCTGAAATGTACAATAGGAAGTATCCACCTATATGGATTTATGAAGTATATGTCATGCATTTGTGGTTATACATGCCAGTATATGTTAACTGTGTATTTACATCATATACCGCTTGTTATTATTATTACTAAAGGTGGTGTTCACATTCTCTTATCTGTTGATTTTTAGCAGAACATGTGTCTCACCTGGAGAATGTGTCTGAGGAGGAGATTAACCGTTTGTTAGGGATGGTGGTGGATGTGGAAAATCTCTTCATGTCGGTTCATAAAGAAGAAGACACGGACACCAAGCAAGTCTACTTTTATTTGTTCAAGGTAACTGGGCAATTGAGATCTGCTTCCTTCATTTTTTGAATGTGCTGGCATGCTTCAGATGAGTTCCTAAAATGTTGAGAAGCCTTTTTAATAAATGTGTTCATTTGTCAGGTGAATATTTCACATTTTTGAATGTTGTTTGTTGGATGTTTGTTTCTTTTCTTAGTTGCTGAGGAAGTGTATCCTGCAGATGGGGAAGCCTGTGGTGGAAGGCTCTCTCGGTAGCCCTCCCTTTGAAAAACCCAACATAGAACAAGTATGTATGTTGTATATGAGAAAGTGTGTGTCATAAGCAAAGCTTTCTGCCAGTCACATTCCATGTAAAATGCCCTTAAGTGTTTAGGAAGTGAGTGTTTGTCATTTTATACAGAGCTCTGCACTGAAGATCTCTCTCTCTGTCTCAGGGGGTGTTGAACTTTGTTCAGTATAAGTTCAGTCATTTGGCGCCTAAGGAGAGGCAGACAATGTATGAGCTCAGTAAGATGTTTCTGCTCTGTCTGAACTACTGGAAGCTGGAGACTCCATCACAGTTCCGTCAGAGGGCTCAGAAAGAGGATGCAGCCGCTTACAAAGTTGATTATACTAGGTGTGTGTGTGTGTTTTGAGTTAACATGTGTAAATAAGTGTTTGTTTCTTGGTTATATCAGCAGATCAGCTCTAATGTCTCCCAAATCCACTGTTAAAAAATAAATCATCCACACACCACCCACCCAAACCTAAACTTTTCTCTGATTTAGATATCCGCACCCAATCGACTCATCGAGCATATTACATGGAAATAGGCTGCTTTTAAATTCATATTTATTTAAAGTAGCCTTAATGTTCTTCTTTTGCAAAATTTCATTTGGCATTTTCTAAACACAGGCTTTACTCCCTTCAAACTTAAATTGAAATGTCACTGCAACTTCCCGAACAAGAAATTAGATCCGTTCTGCCCAAGCAGAGACTGGATATGGGCTTTATTACAGTAGTTTGTCATATACAGCAATTCACACCCCGTTACATATCATATAACTACCACTTGATTCCGCTGGCTAACCATTATAGTAAAACTCTGGCACTGGGTATATGTTTTCCTCTATTGGTTTTCTCTGAAGAGAGAGGCTATATTCATTGTTGGTGAAAACAAAAGTAAAAAGAGTGACGCTTGTTCATTGCGTTTTACCATGGGTGTTTAGTGTCTTCATTAAAATCAGTACATTAATGATTTTGTCTCTTATCCACACACAATCAATTGTAATGTTATTTTTTAACTTGGCCCACCTGACCCGTGGATTATCCGCAACGTTTGCAGATATAACTGTAAGTCACACATCACTAATACATATAAATGCTGTAACTGGTACTAAAAGTTCCACTATAATTAGTTGTAAAGAGGACAAAAGTGATCAATTCACTCATTTGAAATAAGACATGTTCATTTAATAGCATTTATTTTGTAATACAATTAGCATAATTTGAAAGCATAATTTTAAAAAAATAACAAAATTATTAAATCATTATTTACCATTTAAAGGTTTGGGCTCAGTATTTTTTTAATGTATTAAAATGCATTAAAATATTTAATGTAAAATAATTAATAAATGTAATTAAATTCTCAGTTTTTACTGTATTTTTGATCATACAAAAATGCAGCCTTAGTGAGATTTCTTTCAAAACATTTAAAATAAGTCATTATATTATTTGTGTGTATAAATCAAGACAATTACAATTTTGTGAATTAATTTTTGTGTGTGTGTTTCAGGTGGCTGTGTTACTGTCACGTTCCTCAGAGCAACGACAGCTTGCCACGGTACGAGACCTGTCAGGTGTTCGGCCGGAGTCTGCTGAAGTCCATCTTTACCGTCACCCGCAGGCAGTTACTGGAGAAGTTCAGAGTGGAGAAAGACAAGCTCCCACCAGAGAAACGCACTCTTATCCTCACACACTTCCCAAAGTAAGACCTTCGCATCAATGCGTGCTTTAAAACAGTCACTCTCACATAGTCCAATTGATTATGTGTTTGTGTGTGTGCTTGTTAGGTTTCTTTCCATGTTGGAAGAAGAAATCTATGGAGAAACTCTCCCATTTGGGAGGCAGACTTCACCATGCCAGCTTCAGAGGGGACACAACTGGGGCATCAAACAGGTGCGTGTTTAGGTGGTTGAACGGTTATGTAACAACAGCTTTCTCAAATTTAAATTGATGAAATTCAATCATGACATGTAACTTTATTCACAAATTTTAGGCTACATCACCCTAATAATGCTTTCAAATTAAGCTAACTTCAACAACCTATGGTTTTAGTTAATTGAATTAAATTAATTACTAAAAATATCAAAATAAATAAAGATAAATTAAAGTAGACTGCCACCATAATGCATTCTATGCCAATAAAAGTGACAAAAAAAATGTTTTTATTTTTTTAAAATGTTCTTGTTAAAAAAAACATTGCGTCAGATTAATGTGGCATCCATTGTCTGGCAATTTATAGTTTGATTCTCCAAAATTCAATAATTCAGACAATATTTGTGTCCCAGCTCAGCCTCTTTTCAATGGTCTGTTTTAGGCCCCGTTTACACGATGGGAAAACACAGATATTTTTCTGCGTGTTGCCCTCTCATTTACACGAAAACGCCATTTTTATCACTGAAAACTATTATTTCTAAAAACTCCGGGCAAAGTGGAGATTTCTGAAAACGCCGGTTATGTGTTGCCGTGTAACTGGGAGAAATGGCGTTTTAGGTTCTCTCTTGTTGATTCTGAGGATTCTGATTGGCTTGCATGGCTTTATCCTTAACCCCCACACTGTCACAAATAGGTTTGTTATAGTTATGATGGCGCTCGACTGCGTGTTTATGCGGGTGTGTGAACGATGTTATTTTTGAAAACGGAGAGGAGGAAAATATTCGTTTTGTGTAAACGTGGCCTTAATATTCAATTTGGCATGCTACTCTGTATTAATGCACAGTTGTTATGGAGTCATAAAGCAATTCTCACAGCACAAAATAGTAAAACAATTTGTGCAGACAGAAAACTGTAATGCTTCTGCTGGTGCATTAGCCACCATAGAGACTTGGCTTGAAATGCTTTTTTTAGACTGTTGCTTCAAACCCCTTCTCTTACTGTCTTAGTACTGAGTCCCGTCTCAGTGTCTGGCTCTCCTCTCAGTAAGGGCAGCAGCGGTTCTGCTCTAGGTGTTACGGGTTTGGACATTGCTTCCTCTGAACCAATAACCGGTAAGAAGATCAAGTTGCAGATTCATTTACTTTGCGCTGTACTGTGCTCTGTTCATTTGTATTACAATTTTACATACACACTTATACTGTATGCAGAAGACCAGGGTTTTCAACTCTGGCACTCGAGGTCCATTTTCCTGTAGAGTTCAGTTTCAACTCGAATCAAACACATGAACAAGCTAATCAAGGTTGGAGGTAAACTCTGCAGGGAAGTGCATCTCAAGGGTCAGAGTTGAGAACAATGATTGTCCGTCTCTTGTAACAGTGTGTAATGCATTGTCTCTCAGGAGAGAAACGTAAGCTTCCTGAGGCACTGACTCTGGAGGACGCCAAGCGGATCCGAGTGATGGGTGACATCCCAATGGAACTGGTCAATGAAGTCATGAAAACCATCACAGACCCTGCTGCCATGCTGGGGCCAGAGGTCAGAGTTTATCACACCCGTATGATAGCCTTAATAATGTAGCATGAGGATTTTCGGTTTTGCATTTACAGTTAAATAGTAAAATGTAATCTTCTGGTCTGTTTTCTGGTTTCCCAGACTAGTCTGTTGTCTGCAAACGCGGCCCGCGATGAGACGGCTCGTCTGGAGGAGAGGAGAGGCATCATTGAGTTCCATGTGATTGGTAACTCTCTCTCTCAGAAGTCCAATAAGAAGATTCTAATGTGGCTCGTGGGCTTGCAAAATGTTTTCTCCCATCAACTTCCCCGCATGCCCAAAGAGTACATCACACGTCTTGTGTTTGACCCGTAAGTTTGCAGTGACCGCTTCCTTTTCCCAAAGAGCCCACTACTTACCTAAATCTTTAGCTGTTGTCAGGTTTTGTGTCTCGCTAGCTTCCTCAGCCTCTATTGATTTTGCTCCCTCTGTTTGATCACAGGAAGCACAAGACCTTGGCTCTGATTAAAGATGGCCGTGTGATTGGAGGAATCTGCTTCAGGATGTTCCCCACTCAGGGATTCACAGAGATCGTCTTCTGTGCGGTCACCTCCAACGAGCAGGTCAAGGTACGGAGACGCACTCAATGGAGGCTCAATGACTCTAAACCAGTGGCTCTCAACCAGGGGACAGGAAGGCTTATAAGAATTTAAATTAATAAATTATTGTAAATATATATTAAATTATTGAACTCTAAATTAAAATACTCAAAATTACGTTTTGCCCTTTTTTAAAAAATTGAAGAACATGCAGTTCTTGCAAAATGAATCTTGGTTAATTAATGTATCAATACTCTATTAAAAAAATTCTAAAGTTCTAAAAAAAACAAAAAAAAAAACCTTACCTGTTGAGTAATAATAAAAAAAAATTTTAAGTCTTCGAAATATTTCGAGATTAAAGTCCAAATATTTCGAGATTAAAGTCGACATTAGGAGTGTCTTCCGTAGAAAATCTTCTGTGCGTGTGCTTGCCGTTGTTTCACATTCATTATTGCCGCACAGGCATTCATAATACGTCCACTGACACAGAGTGAGTATCTCCAATTTATTACACACAAAAAAGTACGGATTATTTTTTTACGTTGCAATAATCCAATGCAATAATAGGGAGAAAAATAAAAATGAGTAAAATAAAGAAACAATCATTAGTCAGACAATCCTCAAGAACCTTGTTACAAGGATTTTGCTTCATATAAGTTGTCCTCTCCCCTACAAAGAGACAAAGTGACTCTAAATTAGGAATGTTTGAATAATAATAATAGTTTCAAAGTGAAAGTTTGTATATATAAATAAAAAAAACTATTAAAATAAAAAATAGATAATATTAAAAATTATAATACTATGCAACAAAATGCTGGTATAAGTGACTTCATAAAGTCAAAAACTTACAGAAAAGCACAGGTTTCCCATACATATATTCATATTGAACAAAACACTACTGACAGACACATTAAGGATACTGCTGATACATTTACTTTGAACAGTGAAACACAAGGGATCAAACACCCAGGGAGCCCTTACCAATGCACAAAAAGGGCTCTATAAACGTAGACCATTGGTTTGGGAAGTTCTGAACATTACCACTAAGCACAGCAGCCATTCCAGTGTCGGTGTCATTGCTTTCATTTTGAAAGGATGTTTTAAAAGAAAAAGACTAGGATCCTTTATTAGTTTTATCTGAATAATTCTGATTTCTGAAGCAATAGAATTCCAAAATTTGGAAATATGCTTGTTCTAATTATTTTAGTTGCCTATTAAACCTAGCATTGTATATTATGAATATTGTTGGCTCTGACAAATTTCTTTTGTTCCTCTTTTCTAAGTTGCTTTGGATAAAAGTGTCTGCTTAAATGTAAATGTAAACCGCATTGAGCTAATTAAAATCTGCTTGCTGTCAAAATATCTCGTATCGTAAAATACTTTGATACTTCAATCCCAGAACGCATTGCAATACGCTTACTGATTCTGTTTCAGATGGAGTCAAGGGATATGTTTTTAATCACAGAAATTAAATATATTATATTAAAAGGATAGTTCACCCAAAAACGAAAATTCTGTTAATATTTACTTAACCTCATGCTGTTTCAAATTTGTAAGACATTTGTTCATCTTTGGAACACAAATGAAGATGTTTTTGATGAAATCTGAGAGAGAAAATCCTCCATAGACAGCCACACAACTACCACTTTGACGCTTCAAAAAGTTCATTAAGAGATTGTAAAAATAATCCAAATGAATTGAGTGGTTTAGTCCAAATTTTCGGAAGAGACACAATCGCTTTATTTTTGCTCAGATCTTATGATCTTTTTATGAACTTTTGTAGTGTAGCTGTCAATGGAGGGACATAAATTGCTCCGATTTAATTTAAAAGGCGACATGACATGAGGATAAGTAATTAATGACAATTGTATTTTTTGGGTGAACTATCCCTTTATGTTGTAAGTTAAATAAATAGTCCGTTTGCTGTGAGTTGAATTGATGTCTTTCACTTGATTTCTTGATCATCTTTTTGTGTTCATGTTTAGGGCTACGGCACACACCTGATGAATCATCTTAAGGAGTACCACATCAAGCACGGCATTCTGTACTTTCTCACTTATGCTGACGATACGCAATCGGCTACTTCAAGAAACAGGTACAGCTCCAGACAGTACCGACTCCATCAGCCTCACTTGTAATTTCCTGTTTTTCCATTGCACAACTATATCTGTTGACCCCACTTTTTGTCGGTAGGGCTTCTCCAAAGACATCAAAGTACCGAAGAGCCGCTACCTTGGTTACATCAAAGACTACGAGGGAGCCACACTGATGGAGTGCGAACTCAATCCCAGAATACCCTACACCGAACTCTCACACATCATAAAGAGACAGAAAGAGGTGAGAGTGCACACATTTCCCCCTGCTTGAGGGGAATTACATCGTGTTGGGAAATCTTACAGGGTTCCCGCGGATCCTTAAGAGGTCTTAAATTCGGCCTTATATGGTCGAATTTATTTTAAAATTATGGCCTTATATGGCCGAATTTATTTTTACAATGTAAGGCCATTAATAGTCTTATAAAGTCTAATTTTTACTTATGAAAGGTTAGATTACTTAAATTTTAGATGACAGTTAGAATTTCAGTCAGACATATATCTGAAATGCTTTCCAAATCAAATCAAATCAAATACAAATTATTTTTTATTATTCTATCCAGAAATGTTGTAGCACGTTCATCTGCCAGTCGTGGGTCTTTCATGCGAGACACTCATGTGCAATTTGAATGTAATGATGCATTTAAAAGTTTATTGCTATAAACGTATAGCAATACAGAAGTTTACAAAAGTTCACAATGCTGCTGCAGATGCAATATAATAATGTAGACAACACTGAATAAAGACATTTTCCTCAGGTTAGATACTGCTAATTTTTAATCACTCAAACCTTTATCTAACCTCTCTACACAACAGCCGGACTCGCGCATCCTCCATGACTGTAGTTTAAAGGGGTCATATAATGCCATTTTCATAAAAGTTAATTTGATTCTTTAGGGTCTAAATGAAAAGTTTGTAATATACTTGAATTAAAATTCTCATTAGTTTTGTAAGAAAACACCAATTTTACCTGGTCAAAAACTGCTCTGTTTTCAGCACGCCATTTCAGTGCATATGCCTTTAAAGCAGGGTTTCTCAAACTCTGTCCTGGAGGGCCATTGTCCTGCAGAGTTTAGCTCCAACCCTGATCAAACACACCTGAGCAAGCTAATCAAGGTCTTTGGGATCACTAGAAACTCACAGCTAGGTGTGTTTGATCAGGGTTGGAGCTAAACTCTGCAGAAAAGTGGCCCTCCAGGACTTAGTTTGAGAAACCCTGCTTTAAATGATAATGAGCTTCGCTCACTCCCGCCCCTCTGTTCTATGGGGCGTTTTGACACAACACATGTGGAGTGTTGCCTTGACAAAAGTTTGGGGTATATTTTGGAGAGAGAATGGGAGCGGGAGTCTAAGACACATCTGTGCAACTGTATCAATTTGAACCGGAGACTCGCCTCAGCACGGCTCGGTTCGCTTCAGCTCGGGTTTGCTTTTCTACTGCAGTTAGTACCACTTCAAAGTGGGTGGGATTATAGCAGTGCTCTCAGATTTCTGATTGCTTTAAAAAAAAAAAACTTTAGGAGGCAAAATATTTTTTCAGTGATTATGTAAATTGCACTGCGCAAGTAATGCTATAGTATACTATCCGGATAGCTTATACGTCTGCACTTCGTCCAGTAAAAGGTAGCCATTTTTTTTTTTTTTGGAAGTTTTCTTTCTTTCATTTTTCTTCAAGCAAGTAGTTTTAAAACAGGTGCTACAGTGGTGGCTGTTACTGGCTATTTAAATCTAGCCGATTTGTTGTCTCGCAAATACAATGAAACTGGTAGTGATGATTCTGTCTGACCAATCAGTGATCTGCAGTATGGTCACGTCACATTTTAGCATCGGTACAGTAAGCTTGGAACCTCGACAGAGGGGTACCATTTAAAGCAAGCCGTACCGTACCATGCTGTGGAAAAGCACCACAAGTGACCCATACCGAGACGAGCCGTACTTTACTATGCAGTGAAAAAGAGCTAAAGCATGCCGTACAGATCTGTGCCGTACTGTACCATGCAGTGGAAAGTGCCATATGATGACCGCTCGCTCAGGGCGGGTCTTTGTTGAAACCGTGCTGTCAATCAACAATTGTGGGAGGGGCGTCCTTTTATTGACGTCACAAAAACAAACGGCTCAATTGCATGTACCATTATGACCCCTTACATATCTGCACTTCGAATAGTAGACCATTGGGTCTCTTGGAACACTCATTTCAACATACTATGATTTGGAACATACTAATTCTATTTTTGAAATACTATTTAGGACGGATAGTATGCGAATTGGGACGCAGCATGAGACTTCCCGACGCCTACTGATGGTTTTAGTTTCAAATTTAAAGTATGCTTTAATTAAAACGTTAAAATTAGAAATCATTTCATATTTAAATATTGAATATTGATTAAAAAAACAACTATTTTCTCATAGCTTTATTTATGCAATTGTAAATGGAGTGTAAATGTATAAATGCCACTTCTGATACCTCTTCTGTCTCCTCTGCACTGTAAAGATTGATTTTGACTGAATGATTTAATTTGACTGATAGCAGTGGTACTGTATAATTATTGTAGAATTAAGTATTATTGTATAAATAAAGGTGATGCATAACTCTAAATAATTTTAGGAAAATGTCCATATATAGGTGAAAATCCCCTGGAAAATCAATTTAAGGTTGCAAATATTGCCCTTTAATAAAAATATTAATTTCTGTCACTGCTGTGAACTGACCACTGCATAGAATATGAAAATATGAATATCTTCGTGAGTCAGCTGTCAACAACAGGCCTAAACCAGCCATGCACCAGCACAAAAATACAATCAGTGTTGAAATATCAAGATACATTTTTGTCAATATTGCACACCCCTAATGTTCAGTATTACTTTTGATTTCTTTAGGTCTTAAAAAGCTTCAAATTGGACTTTAAAAAGTGTGCAGGACCCTGTTTTATAGTTTTGTATTCGTTTTTTGGAGGAGGATTTTGAAAATATTGGAAATTGTCTGGACATGTTAACCATTTGTCAATTTCAGACAGTCTTTCTTACAGTGTAATGACTTCCAGTCATATGGGTTTGTTGTCGTCTGCAATAGATAATCAAGAAACTGATTGAGAGGAAACAGAATCAGATCAGGAAAGTGTATCCTGGTCTCACCTGCTTTAAAGAGGTGTGCGGCAGATTCCTGTGGAGAGTATACCAGGCATCAGTAAGTTTGTGCTCATCTCACACTAGTGGCTTTAATGCACCTTTCATTCACACATACTCTCTCCCTCCTTTTTCCTCTTAAGGAGAGACTGGTTGGAAACCTAGTGCCAAGGAGAAAAGGTCAGAGGAGAATTTATGCATATTTATTCTGAAATCTGAGACCATCTGTGAGTCTATATTAAACCATCTCACTGATGATTTTACAGTGATATCAAGTTGTGCACACTTAGGGTCCGTAAGATTTTATTGAGGGAATTGATACTTTTTCAGCAAGGATGCATTAAATTACTCAAAAGTGACAGTAGAGAAAGACATTCATAATGTTTTTCAAAAGATTTAGATTTCAAATAAATGCTGTTCTTTTGAACTTTCTCTTCATCAAAGAATCCTGACATTTTTTATCACTGTTTCCACAAAAATATTAAGCATCACAACTAATTTCAACATTGATAATAATAATAAATGTTTCTGGAGCAGCAAATGATCATGTAAGAATGATTTCTGATGGATCATGTGACACTGAAGACTGGAGTAATGATGCTGAAATTCTGCTTTGCCATCACAGGAATAAATTACATAATAAAATATATTCAAATAAAAAACACTTATTTAATATTTTACAATATCACTGAAACTTACTGTATTATTTAACAAATAAATGCAGCTTCGGAAAGCATAAGAAACCTCTTTCAAAAACACTTTTTAATGGTAGTGAATGTGTACACAGGGATTTTCCCCCAATATTTTTAATTGCAATGAAAACTGTGTTTACTTATAAGAGTATGTTTTAATGTGAAATTTTATACCTGGTGTAATGTATATGAGATGAGCCGGTCTCGTTACAGTTCCTAGTAAAGTTACCAACCACCAGCGAGTAACTGAGACTGGTCAAAAGCAAGTAATGTTACAAGTACTATTATTTTCAGTTCCCTGCGTGTATCCATCATTCTCTCTTATTTGATCTCTGCAGTAAAGAGCTGAAAGATCCAGATCTGCTTTACAACATGTTAAAGAATCTTCTCGCACAGATTAAAGTAAGAGGCCTGTTGTCACACGCACATTCATCTAAATGCATTAACAACACAATATTCTGTTACATTCTCACCATCTCATTTGTGTGTTAACAGACACATCCAGACTCCTGGCCTTTCATGGAGCCGGTGAAGAAATCTGAAGCTCCTGACTATTATGAGGTCATCCGTTTCCCCATTGGTGGGTACTGATGTGATCTGCATATACAGTAATAATATTTCAAGCCGCTATTGAATTAGTCAGACTAGCTGGACAGACAATATTATGCAGTTAACATGTATAGTTTTAACTAAATCAAATTGCATCCAATTAAATAAACCTCTCTTCCTTAGACTTGAAAACCATGACGGAGCGTCTGAAGAACCGGTATTATGTGACTAAAAAGCTCTTTATCGCCGACCTGCAGCGAGTGATCACGAACTGCAGAGAGTACAACCCTCCAGACAGCGAGTACTGCAAGTGTGCCAACACACTGGAGAAGTTTTTCTACTTCAAACTGAAAGAGGCCGGGCTCATTGACAAGTAACTGGCATCTAGCCTAGAACAAGGGACCAGTTAGAAAATATAGAGTGTGATGATCACATACACACACACACACGTTTCATTTGGATGAACAACATCCAAACCTGTCAAAAGTTGCTGCTTTCTGTTACTTTTCCCTTATACAATATAGTTATAAAACTCAAGGTTATATTAATGTGTAGGACTCGGCCATGCCAGTGCATTAAGGCAAAATGGAAACTGAAAGTGTTTGATGTGGGCGTTAGCTTGTGGGTGTTAGCTTAGACAGAAATCACCATTAGCAGTTCAGTTCTTCTTTCCCTTCCTCCGCCATAAAACCAATGACTCATGCACACACTGCAAGCTGTCCCTCTACATACACAAACATTCAGTTGTGTAACTTAAAGTAATATCCTGTGATTTTCCATTTTGACCTGAGATGCTGCAGCCAAAGATGGACAATATTCGGCCTCTAGTGATGTCACTGCGGTGTCATACTTTTTTTGTTGAGTTCTGTCAATGGCTTTTATTGGAAAAGATGCCTCATTCCATGACAGATCACTTCAAACAACAATAGTCAAATGGTTTTTTTTTTCTCCTGGGAAATTACTTCTGTCCATTTTGCTTTGTCAGTTGCCTTTGTGAAGTGTTTATCTTTGTTCACAAACCAATATTTGCTGTCTTTGGAAGCTTTCAGTGTGTCATGACCCCAGGCGTAAGCATTCAGTTTTTGCAACCTGCTGTTTACACCCATTTGGGACCATGAACAACTATTTCCATTTCAATCGTAGCTGCAAAACACCTTTTCCGCGAACTACTGCACAAATCTCTATATCCAAATATGTATGTGATTTCTGTCACACCGCATGTTCTCTGCTAGTTTAACGCTCACACACATGAGACAGGACAGCTGGGTTATTGTCTCGTGATGGGCATTTACTTGAAACATGACTTTAACAAACTGCTGCAATGTTGATGTATTTCAGGGTTCTTTATTTTTGGATTTACTGTGGGTCACTGATGACCCCTTTCATGAACAGGACAGATGGGCGTGATTAGAAAGCGTTTGTATATGGTTACATTTGGATGATGCATGTAAATTGCAATCAATTCTGTGTACTATAATTCCGTTCTTTTTTTAAATAAACAAATTTATCTAAGTTTGCCTTACTGAGAAGTGATGCTTATTTGAGCCTTTAAAATTCGGAATCACGTAAATAGAAATTATAGAATCGTGTAATTAAACAGAAAATAATAACCGAGTCTGTGGTTGGCTTATATGTATAGTTTATATAGTGACGTTTTTATTTTGAAGAAAAAAAAACTTTTTATTCAGGGTGGACACATTAAATTTATCAAAATGGAGCGTAAAAGCATTAATAATGTTACAAAAGACAAAAATAAATCCTTCAAATAAATGTTGTTCTTTTGAATAATGAATATGTTGTTTAAAAATGCATCATAGTTTTCATAAAAATATTTAGCGGTGCAACCGTTTCCAACATAGATTATAATCAGAAATGTTTTTTTGAGCAGTAAATTAGCATTAGAATTATTTCTGAAGGATCATGTGACACTAAAGACTGGAGTAATGATGCTGAAAATTAATTACTGAAATTAATCATCCTGAGTTTGCAAACTGTCATATTTTGCAATACAATCACTGATACAATTTCATTAAGTTTAACAATGTATATTTATTTACTTAATTTTTAAATCTTTTTTTAACCTTAATTAGGAAAAAATTTGAGATTTTTTTTAGTAAATGTGCTTAAATTTAAGGGGTTCAACCTTTAAAATATAGTATCTAGTAACAAAGAGTATCTAGAATCGTCACACAGTATTGTTTCAGTTTCCATAATGTGTTTGGATGATTAAGAGGCAAATGACAGACAGTTTCTTAAGTTTTCATTTCCTTACATCACTGACTGCAAAATAGGGCCCCATCAAGGTTTCTCCATTACTTTCCTAGTGCAGCGTCTGCCTATGACTCTCCTCACATTTACAAAACTCAAATTCTGTTTTAGATGTCCACATTGCTGGTGTCCAAGAGACAATCAAAGGACAAAAGCACCCAAAAGCTATTAAAAAAAAATTATATAAAATTATAAAAACATTTCTCAGCCTACAGACACCTGCTGTCATTGAATTTAGCCCTCTTTTGTTGTATGTCATTTGTCTCCTCTCCTGGGCCCTTTCTCTGTTTTTGGTTTCGTTTTTCTGCTCAGCAGGCTCATAAAGGGACGGTTTAAAGAGCAAAGCTCTCCAAAGTAGCATAGACTTCTTGCCACCACAGTGATGGCAGCACCGGGTGAGTCGTGAATCTACTGACACTTCAGAAATGTCTTTGATCTTATTTCTAGATTTCTAATTTCTAACTTTGTTTTTTGTTGTTGTTTTTTTTTTCACTTTCCATACCTGTAATAATACTGTATATAATAATGCATACTGTAATAATAACTGGAATCCAGATATCCTTTTTACCAGAAAGTAACAGGTAAATTCAACAGCACTTGACTTGACTTGATGCATTTTTGTGCCTGAATCAGCATGAACTGTGTCAGTCATTGTATAACAAAACTTTATGAATTGAGTATCTTGTAAACAAAGAGTTCTTTATTGAATTGAGTCAATAACCCTAGGGTTCTATATAAAACCCCTTTGAAGAGTGTACATAAACACTAACCATTTTTGCATAAAAGTAAATGGCTTCCACTGTGTTTTGGTGAATGTAGATGGAGATTGCTCTTAGATCATACCAGGAGGAAGTTGTGCAGACGGCTCTAAAGGGGAGAACAGCATCATCTGGCTTCCCACTGGTGGAGGAAAAACCCGAGCTGCTGTTTATGTTGCCAAGAAACACCTGGAGACTACAGCCAATGCCAAGGTGGCAGTGCTCGTCAACAAGGTGAAGCCAGATCACTGCTCAATTACACTGGGTCTCTGCATAATATTGTTTGTATCATTTTCTTTGGATTTGCATGCTGAGTTTATATTTTCATTGTTCCCAGGTGCACCTGGTAGACCAGCACTTTAACAAAGAATTCAACATTCATCTTGGGAAGCCATTCAAGATAAAGCCCTTCAGTGGGACAGCTGGGACAAGGAATTATTTGGGTGTCTGGTCAAGGACTCAGACCTGGTCATCTGCACGGCTCAGATTTTGGAGAACGCCCTGAACAGCACGGAGGAGGGAAAACACGTAGATCTCACAGGTAACTGATGATTTTGTAAGACACAGCAAATAGTACATAAATGTAAAAAGTGTCTCTTTACGTGAATACTGTCACATACTATTATCCAATTGGGCTCTATGCACTGACGGTATTTCCGAAGATGGTCTGAGGATGCTCGATAACTTCCACCGATCGTAGAGTCCAATGCAATACCGATAATTTATATTGGTTTTTATACTCTATGGCTTTAAAGAAACATTAGTCACAAAACATACATCCCTCATTTTGTTTATGCTTCTTTTTTATTATATTAAATAAACATAACTATAAAATTACATCTAAACATATTAAAGTTTCGTTTCAAAGGCGGGAGGACAGTAAATTTTGAAGACTCTGCCAAAATCCTGTTTTCCTCCTCTTAATCTCCCCAACCGGAAACTGAAGAGCATCCTTGCATCAAATGCGGAACTTATGCGTGCATTATGCCTATAGAGCATTAGCCTAGCTGTACACCACCCCATTGAACAGGTCTTGTCTTGACTGGATCAAAAAAATCTTTGTAGTTTTCATTGTTTTGACTTATGCCTGGTTCAGATTACACGTTTTTAGCCCGATTTTGGCACGATCCATTTGACGTAGGGTGTCGTGAGGATTCGTAAACGACAACGGGCTTCGGGACGCAAGATTCGAATCGTATCATCTCGTATAGTGTGTCATAGTGGGAGACAGCCTACGTCTCGCTCTGCGATGCTTCACGACATCACGACACAAAGACTAGCATGTTTAATTTTTTTAATGGTCGTTCATGACGGTTTCGTCACATCTATGAGGTTGACCAATAGGAGCGCATCTTTTCTGTACACAACTTTCAAAAATGGCTAAACGAAAGAGAGACTATGGTGCTAACGTTAAAACTAAAAGTAAAAATATATAAGAAAACAATAGTTTACCTCAAGTTCTCTTCGGAGGATTAACAGCCCATACTATCCTCTTCGAGCAGGGTTCTCAAGTCTCACGCAATGGCCGTGAGACATACGCAATTCAACCAGTCCACACGCTCACACGCCACACTGTGTATTTCTCACGCTGAAAAGGCAATGACGAACAATCCAGGAACGTGTCCATTGTCAGGTTTTCTTTCTTTATTTTACTTTTTTCTGAACACAGGACAGCCAATACAACACTCACCGCATCATCCATTGTTTGTTTACGTTCGTTTCCGGAAGTCACTCGCTACTAGTTTCGCCTTCTCGATGACATCACGTGCCGTTAAAGACGGCATGCGATGACTGGTCAGGAAGCAACGTGTAGTCTGACATTGTGTCTTGTCCACGACACGACAAGATTTTAGTATTCAAAATCGCGTAATCTGACACAGTGACTATCGTAACAGACAAAAAAAACGTGCTAATCTGAACCAGGCATTAGGCTATGTTTATACGGAAACTATTCTGAAGAGAAAACGCGAAAGTGGCGTTGTGTTATCAATTTTTATTCTGCGTTTAGACAAGCGCTTTGGGTGTGAAATCAGGCGGCTAAGAGTGCATACTACAACAACACCAAGCCCGCGGGCCTGCGTACAACCTTTACAGTCAAGCAGACTTTTGCGTTTTACCCTTTACACGGGAACGCAGCGGTGTGTCACTTTTATACGTTTTCAAGCCCCAAAAACGCGTCGCTGTGTGAACGAAGGCACATCCGGAAAAATACTTTTACGTTTTCACTCCGGAAATTTTTACGGTTCTCGTGTGAACAGGGCCTTTCCCGTGTAAAGGGTAAAACGCAAAAGTCTGCTTGACTGTGAAGGTTGTACGCAGACGCGCAGGCTTGGTGGTGTTGTAGTATGCACTTTTAGCCGCCTGGAGTGCATACTACATTGAATTTCACAGACTTTTGCGTCACCATCTGCACGCGGATTTCACACCCAGAACGCTCGTCTAAATGCAGAATAAAAAGTGATAACACAACGTCACTTTCGCGTTTCTCTTCAGAATCGTTTCCGTGTAAACATAGCCTAACATGCAGTCAAACGTGACTGAGGGATTCTATTCAGGGGGTTGAATAATTTTGAGACTGCAGAAATGATTAAAATTTTAACTTGGGGAAACGACTTGAAACATTTGTTTTTATTAGCTGAAACAGCTGTCAATTTTGCCAATATACCTGATTTGCAATAGGGGTTGAATAATTTCTGATTACAACTGTAAATGTGTTGTTACTTGCAAAAAAATAAGTCTCTAAATAAATTGTTTCTATTTAGACTTCACCCTGTTGATCATAGATGAATGTCACCACACGCAAAAGGAAAATGTCTATAACAAGATTATGGGCCGCTATGTGGAGAAGAAACTGAGAAAGAAGGGAAGCTGCCGCAGGTTTTGGGCCTCACGGCATTCACCTGGTACAGGAGGAAATAAGTCACTGGATAAAGCTGTGGAACATGTCTTGCAGGTGTGTGTGTGCATGTGCAGATTACATACCGAAAATATAGTAAAGTAAAATATAGTAAAATAAATATGGTAAAATAAAGTCATAGTAAATATTTTGTAAATATTCAATTCAGATGGTGGCACAGCCCTAGTGCACGTTAATACAAAAACTAATAGAAGTGTTTTGCTTTATGAATTAATGGTAACACTTTACAATAATGTTTTCGATTGTTCGTTACAACTTTTATACATCTTTAATAATGATAATCTCAACATGTGCTAATATATTTTAGGATGACAATGTGTATCTGTTAAAATGAATACATTTTTATAAACTAACATTAACAAAGGTTAAAAAAACATTTGTAAATGTATTTATTGCTCATTGTTCATGTTATTTGATGCATTAACAAATGAGACCTTATTGTAAAGTGTTACTTAACCAAATTCTTACTCTTTCTCTCTCATTTTCAGATCTGTGCCAATCTGGATTCAGTAATTGTGTCCACCAAGAATTATACACCAGTGCTCAAGAAAGTTGTCCCTAGACCCAAAAAGCAATATGACATTGTTGAAAAAAGAGCTCTGGTACTGTTCTCCATTCGCTTCCAGACTGAACCTCAGTCATAATGCCATTCCTACTGCACAACTGCTTGAACGTTCAATGACCGAAATATGTGTATGTTCGTTGTGTCAACAGGATCCATTTGGGGACCACTTGAAGTTAATGATGTCAATGATTCATGAGTTCATGCCATCAAACGGTGAAGCCGCAGCCTGCGGGATATGGGCACACAGGAATATGAAGCTGATGTGGTGGAACTAGAGAAAAAGGTTAGATGTCATTGCAACTACAACTTTCGAGTTGTACATTCCAAATCCCCTGCAAAAAAATGACTTGATTTGATGGTATGTTTTTGGATCAGGTGTAACAGAAGAGAACAGACTTGATCGCTCAGTGTGCACTGCATCTGCGGAAATCAACGATGCTCTTCTCTCATTAATGACACCGTTCGCATGGTGGATGCGTTCAATGTTCTGGACGAGTTCTACAATTCAAGGAAAAACAAATTGCTGGATGGAACAGACTTCTTACTCCAGGGACTTTTTGAAGGTGTGGATTTTTTACTAAAAGATGCTCTTAAAGGGGCAGTTCATACAAAAACATCGTCATTTACTTTATTCACCAAACCTGTATACCTTGTATCTTCCCTTCTGTCATACAATTAAAACATTTTAAAGGGATAGTTCACTTTGAAATTAATTTTTATTATGTTTTAGCTTACCTCAAGGGCATCCAAAATGTAGGTGTCTTTGTTTCCACAGTATTTTCAATTTTGACATTTTTCTGGTACAACCTGCTCTTGTCTGTCAGTAATATAATACAGGTTTAGGGGGTCTCCACCTCAAAGAGCATGCACAGAGAAGTCAAAAATTAAACATGATTTAATGACTTGTAAATGTAAGTACACATTGATGGCCTAAGACATCGAACGAGCGTTTTTTTGTGAGAAAACGAACAGTATTTATATCGCTTTTACCTCTTGTAATCACAGTGATGCCCAAGTGATCCTGAATCAGTTGTGCAATGTCCAACTGAACCGAACTGAAATCAGTTCAATGTTACGGCGGAAGTGATCGCTTGCATGTGATGTCACTCAATATTTACTCGGAGATTTCGGAAGTTTTACCTTTTACTAAACATATTTAGCATATACCGAAATCGTCTTCCATTGCGATTTCCTGTAGATCTAAATATGTTTAGTGAAAGGTAAAACTTCCGAAATCTCTGTATAAACAGAGTGATGTAGGCGCACAAGCGATCACGTCGGCGCATGCGCAGGCCGAAACGCCCATGCCGTCAGATCAGTTTGAGATCTCTGTGGTAGCACCGAGGTAAACACGATATAAATACTGTTCGTTTTCTCACACAAACCACTCGTTTTCGTGTCTTAGGTCATCAATGTGTACTTACATTTACGAGTCATTAAATCATATTTAATTTTGACTTCTCTGTGCATGCTCTTTGAGGTGGATCCCATAGACCTGCATTATATGACTGACAGACAACACTGGTTTGACCGAAAAATGTCAAAATTGAAAATACTGTGGAAACAAAGACATCTACATCTTGGATGCCCTGGAGGTAAGCTAAATCTTATCAAAAATTAATTTCAAAGTGAACTATCCCTTTAATTGTGGGACTGTTGATTTTCAATAAGGACAAAGATATATCCATACCAAATCGTTATGGGCCAGTGTTATACTTTTTGTATCGCATTAGTCAGTATTGGATATATATTTGCTGAAATTGTAAATTTACTTATGCCTCCTCATTACCCCTATTTTTACACTGACTATTAGTCTATAAAAAAAACATAAAAAGTCTATAAAAATACTAATAACTTAACACTATTAAATGTAATCTTTAGCCAATCTCAAAGTGGATAACTACTATTTTATATTGTAAGTTATAATGTTGTGATGTTCAAATTCACAAGTAGAATTTAAAACTATTGTTTGTATTGTTTTGTTTCATTTTTAATTTATTTAGATAAAATAGCATGACATTTATATATATATATATATATATATATATATATATATATATATATATATATATATATGGGTAATTTCCATAATATGGATATAATTATTGGCCAAAAACAGCACCATAAATGCAGTCCACATGATTTGTGCACCATATTCCAAGTCAAAATTAAAGTTCACTGATTATATTGCTTTCTGCTTAAATCTCAATTATATTTGTGCATATTCAAACTTTCCCTTTATTTGTATTATTAATTTGTCTGTGTTAACTCCAAAATTGATTGGCTAAGATTGAAAAGCTGATTTTTCTGCTCTTTTCTACTCGAGAGAACCGCGTGAGCTAAAACAACTGGCATTGGATGCCCACTATGAAAACCCCAAACTGGCCCAGTTGCAACTGGTGCTGCTGGAAGAGTTTAGAAAAAACGCCTCGCGGTATACTCTTTCTGAAGACTGCAGGGGCACACATTGTCTGTATGACTGGGTGAACTCCAACCATGAGCTGCTGAAGGTCAAAATCAATGCTGCCATTCTCACTGGAAACGGATACTGGTGCCGACCACATGAACCAGGTACAGCAAGAAAACATCTCAAATGGTTTCCCTAAATCTTCTAAAGCAGTTGTTGGTTCGTGTTTAGTTAGAGAAACATGTAGTATCTACAGAAGGGAATACAGACTAATTATGAATCTGCTAATAACGTTCTCTACTTAGTATACTGTATGTGTCTGTTTTTAATTTGTTCTTAGAAGGGACAGAAGAAGACCATCGATGATTTAGAGAAGGAAAACACAACCTCCTCATCTCTACCAGTGTGGCCGAGGAGGACTTGATATTCCAGAATGCAACTTAGCTTGTACGTTACGGCCTGTTGACCAATGAGATCGCTCAGCAGCAGGCCAGTGGGCGGGGCTCGAGCTGAGAACAGCGTCTACTCAGTGGTGGCTGAAGAAGGCGGGCGTGAAATGCGCAGGGAAGTCACCAATGAGTATCTGGAAAGTCTGACCTCAAAAGCTATTGACCAAGTGCAGAGAATGAGTCCCAGGGAGTTCAGAATCAAGGTTTGCAAGTCTTTGCTGGTCATATAATAGAAAAAGTCAAAGTATTCAAATTTCATTGCCTAAAAAACGTTTTCTCTTTCTGCTTGTCAGATATCTAGACTCCAACAGATGTCTATTCTGATTCGGCTTGAAGCTGAGAAGAAAAAGGATGCGAGGAAGCAGCAGCTACAGTCCTGCTCAGGTCCAGCTTCATTGCAGAGGATGTTTCCTTTGTGTCTGCAGTGGAGAAGATATAAAAACGATTGAGAGTTTCACACCGTGTCAATATCAACCCTGAGTTTAAGTGAGTTAGTCCTCAGTACATCACTGTCAATATCACAAACATAATCATTCTGGAAAATGTAGAACAATGATGAATATTTTAATGACACACTGTACACAAGCTTGCAAAGACGTGTCAAATGCTCACCAAAGTGCCATTTATTTGATCAGAAATACAGTATAAATAGTAATACTGTAAAATTGTTACAATTTAAATTAACTTTTGTATTTAAATATATTTTAAAATGTAATGTATTCCTGTGATATCAAAGCTGAATTTTCAGCATCATTATCCCAGTCTTTCGGTGTCACATGATCCTTCAGAAATCATTCTAATATGATGATTTGATGCTCAAAATACTTTCTTATTATTATCAATCTTCAGAACAGTTTTTTTGTGGAAACCGCTATTAATTTTTTCAGGATAATTAGAAAAAGTTCACAATAACATAATTTACATAATTCCGACTATGATTATAAACGAGCATGTTTGTGTTTGTCTATTTCATAGGAGGTTTTATAACACTGGTGGGCAAGTGGTTCTGGAGAGGACTTTTGAAGATTGGGAGCCTGGACGGGTTATCAGCTGCAGTAAATGTGGACAGGTTAAACAAAAAGAAAGAAGAATAGATCATAGATTATATTATCCAAATAAACATAGGAAGAACTCCTTAAGAATAGTTACCTACTTTTTATCTCTCTTTCTATCTCTCTCTCTTTCTCAGGAATGGGGATTGGAGATTAAATTCAAGAAGGTGGCAATACTCCCCTGTTTGAAAATAAGAACTTTTCCTCTGAATACTCCTCAAGGCAAAGTCTCTTGCAAGTACTGGAAGAATGTTGAGTTCCAGGTGCCAGAGTTTGACTTCATTGACTACATGAGCAGCTCTCACCCTGACCTGGACTTTCTAGATGACTGACACGACTGAAACTCAGGACCCTGTAAGCCTCACTGTGCCAGGTCTGCAGTGAGTATTTCTATACCAGTGGCTTTTATCTTGTAGACTGTTGATTACTGTTCATTAGCGTCATTTAATAATGAAATTATCCATCCTGATTTCATCTTTGGAATTCATGGATGTTGGGGGTCATAGCAGCTTTTGTGGTTGATTTGTGATAGTCAAAATACAGTTTGGAACCTCTGTTCAATGCAATCTAGCTCTTTGTAAACTTTAAATGTTTGTACTTCAAATTCAACCATTTACTTTTTTGTACATTAAGTTTTTGTCTCATTTATGGGTTTTGTTTTATTTGATTTTGTCTGAGAAAGGGTGTGTGTGTGTGTGTGTGTGTGTGTGTGTGTGTGTGTGTGTGTGTGTGTGTGTGTGTGTGTGTGTGTGTGTGTGTGTGTGTGTGTGTGTGTGTGTGTGTGTGTGTGTGTGTGTGTGTGTGTGTGTGTGTGTGTGTGTGTGTGTGTGTGTGTGTGTGTGATGTGTGTGTGTGTGTGTTTTTGAATGCTTATTTAACAAAAAAACATTTCTATAGATTTTTCTGTTGTCCCTCTCAGGGATCAGGACTGTGCTGCTCTATGATTATTAGTTATTGTTTACATTACTTGTGCAATATGCTATAAATGCACTCCAAGGAGTTCAAGCTCCTTATGACCCTCATTGCACACTACAGTGGTCTTCTCAGACCGTCAATTTCAGATTGCTCAGAACATTTACTTATATTCATTTAACAGATGCTTAAATGAGGAGAAATATGAACACACTTAGAAATCTTTAAATCTTTATTTATAGACTAGGTTTAGGTTTGTTTAAACTTTTTCTCAAAAAAGTTAAATGTATGTTTTAAATATTCTTTCCTTTTTTAAATTTCTACATAACATTAACAAATGAGATTCTGTATATTGCATCTGTAATATATACAGTTTTAAAATAAATAAAACAATCATTCTCTGTAGGCTATGTGTTTTCGTCCTTATGATTGCTTCACAAGTGGATAGGTTATTTACTGTTATGAGCCTGTGTGTGAGGAAAGACTGCAGTCATAGATTTGCGTGAGAAGACAACAAAAGAAGACGAAAAAAGTATTATTATCTCATCTCAGATTGATAGATTTTCAAACAAATTTAATGTCAGCCACTAGATGGCGCCACGCAGTTTTGCTTTTTTCTGTTGATTGCGAGTTTCCCCTTAGTTAAATGGGTTACTGTATGCACCTGTGATTTGCCTTACTTGAACACTCTTGGTTTGTTGCTTTGGTTCTTTGACTGTGAGTCAAACCTACAGACAGTGATGACATTGTAAAAGTCTTAGCTACCTATGGGTTCAAAACTACCTATTTTGGAGGTCAGTTTTGCTCAGTTAGTTTTTTATACTGTATATAGGCCTATATTAAATATAACACAAAAAAAAATCCTTGTTGTCCTCTTAGGCTGACAACAGGTGTAGTGGTAAAAAAAGAGGTGGGTAAACTATAAATTCTGGTGGACCACGACGTGATCACCAGGTAAGGTGGGCCACTGCCTACCGGTGTATGTGTGTCCTGATAACATTGCTATAGGGAGGCCTCGACATTAAGCCTTTTTACGATTGTCCTTCGGACAAGTAAATCTGCCATTCATTTGTCTGAGTAAAAAAGTTGCTTGTCCGGATTTTTTATTTTTATTTTGTGTGTGTTCATTTATTCTGAAACAATATTCTCATCAGTGTTCAATCAGCTTTGATATTTAAATCACATTATTTTAATATCTGCACCTTTAAAGGGCATCCCCTCACCCAATATTATTAAATGTATGCTTCATCTTTCATTTTCAATTCTTAAATTTGATCAATAAATTCAATTATTTCGAATAATAAGACACTTTGACACTGTTAGACACTGTTACCCTAGGGGTTGATCAAATTAAATCATTTACAAAATCATTTACACTGAAAAATTACAATTGCATCAAATAATGTTTTTTTTTAATAAATTTATTTAAATTTACATAAGAAATTTGGAAAGAATGATACTACTTTTAAACATCTAACACTAAACTGCCAGTAGGTGGTGTCAGGCGACCGTCTTAATGAGTGAGTCATTGATTCATTCATTCAAACGATTCGTTCAAACGGCTGATCATTCAAGAATGAGACAGATGTTTATGAATGGGTCATTGAATCTTTGACTCAATCGATTCGTTCAAAATGCTGAATCATTCAGTAATGAAAACAGGTGGAGTGTTCCTGTGACATGCGCCGTGGTTCTGCTATGATTTTTGTTTGGAACTATTTTCGCTGCTGAAACAGAACAAAACCAGCCAATATTGCATCTAAAATGTAAGTGATTTAATTTTTACTGTTTATTGAACTGTTGTAGGAAATCAATGTCACATTTTCAATCGTGATGGTGTTCAGGAAAAATAATTGAGGTTGTTTAACATGTTAGAATTATAAAAACTCTATTTAGATTTTTATAGGCAGTAGCCCATGTTGTTAACTGAGAGTGTTCTGCGCTCATTTGTGGAGATTTCTGCTCGAGAGGCTGCGAACGTCAACAGTGCAACCTTACCGTCAGTAATAGTCAACAACACTGATGTAATGCAGTGCAATATGAAAGCAACCTAGGTTACATGAAACTAATAATTAACAATATGAAACTAAAACGACACAAGCTTAATTTAAAATGTCTTAGGAACTACATGCAGGATATTTAGAGGTGGATAAATGCAATTTAGAGGTGGATGAAACCGATGAACGCACTTTGGAGGTGGGTAACATGCTAAACCTATTTGCAAATTTGGGAGGCACGTAAACGGCGATTACATGCGTTTAGCCTCCTACACATCCCTGGCTGACAACTATCAGTCATGGGACGAACAAAGCATAAAAGTGTATTGTGCTGACGAGTAGGCATATATGTTTAATCTTTTGAAACAACTTTGTTTTTCCTTGTGTTCGATTAAATCTGTAGAACATTTTAGGATTGATCCAAATTGTCTGAAGAGACTCGGTTGTTTTATGATGAACAGATTTCTTTTATTCCCATTGAAATACTGCTAGCGCTATGTAACACGAACCTTGAACATCTCACACGTCAAGCGAAAGTGCTTGAACTTCCGTTTAACGCAACTGATAGCCTATGTAAGTTGATTAATGTTTATGTGAATAAAGCTTAAATTCAATCTGTTCATCATATAAAGCAAAATTTGGAGTACATTTGCACTTGGTTCATAGATTCGTTTTACAATCTTTTCGAATTAGCTCCCAACAGAGGGACAGAAATCCCTACATTTCATCAAAAACATCTTCATTTGTGTTCTAAAGATGGATGAAAGTCTTGCGTGAACTATACCTTTAGGTTATTATCTGACAAATTATTTAGCAAAACAAGCAAACTAGCCTAGGCTCTATTTTTTGAACGCTTTTTTTATTATTTTCAAAAAGCTCACAAGAAAAGAGAATAACTGTACATAATTAGTTATTCATATTTCAATATTTCATTTCAATATTTTGGGTCAATTGCATTAATTTAGAGAATATTAGGTACAATTACTGAACATTTGGATGGATGGATGGATGGATAGATGATAGATAGATAGATAGTTCACTCTCCAATTAACTCTTACCAACACCTGTGACATGACAGACAGACAGACAGACAGACAGACAGACAGAGCAGATAGATACGATTCTTGTGTTAATGTTAAATTCAGTGTAATCAAAGCAAAAGAGAGCCAGAGCCGTAGGCCTGTGGTTGGCATAAAGGGCAGTGTTGTGCCAGTGTGGTTTTGCATGGATCAGTGCTTCAGCAACGCCCACAGCACACATTTAAACACACACGACAGCACACAATGCCCGCAGAATAAATCACATGCATCCACATAGGCTACACATGCTGCTCATTTACACGGACTTTAGCAAGGACATTAAAAGTCAAAGCTAAAATTCTGTCATAGACAGGAAGAGCTCAATCACAGATGACACAGGCTAGCTTCAATCAGTCAGTTGTCTGTCTCTGTGCGTAGTGGTGATAATGTGACAGATTGGTTTATTATAAGTTAATAATTCTGATAGGCTCTCAACGTTTTAATCGTTGATCGGTTGAATAATCCAAGGTGGTAATCCATCAGCCGGAAGCTGAAGCCTCACGGGAGCCTGCCATTGTAGCAGAACTTCACCAGCTGTTAGTAGCATCCCATTGACTACCATTCATTTTGGCGTCACTTCTGACAGCAAGTAACTTTACATCTGATGCATCCAAAGACTTCATTTGTCCATTATTTATTTCTTAAAGAAACATGACAATGTACAAATGCTCCATTACTTTTGTATCTTATATGTTAGCTGCCCAGTAGGAGCCATTTTCTAAAATAGGCTAAAGAATGCGCTCATGCAACTCTACACTTTCAGTCCCACAGTAGAGACATTACCGGATATAGACGGGAGGAGAAGCTTCGCAGGAAATCTTTTATTGTTTACGAGGCAATCGGGGAGACATGGAGGCACAAAGTCAAGGTAGAAGCCCACAAATAGGAGAGTCCATAAAAGCAATGGGATCATAATATTTCAACAACATTTTGAGCAATTAGGTGATTCAATATGTCTTGGCACAGCTACTAGAAGATTTACAACTGTCAGACTGCTGTCAAGTTTGGTTTGAGCCGGCGTAGTCGACATCAGACAGGAAGTGCGGATAATTAGGCTTCAGCAGAGCCCCGTCGTAGCAAAGAGCCTTGGCACTTCCTATAGACCTCATGCACCAGAGTAAACGTGGGCGCTGTTATTCTAAAATATTGTCTTTGAACTTCCGGTTTCCCTGCTCCGCTCTGCACATTTCTGATGGCATCGCTGTCGAGGTAGTAATTATCTGGTGGAGTGGATTTACTTATTGTAGAGTTAAGAAAAGTTATCATGAGCATTGTAATGTTTATCATAAGCATTGTAAAGCAGATGTCTTAACAAATGTCGACCGGGATTTTTTTTACGAGCAGTTCATTCATGCCTATGAAAGATCGCTGTGAAAATACAGACCGGAAGGCAAAAGACAACTAGCGCAGCACTGAAACGAGCGCAGCGGGGCTACATAAGGTCTTTTGGCCCATTGTGTATCATCTTGGTTGCAGTTCCATTAGAATTCCACTGGAGGTGATCGCTGGCAAGTGCAGAATGAATGGGAGTCTATGGAGCTAAACGGCTAAATGTGTCTCTTTCTCCCGCTTGTCGTCTGAATCAACATAGATTTTATTGTTGATTCTGCAAGTTCAATGTAGATTATAGGCCAAAAGTCGAATGAACGAGTACTTATGTCCTTTCGATGTCTTACAGGTTAGGCCATTGTTGGCCGGAACACGCTAGCATTCTGCTATTGTGTGACGTCATCACATTTTTGAACGGACTTTTAGAACAGATAAGTGAACTTAAAAATGCAATTTTCAGCTGAGTGTATTATCTTAGCCCTCCCTTTTGAATGCAACTTTCAAATTACTTGACAAAAAAATTACATCCTGAGAAAAGTGGATTTCTGGGAGTGAAACCCCATTGACTCCCATTCATTCTGCACTCGACCGCAGCGCCCCCACATGGACAGAGACGTGTTACTGCAGCCAGTCAGAGAAACCGGAAGTAACCAGCCAGTGCCAATTCTCTTTAATTAGACATTCTCTGGAATTATTAAGATTTAACTCGGCACAGCAATAAGACATTCAGGTTGCTCACGTGACCGGCTCAGTTTGAGCCTGTGCACGCAGAATGTCTGGCTATCAGCTTTAAAGGGCTTCAATTTTCTCAATTGAAATCAATGGGTCGCTTTGTCCATTTCTTTTACTGTCCATGGTTAAAGTATATCAAATATTTTTATTTTTTTAGAAAATGGCTGATTGTTTTACTAGATAAGACCTCATCAGCTGGGATCTTGCAGAGCCCTTTGAAGCACTTCATAGCCCTTTGAAACTGCATTGATTTGGACTGCCAATAAAGGTTACCAATTTGGTTACCAATAAAGTCCATTGTGAGGAGAAAAATCCTGACATGTTTTCCTCCAAAAAAATCCTTTCCACTGTAGAAGAAAGACATGAACGTCTTGGATGGCATTAGGGTGAGTAAATTATCAGGAAATTTTCATTTTGAGGTGAACTAATCCTTTAAGGTGAAAGACCCAAAAACAGAGTCTAGCAACAGCTATGGGTCAGAAGTATAAACAACACTACAGCATGCACATAAGCACGCATGGCGCAGATGTTGTTGGTGTGTGTGCGCTCTAGTCTGATCGTTATCATACAGGATTAATCATGTCAGCAGGTTAGGTGTGTGTGTGTGTGTGTGTCCATAGAAACCCAGGTGCAAAAGATATGGCGAAGGAATAGAGATGGATGAATGGACTTCGCCAAGAAGACAAAAGCAAATATTTCTCTGCCGTCAGTTTAAAATGACTCAGCACACATATAGAAGCTGAGAGAACATTCCTCTTTGTTCCAACAAAGAGCCTGTAATCAAAACCAAATGTTCTGAAATTTCCTGCCCAATGGTGTGGTCAGTTCAAAAGGATTGTAAAACAAAATTACATGTAAATACGGACTTGCCTAAAGCAAATCTATCTATTTCCGAAATTGCTTTCCACCTTCTATTGTAGCTAAACATGTTTTTTAATTACTGATCCTCGCATGCAAAAGCGAACCTATTCAGAGACATATGCTTTGCTTTTTGTGTCCAGCTTGTAAATCTAATTCTTTCAGTCCATATATAACCATCCCACCACACTGAACATGTTAAGACTGTCTATAATTTGGTATGTAAGAAAGTGATTGTAGTGGAGTGATTAAAGGGATAGTTCACCTAAAATTAAAATCATGTCACTTACTGACCCTCATGTTGATCTAAACCCACATTCTGCCTTCATTTCATGGAGCACAAAAGGATTTTAAAACATGTTAACAAGTCTTTTCCTGACCATAGTGATCTTTGAAGAGCCGAAACATGAGAATCATGTGCCATATCCCAAGTCTTTTGAATAAAAACAGAAATTTAATTCACTGAAAGGATTTTCTTCCAATGAACTGTTAACCTGAGAACCGCTATGACTGGATCGTCGCTCTTCAAATAAATGGTCTTAATTGGCATCCATGATTCCAATGAACAACCTTTAATATCCATAGAACCTTTTGAATGCTAAGTTCTATGTTATTCAGACTGAGAAAAATATATATTTTAAGACCTGGGAGTTGCATAAATAAACCACTGTCACTTTTTGATTTGTTCATGTCATGTTCCATGTCTGTCATGTGATTCCCTGTTTGTCATGTGATCCTGCCATGTGTCTTGTCATTGGTTAATCGTCTATTCATTGTTCACATGGTGTCTCTGGTCCTATCATTAGCCTGTTTACTGTATTTAAGCCCCCCATGTGTCTTTGTCAACCACTGTTTCTTGTGATCCTCTGTTGTGTAAAGCTATGTCCACGGTTTTGTTTCATGCCACGTCATGCTTTTGTTTTGATCTTGTTATGTGTTTTTGAATAAATACTGCACTTGGGTTCTCAATACAACTTCCCTCCAGTGGATTACAACCTTACAACCATCAAGATTAGTTTTGCAGGTTAGTCATCAATTTAAGTCAGTTACATAAAAACATGCATTGGTCTATTTTGATATTGTAGTAAGACTGACTCCCCTAAACTGCTAGCAGGTCATACTAGATCTTCTTAACATAATGGCTAAGTGTATGCAACTGGCCCTTACTCACAGATTACGTTTACATGCAGCCAATTTACGGGTTATGGTCAGGTTAAGAGTCGCTATTCGGGTTTCTGAAACATTAGGAATAACCCGATATGCGTTTACATGACCAAAAATTCGGGTTAGAGAAAGGTACCCCAGGTATAATATCCCGTTTTTTAATTCCGGGATATGAGCATATTCTAGCCTGGGCATGCCAGACCTACATCAAGATGTTAGGTCTGGAAACTCATCATTGACAGGGCTCAATCTGAGGGGTGGGATAAAAGGTTGTCTTTCAAATTCTCTCTGCACGCAATTGGATAGCGCTAAAGCCAATCAGAGCAATGAAGAAGGTGACGTACTCGGCAGAGCAAGTTGATATATTAAACTTCTACCGTATCCAGTCCAGCTGTCAACATTGAAAATAAGGGAGATTTCCCAGAATCCATCCCAAAATAAGGGATTTTTTTGTTTTTAACATGACCCATAAACTTTAAAAATAAAACACTAGTCATTAAAAGTCTAAAGAGTTTATAACTAGCCATATGTGAGAGAGACACTGTGTTAGTATGAGAGAGAATGTGTGTTGGTGGTGCTTCGGAGTGGTGGAGATGATTCGGGAGAGGTCCGTGCACCTTAACTCGATCAGAGCGCGCGCTGACATGGAGTAAAGCCTTTACCCTCGACGACAAAATGACAAGTTGATCGTTTCGCCACAGCTTTTTTTGTAACAGCGGGCGCATCCAGAGGATGAACGACTTAAAACCAAATATGTCTGGGCTTGCTCTGACCGTCCCAACTCTGTCGTCATTTTGTTAAGCCCGCCCCGCCGACTCTATACACGATGTGATTGGCCCTACCAGAGTTGGGGTTTCCAGCAAAAACGTCTATGGAGAGTTGCTAGACCACGCTTTGCTGCAAAATAATTGTTGCTGCCGCTAGGGTGCGTCTGAGATTTCTAGGCTAAGCATATTCGGGTTTTTGCCAGTGTTTACATGTCCGCAACCGGGTTATTGCTAATATACCGGTATGAACGGGTTATTGGCTGCATGTAAACATAGTCACTGAAAGGATCTTTGGGGAATCAACTGAATTATTGGAGGAAGAAAAAAACAGACTCAAAAGAATGATTAATTTGTTGTTTGTATTAAATATGAATTATAATAAGCTTTTTCATATTCCACCTTTTCAAAACTCTGTTGCTTGACAGAGGCTAAAACATAAATGTGATTGTTCTTCCTGAGTTTCACTCCTTCACCATGTTTTTAGAAGCTCAACAGACCTTGAGTAATGACCTAAATTTTTGTGTGTTCCTCAAAGTGATTGTATGACTTTGATAAATAATAACAGAATTCTGTTTTTTAGGCTGACTATTCCTTTAAGAATGCCAGAAACTAATTTTTCTTCAACGCGCTGTGTGTCTGTCATTATCGGCACAGTCACACTGTCTACCCATTTTTCCTTCATTCTTTCTTTCTCTCCATGCTGTCTTTGTCTCCCCCCCTCCTCCTCCTCCTTTTGTCCATCTCTCTCAGACTTCTATGAAAAACACACTGTCAATCTTGTTTTCTTTTATTCTCCCAATTTTATAGTTAATAGGCTCCTATTTTCTCTGCTAAGAAGCTGTGTGTTAATAATCAGGTGGACTGAGCTGTTTTTTTATTATTATTTACAATGTTGAACGAGACTGAAAAAAGAGAGAGAACAGTGTGCATAGACTGAATTCGTGTGTGCGCAAAAGAGAGACTGAATGGATGTGTTGACTCTTCAGATAGCCAGTAACAGCCAGTAAAAGACAAGGAAATTGGCCCAAATGGGGTATGGGTAATTTCACATCTGCTGTGTTCAATCAACCTCTATCTGGCTTTTGTGCAGGCCAGCTCTCGACAAACAGGCAGGTGTGTGTTAGCATGTGTGTTTTTGACTGTGTGTGTGAGTGAGAGTAGAGAGATTGCTGAGCACAATATAATGTGTAATACTGGAAAACAAAACCCAGAGTTCTTTAGTTTGTTGTTAACACATAAACCAAACTACACAAACACATTCAAACAGTATCTTGGTTGAACATATACTGACCATTAAATACCTTCGCAACTAAAAAATATAGGAAATTGGATGGCGAAAAGTGACTTTTATGGACATAAGATGAGTTTTGGGTTATCTGCCGAAAAATAAACTTGTTTCAGAGGCAGAGCAAGTTATTACATTTTGATGAACAATTGCAAAGATAATCAAATATTGACTTTAAATTAACAAGCAATTTGAAATAATTAGTCCACAATGAGCAGAGTTGTGCATTAACAAAATTTATTCAGAAAGAATGCATTAAATCCATCAAAATTGACAAACAAAGATATTTATAATGCTTTTTTTATTTTTAATTTTATTTTAAATGCATGGCATTACATTTGTGCCAAAAAGTGTTGACTGACATTTATCTCTACTCCTATACCTTATACTCTTATACTGATACTGATTTCTGAAGGAACACGTGACACTGAAGACTGGAGCAATGATGCTGAAAATAGGAATAAATTATAAGGATGCACCGATATGAACATTTTGGTCGATACTGATAACCGATAATTCTTAATTCTTTAAAGCCAATAATCAATATATTGGCCGATAAATCTAAATCCAATTTTTTTAATAATTTTTGAGAGCCCAATTGCAAAAACAAAAGTCTCACAATTAAAATCCATTTCCCAATCACACAATTATAATGTTCTCATTATAATTTCATGTAGCCGATATGAAAGCACATTTTGCACTTAACTATATTTTCCTTTTTGATTCCAATCATATTTCAAGCAATTAAGATCAAATCATGTTGAACAGTGCGCATCTTAAGTGTCTCAAATGTCAAGTGTTGAAGGAAATAATTTATTTTTTATATATCAGCCAAATTTTATTATCTGGCCGAAATCAATAACATAAAAATAAACAAATATCGGCCGATAACGATATGGTGGCCGATATATCATGCATCACTAATAAATTACATTTTAAAATATATAGAAAAGTTTTTGAAATTGTATTCATATTTCACAATATTACTTTTTATTTTGATCATGCATTTATATTTAGAATTGGTGAGAGAACTTCCCTTGACCCAAATTTTGTATGGTGCAGGCCTATACTTTTGTAGTCCACTGATGACGCACAAATAAACTGTCACACAGTAAGTTTCTATCCCAGTAAAATATCTGTAATTCAAGCAATACTTGTCACAATTATTAGTGCTTTGTTTTCCTGAGATACATTGTGTACACCGTTGCTCTCTTACCTCATGTTTTCATTCATTTTTATTAATATGAGCCACTGAGTAAAAACCACTTAGAATCCTGTCCCTTTCCTCAATCTCATAAAAAGTAGGGTTATTTTGATTTAGCTTGTTCTAGGTATCAAAAGAACTTTTCTTAACAAATTAGCACTATGCTAACATAGTAGCCTGCTTGCTAACTGAAGGATAACGGAATACAAACATTTAGAGAGATTTTTAATTTGACAGATTTTAGCATCATATTAGGCCTACCTGTTTTAATAATTAAGAATTAATAAAGAAAGTTTATATCACTTCAGCTCTGTACAGTAAGTCCTCTTCTAAATTCCTACTTTGTTTCTCTGATCTATTCTTTTTATCTCTCTTATTGTGTATATGCAATCGTGCATTAAGTTGTGATGGTTTACATTTGATTTTACTGTTTGTGTATAAATGGATTAAATGGGCTGTCATTTATCACAATAATCACCTGAGAAAGACTTGGGGAATATGTGATAATGTATTATAATAACTTTCTTTTCTGTAGAAATCAGTCTAGTGTGTGTGTGTGTGTGTGTGTGCCTGTGTGCCTGCTGGGACTCGTGTGTAAGGTGGGTGTTGGGAAAGTGGGTTTGCTCTGGCGGGAAATGGCTATTTATGTAGCTGCAAATGGAGTGACACACACACATGCTTTTTCTCTGTTTCACACACACAGACAAGTAATGCACACTGCCCTGCAGGCATAGGCAACCTTCACTAGCCAATGTAAGCCATTGAAAGGACAGGAAGGAAGTGAGAAACAAGCAGGGAAGGAAGGTGTGCTGGTGTTGTACGGAGTCATGAAAAGGAGGTTGATGAGAAGATCGGATGGATAGAGAAAATATCAGTCAAAATACTTTCAGAGAAAAACAGAAAGTGGTTGTTTTGAAATGCAAGAGCATTCAACTGGCCACACTTGTATTAAACAAGTAGCCCACTGCTTCTTCTCAGTAGCTTCTGGCTCGAAGCTGCCTACTTCCACCCCACCTCTACTTCACACTGGCCCCGGTCAACCCACACCGCCGCAGAACTCAACGCAGTCCAGGCTCTGCTTCCATATGCAAAATGAATATGTCCTCTCAGGGTTGCACTTTATTCTACAGTACATGCACCTTTAGTGTAATTAACCTCTAAAATACTGAGTGTAAGGGTGTCATTACTACAATATGTCCATACAAAACAGGACTGTAAAATAAAGTGCTATCCCTTTCAGCCCAGAAACCACTTGCACATTGCGTTTTTTAATAAAAGTGATTTGGACTAGGGATGGTCACTACACTTTTTACTGTAATTCTGTCATCTTCAGTCACATGATCCTTCAGAAATCCTAATTGGCTGATTTGGTGTAGGCTATCTTTTTTTCCAACGAAATATCAGAGGAATTGTAGTCCCAGAGGGACAACAGAATTTAACTTAAGTGAATGAAAGGCAATAATCAGTATATGCGATTACATAGGCCTATGGGTTTATTTGAATATTTTAGCGTGGCATGGATGATGCATACTATTTAAAACTTTTAAGATGTTAAAATATGTTCTAGTGACGCCATTAGGCTACGCGATGACTTAAACTAACCACTTATTTTTACTGGGTCATTGAAACGAACTGTCAGAAAGAACCTTTTGATGAAATTCAATGGACTTCCAATCACTATTGATACTTTTTCAGTGCTTCAATAATTTAAATCCATTCCAAAGTTTCTATTTTCTTGCGATTTGTTTAAGTTTATATATTTGTTGCCAAAAAGCACATACTCAACCTCATTTGACCAGTGTTTTCAGTGTGACCCAGAGCAACTTCTTGTGTTACCGTTCAACTTGCCTTCGATGCTTTCAGATCAGCTGAGCGGTGGAGGATTACCTCTTTTGTGGAGACGTTTGGATTGGAAAAATGCATCGAATGATAAGAGAGAGGATTAAGGGATGAAATTAGGTTTGGATGACTAGTTGGTGGGTGCGTGATAGTAGGCTATTCTTGCATGCTCCATGCTATGTGCTAAACGGATCTTTGGCAACACATTCAGCATTAACGCATTTTAATGGGTTAATGGTGTTGCAGGTGCAGATCAGGACGTTTCGTTGTTTTACGGTGAGTTCAGGCGATGACAGCCCCTCACACTGGCACACTTCCTAATGGGTTGGCAAACAGGGTGCTTGGATGATCCAACCCTGATATCATTTCACGCTTTCCCCACTAGCCTTGAGGAGTGGCCAGAGTGATTGGAGCAATGTGAAAGGAATTGGTTTTCCCTGGTCCACTCATATCAGTCAGGTCCCAGCTCATTTCCTTTGAATGCTTTTGTGTGTTTGGAAGAGTTTGGAAGTGTCCAAGTGTATGTGTACCATAAGCTCACTGTTTCTGTCCTGAAAGGTATAATTCCCCTTATAATTACTACAATATCTCTTCCTCTTCAACATGGACTGCGTGTTCCTGGGGGCAGGGTTTATGTAAAATTTAGGGAAGAATTTTGTGTAGTTAAAGAAAAAAAAATTATTTAAAAGCAAATATCTTCCTTTGATCTTTGAGCATAACTAAGCAGATGTTGTTTATGCTCAAACAGCAACATTAGAAACTAACTAAAGTTTAAAAAGTGGCTAACTGCATGACTGTACATTTCTGAAATGAACGTCACTTCTGATAACAGATCATTCTATTGTAATGTAGACGCATGCATTTTCTGTAAAGCTGTTTTGAAACGATATGTATTGTGAAAAGTGCTATAGAAATAAATGTGAATTGGATTTGAATTGTACAAAGAGGATGAATAAGTTAATGTTAGATGATTAAACTTTTTTCCACACTGTAAAAAAATATTGTTGGTTCAACTAAGTAAGTTACCTGGGTTGCCTTGAACTGGTTCACTGAACTGGAAAAAGTGAGTTAATACAATAAAGGAAAATGATTTAATCATCAGAAACTAAATTATATGTTATATGAACTAAATCAATTATTTAAGTGGATTTGACAAAAGAAAAATGTTGTGATTAATACACTGTAAAAAAATTGTTGGTTTAACTTTAAGTAACCTGGGTTGCCTTTATTTTAAGTTGATTGAACTGGAAAAATTGGGTTAATACAATGGAGATTAATTTAAATCATCAGAAACTCAAAAATAATAAGTTATCTCAACTAAATAGATTATTATAAAGTTGATTTGACAAAAGAAAATATGTTGTGATAAACAAATCTTGAAAATATTTTTTTTACAGTGGCATGTTCTTAAATGCCTGAATGGATACAGGCCTAAGTAAACAAACATTTGTAAAAAGATGTAACGACAGATTGTTTATTCCTGTTGTGCATCTTAGCTGAAACCGAATAGCTATTGCAAGAAATATGAAAAAGTGTAAATATGGAAAGAAACAATATATATATAGTGTGTATATATATATATATATATAAATATATATATGTGTGTGATATATATATATATATATATATATATATATATATATATATGTATATGTGTGTGATATATATATATATATATATGATATATATGTATATATATGTATATATATATATATATGTGTATATATATATATGTGATGTATATATATATATATGTATATATATATATATATATATATATATATATATGTGTGTGTGTGTGTGTGTGTGTGTGTGTGTGTGTATATATATATATATATATATATATATGTGTGTGTGTGTATATATATATATATATATATATATGTATATATATATGTATAGGTGTGTGTGTGTGTGATATATATATATATACATATATATATATATATATATATATATGTGTGTGTGTGGATATCTTTTTTTTATGATTACGATGGGGAAGACCTGAATGTGTAGGCTACTTCATTTGCACTTTCGGGCTTGTTGGCTACAATGGCTGCCGCTTGCATTTGTCCATTGCATTTGCCCTCGATGCACACTTTTGCAGCAGACTTCTATCCGCCTGTCAAAACAGTATTAAGTTCCAAAAGTACGGACTCTGTAGGAAGCCCTTTTTTAGAAAAAGAATTTATATTTCATGCTGACTTGAAACTTTTCAGACTAATGCTTCCCATTTGAGTGCAAAGTTAACAGAATAGTTTGGCTATAAGTATTGTAAGAAATAGGCCTACAGTTTGTTTTCTTCGTCTGTTTATGTTGCATTTAAAATGCATTAGTATTCAATTAACTTCGGTTTGGTTTTCAGATCACTTTGAATCATATGACTCTTCAGTTGCCTTTACATGATTAATCAATGAGAAAAAGATTTGTGTTTGCTGATGCAACAGTGAGTGCATGTATTTTCAGTGAAAAATGTAAATGGGTTTGTGCATGTATGTCCATTATAAGTAAACAGTGTGAATATCTGTGTGCATGTAAGTGTCCGTTTGTTTTCTGTTGGTGAGCTGTAGTTCAAATGTGCTTTTGTGTGGGTGGATTAGGTAAAGCCACTCAGCTGCGCATCTCAGTCAAGGACTCTTATCATTTGAGTATCTCACTAAAGGTGAATCATACCTGGGTGACATTCAGCCTCTCTTGTTCTGGTCTGGGTCATTTCAAGTGCCTCTCTCCATCACATTTTTCAGAAGCTTCACTTATAATTACCCTAAAGGTATCAGTATCAGCATCCAGTACTACATCAGTTTTGTGTTATAGCCTGGATGGACCATTAATTACATTTTATTTTCAGTTACAATTTTTGGTGTTATACTTTTTAAATAGGTTACTTTAACTAGGTTCTAACATTTAAATTAATAATTAGTTAAAGGAGTAGTTCACTTTTAGAAAAACTTTTTTTAACTCTCCCCAAGGCGAGCATTTGTGCTAATAAAATTAAGTTTTTTATTTATTTTTTAAATGATCTAGATAAGGCTAGCAAAACAATCGGTCTTTCAAAAATAAAAAAACCTTTACATTTTTGTCATGTCTGTTTTTTTGTTTTTTTTCCATGTCTCCTTATTCATCGTCTGGTGATGTTTAAAGCCCTTTAAAGCCGCACTGAAACTCTCATTTGGACCTTGAACCATTTGGTTCCCAATGAAGTCCATGGAGAAAATCCTGGAATGTTTTCATCAAAAACCTTAATTTCTTTTCAACTGAAGAAAGACGTGGACATCTTGGATGACATGGGGGTGAGTAAATTATCAGCAAAAGTTTTTTTTTTTTTTAAGTGAACTACCTTTAAAATGCACTTACTGTTAATGATTTTATATTGAACTATATTTTTTAAAATATACCTGTAATTTCATCTATATTCCTTTTCTGTAGCTGCATCTATAATTACACTGCACCCGTCCTAAACCTTACCCCTATCCCACCTCAATAGCAGAAAAGTATAACAATATAAATATATATATATATTTTACAATATAAACACAAGACATTGTACTTATTTTATTGATGCAAGAACATAGAGGTTAAAGACATCTAATATATTTATTTAAGTGTATGTCATTTTTACATTCATTCTTTTCTCAGATTATTAATGTTTAAAGGAAATCCATTGTTAAGAAAGCAAGTTTAAAAAAAATGCATAATGAATTCTATTGACTTATATTAAGTCAGACCACCTGAATGAATTCTGAGCAACAATGAACATAAAACTTAGAAAGAATGTTATATGTAATTGGTTGGTGTGTGTGTGTTGTGTGTTTAAATTATTCTTTCTACCCACTCCTACACTCATATCATCAGCACAACAATGACTCACTTCTTCACAGTTCATGCTGGTAACATTGACTATAGCAAACTAAAGGTGTGTGTGTGGATGTTTTGGTAGCAATGTAAGGAACAAAAAGCTTGTATTATGTAATTGTGGCCTGAATTAATGAATCTGTATATAGCCTATTTAAAATGGACAAAGTGATCACAGAGGGTCCTTGGAATTGAGGATGGGTGACCTTTGTTTCTATTAGTAACCTGAATGATAAATCAGTTCAGGGAATAAAAAGACATGAGAGAGTGAGCAGCAATTACATTGTGTTTAAAAACAAAAATGATGCATTTTCATACTGTTTTGACACTGCATTGCACCTCATATCTTGCTGATTAAAGAAATGATGTAATTGTTTAAAGCGATAACTGCAGCTGAACAGGACCTGTGTATTCATTCATGAGACGTTCATTGGGCTGTGAAGAGTGACCAGGGTTTTCGATTCACACTCTGTACACCTTAATGGTTTATTGATTTAATACAAAATAATTAAGAGCCACACAGTCAGTGAAATGAATGGACTGGAGTCTATTGGCTTGAGGACCGCTCTCAAGAACAAATTACAAACCAAATGCTCTTAATTTAGAGTCAGATTTGTTTGAAGTTTTTATTTACTGCATACAGTCTCTCACACCAGGGAAATGGATCCCATGAGGTTACAATCTCAAAGAAGGTTCATTTGATGCAATAAACAGATGGCACTGTAGGTGCCATCTAGTTCTCACTTCTCAGTTATGGATTGTATTGAAAATGACAAAGGTTAATCAAAGGTTAAAGGACCAAAAAACCTTTGCACTCTTAGTTATGTTGCAAGATACATAGATGTATTTTTTTCTTAGCTTGTAGCCTTTAAATAATATTTATAAATAATTATTATTTTATAATATATGTATATATATATATACACCTTCATGTCACTATTCAAGACATATCACTATACGACATTATTGTCATATCCTTTAAATAATATTTTATAAATATTTATATATATTTATTTATTTATTTATTAGGAGTGTAACGATACCTTCATGTCACGATTCAATACATATCACAATACGATATTATTGCGATACTCCTTTAAATAATATTTTATAAATATATATATATATATATATATATATATATATATATATATATATATATATATATATATATATATTTATTTATTAGGGGTGTAAACTGATACCTTCATGTCACAATTCAATACATATCACAATATGATATTATTGCGATACTCCTTTAAATAATATTTTATAAATATTTATTTATATATATATATATATATATTAGGGTGTATCAGTACCTTCATATGTCACGATTTATATACATATCACATATAACGAATATTATTGCGATACTCCTTTAAATAATATTTTATAAATATTTTTATATATATATATATATACTATATATATTTATATATATATATATATATATATATATATATATATATATATATATAGGGGTGTAACCATACCTTCATGTCACGATTCAATTACATATCACAATACCAATATTATTGCGATACTCCAAAGACATATAGTAAAAGGTTAACATGTTGATTAAAATGCTAAATTTGATATTACATAGTGGGTTTAAATGAATAGGCTTGGACTTGGTGCTTGTAACCCATGCAAGGACAATGGTGACACCAGCATAAAAATATTAATGATTCTTAAGCTGAAAATTCAGAATTATTTTAGATGAATATGCTTGCACTATTTCGCTGACTGTATATATTTAAAATAAAGTTGGCCACTTTTTACTGGCAACAGACATTTGGCATTATCAGGATCCACAAATATTCCCCCATTGCCTTATTAGATTCAACATTACATATAGTAGTTTAATGTAGTACTTGCACTAAAACTCTGAAAATTCATATTTTTCCTCACACAGTAATTTCTATTTTGAGTGAATTATTCATGATACATATTGTTACTATCCCCAATACATATTATTGCATTTTTGTATTGCGATATATCCTGGCACGATATATTGTTACACCACTATACGGCGGACTGCTACACTGTTGCTGCTGTTGAATATTGCAGACTGAATAAATCAGACTGTTTAAAATTTGAGCAAGGAATCTCATTGGCTGCAGGATCAGCACAGCTTGGGTCATGCAGAAATGATGTGATTGCTTGTGAAGGACCCATCAACACCCTCTAGAGTTTCATGACTGAAAGGTTGTTTTTTGCACCAAATACTTGTTTCATTGTGTTAAGCTCTTAGTTTAGTTCAACTCATTATCAGTATTATTTTTACTTTGGTAATGCTGTTCTGATCTCCTGTGGACTGTTTCCAAGTTGGTTTGCCTTTGTTTTTGTTAATAAATTTACAACAACTGTTATTCATCGCTTTACCTCTTCTTTGGCTTTGCCTCTTCTTTGGCTTTGCCTTGCCTGCACGTTACTGTATTATATTCATATGTATAAATTTAGCTCAGTATTAATAAAAGTACATTTTTCATTACATGAAAAAACCCACCCATAGGACAAAAAAACAACAAGAAAAAACAAACTGATTTGTTAGCCAGACGGTCACTTCCTGTCTAAGTGGGTGATTATTATCATGTGTGTTGCTAAAGGAAAGTCTTTGTCGTGGTTTGCACAGTGGAAGTAAAAGAGTTCTCTAATGTGTTTGTAATTAGGTCATAATGATAATAAGTGTAGTTCTCTTTCCACCTCATTTCATGTTTTGGAGCACAGACTTGTTTAAAGGCAAGACACAAGCGAACCTTTTCTTTTTTTCTTTTTTCTGTTCACTGCAAATTTTGGGCTATTTTTCTTTCGTTTCATTCTAATCAAAATGTATTTTGTCTAGCACATTTAAAAACACAAGTTGACCAAAGTGCTTTTACATGTCTAAAAATGACTCAATAAATACACAACAACACTGATCAGTGTCTCAAAACTATGCCACAGCATTTTCAGCATGGATTTAATACACGACAAAATAGATTTTAAGACTGAGTGGAAAAATACACCAAAAATAATACACGTTTTAGGCTTTATTTTATTACATTTATTTGTGATGTCCTGATTGTTACGGAGCGCGCGGCTGTCACTGAGCGCGTGCCTTTACTCTCTCTGGTCTCCATCAATATGCAGTTCATAGTAACTCAACCAAACTCAAGTGTCTAAGTAGTTGTATCTCTGGAACAGGCTGGATGGAGATGAAAATGAGAAGAGTTACAGGGTGATGGGGGGCTGGTTGGTTTCAAGTGTTTAACAAGGATTCTGGTCTGCTAGAAGAAACAGTTAGTTGTATGTGTGGTTATGTGCTCAGAACTGGGGAAGGGATCTTTGCAGTGACTTTTAAGCATGAGGAAAATTAGTCATCTCCTCTCTCTCTCTTTCTAAGAGATGTAATGGAGGGTGCATTCCATCAGTTTGCTCTCTCGTTGATTACACCTCTCTGAAAAGGAAGCTGTGAAATGACATGGGATTGAAGGAGACAGAAGATTGCTATAAAATTGGTAGGAAAGGATAAAGGAATGATGGAAGAGATGCATCATTTTTCTGTGGTCTCAACAAAATGCACTTTATTTAGCTAAAAAGCATTCACAACCAACAGTGCATGCATTGCTATAACTACATAAATATTAATTTCAATAATTCATTTTTTTATTTACCAGTGTAAACTGATTTTGGATATTTAATTGTGCATATTATATAATACTGTCCTTCCACTTTTTTATTTCACAATTTATTTGGATTACCCTGGTCTTTGTCAAAAGTTAATCTTTAAAAATGTTCTTATTATTATACTCTTAAATGTAATGTTAGCAAATCTCAAAATCAATTTTACGTTTTTGTAAAGAATTTTTGATGTTGTGATTAAATTCCCTTGCAGCATTTAAAATGACTGATAGTTTTTATTGTTTTGCTTTTCATTTATTTAAACAAAAGCATAGAATTTGAATATCCAGGCATTCATTAGTAGTCAACCATTACATTACATGAAGGAACTTCTCTGAAATTGATGCATGCTGTTTATACACCTGAAGTGTGTGAGCAAGACACTAGAAAACAGGTGGGTCAGGAGGTCATCTAGTTTAGGGGGGCTTAAAGGGTCAGCTAGCAATAAATCGAAGCTAGCAGTGATGGGTATTTTGTCTGTGGAAAACTGCAGAGAAAAGGACCTTGAAGAACAGTATAAATATTGCCCATTTCTGTGTGTCAGTGTCTCACTCACTCCACCGGTTAACTGCTGTGTTGGCGACTGAGCCTATTCTTGCAAGAGATGCGTAAATACTTTTCCTTTTATACATTTTTATACGTTTTCTCTTACGCAGTCTGATGATGTTTAACATAATTTTTGCCACAACAATGGACAGATAACAATCCTATAGTTTCCAACAACTTTCAGAAACCATAGAAAAACACATTCAGATGTGTAGAGGAGAACAGTTTTTTCTTCTCCAACCATAGAGCTTTTATATCAAACTAATATAACACCTTTGTTCAAAACTCAGACAGCGTTTGGACTTCAGCTTCTATTGTCTTTGTCTTGTTCTTTCACTTTTCCTTCAATCCATTAAATTTAATCTCTTCACAGTCCATCAAAAGGCTCCATTCAACTCTAAATTTGAAAGTCCCCACTGTTTGATAGCATGATGTGCACTTTACTGTCAGTTACCATAGAAACCAGGTGATTCAAATGGAAACTGTGGATTGGGTTTGAAAGCCAATACTGATTGGATATGTTTTGATTTTGCTGACATTGTGCAGTTAGGTGGGGTCTAATGTTCTGTTTCGTCCTGCTCCATAGTGGGACTGTGATTTTTATTTTGGTTGGATGCTTGTTGGATGATCAGAGCGTCAAAGTGGAGAAAAGTGATGCTTAAGTGTGTTTTATAAGAGCATCCATCAAGTGCTGAAAGCAATAAATGAGCAAACAAAAAAAAAAAACAGCTAACGGCATATTGTACCACTACCCAAAGCATTTCAAAATATTTATCCTCAAAATATACCAGAGGGCAAGAATGAAATCTTTTACCCATGGATGTATCAAGAAAGTTCTTGATGAGCTCTAGATCAGGTTGATGGCCAATCAATAATAATTTAAGAGTAGGCCCACCACAATATGAAGATTACAAATGAATCTCGGTAGGCAGACCTCAACAAAGAAATTACCCGACTCTGATCTGATGACAATATTGACAGCATGATGAATTATAGCAGTTATGACAAATCATTTTCAGCAGCTCAATTGAAAACTGTTGTCACTGTGGTCATTAAACACAGACAATGCAGTGGCACACATGCAGCAGTTGGGCAGGGTGAGCCATTATGGATGTGTGGAGATAGTCTTTGTATTCATCACACTCTTCAGCTCTATCTTGCTGTCCTTGTGATGGGAGCTTTGGGAAGCCTTGGCATACTGACTCTATATGCATTAGCATATGTTGATAGGGTTTACACTGAGTGCCTTTAATTTATGACCACCAACAGGTCAGCATGTGGAAAGTTTGGCACAGACCAATCAGCTCAGGAGGAGCCGGAGGTGTCATTCTGGGTACTGTAACACATTTGATGGGCTGGAATATATAGTTCTGGTCTACATTTATTTATTTGGCTAATTTAAACTAGTAGAAACAAAACTTGAAATGAAATGAACTAACTGTGCTTACAATATGTGTATCTACCTTTTTGGATGTAATATATTTTGTTGCTGTGGCATTGGAATTTTCTAAGGAGGCCATGAAGGCGTGCTTTAAATTTGGATGAGACAAATGTCGATGGTACAAAAACTATATAGTTTTATTTAGTAAAATTATACAAACTTAAAAAACAACAACATTGGGAAATTTTATGTTAGACCTTAGTCTGTGACGATATGCTGGTCGGGTAACCACTGATCAGATGGAGAATTCAATATATATTATTTAACTGACATAAGACTACATGAACAGGACTAAAAAATATGTATCCGAGAAATCAACTGAGACACACTATGGCTGAATCTGAAATTGGCCTGAAATTGATAGGTATCCAAAACCATTGTGGACATTATTGAGTGGACTCATTCTATCCCACATTGCAGCACAATAACAAGTCTAAAGCCAGCTGCTCACTTGTTTTTCGCTACTCCTTCAATGAACTTGTATTAGTGGACTAACACATCAGGATATCGGAATGAGGGTCTAGGGGGGTGATTTTGGATGCAAGCGAAGTGCAGGTAACTGGGGGATGACAGAGGGGTAGTGATCAGGGTGGGGAATGCACAGTGGGAGACAAAGCGACGTCTGATCGACGGCGGAGGCCGGAGGGACTGAGGGAACTCGGTGGAGCCGACAACTTACATTTTGAGTTCATTGGGACTTTAATAGCCAATCAATAGCAGAAATAGTAAATTCATTTATCAGCATATAATAAACATAAATAATTATATTTATTAGGTAGCCAACATAATGAGTATTTTATATTTGTGTTTTATTTTTAGATTTAGAAAGAAACAATACGTTATAATCTTGCACAAACCTGTTGTTGCCTTTCTTTTGATGTTGCAGGGAAATTTTAAATGAATAATTATTGTTAGCAAAGTCCACTCCAATGGATATCCGAATGCTCAGGTGCAGAGAGCAGTGAACACTGCATAGGGACCCTTTAGATTGGAATGCACCTTAGGTCATCTTACAATGACACGGAAACACAGGCAAAACCGAACAGGAAAAGCAGAAACAAAACACAATGAAACTGAAACAGACAATGAAGTACATCTGTCAGGGTAGTACTAGGTTTCATTTTTGGCCATGAAAACAAGGCTGTGAGGGACAGAAGTACAATGGATTGTGTTGTTTAAAAACATGCCAATTTCAAATGACAAAACATCTTCCCAAAACACAATCAACAGACAAAAATCATTTTGAGTTGTGCGTTACAGTTAAAGTTAGTAAAATGATTAAGTTATTTTTATATAATGCATGCCATTGTATAGATGCTATAAGGTTATACCTCACCACCTTACTGTTATCATGTAAAATTCAATATGGCCTAATCCTGACTAATGTCTTTCTTTATGCCAAAGTTCCGAAGATCTTTTAAATTCAGAGTAATTCCAATTTTAAATAATGGCTCATCCATGTCCACTTGTCGCCTGTCAATGACGTAATATCCGCGTTATCTGCCTGGTTTCGCCTCATACTGCCATGGTAACCATTGCGACAGACGTCACAACTGCATTATGTTCTCAGCTGGCACACTCACCACTTGTCTACGCCTTTATTCAGGGAGCAACAATGAAGGAGGAAGCAAACGATTATGGCGGCTTATAATACTCTATTTATTAACACATATTAACACAAACTAAGACAGTCTCGCAAGTTCTCGCAATACGCGCAATGCCGATCACACATCTCGGCCCTGGCCAGGGATTGATGTGACTGGAATGAAACTGCTCCATGAGAACGCCAAACAGGAAGCTTTTATTGACAGGCACACCTGTGCACTGGCTGCACCCAATCCACCTGATTACCTCAGCTCCGCAGCGCACCTGTAGGAGGAGCAAAACACACCTCGAGGCACACTACAATGTAATTTAGAGTTGCCAGTTTGATGCTGATATGTAAGATGTTTCTTATTTACTGTTAATATTTTACATACAAGTACTCAATTATAGATCGCCACTTCTCTCTTCAACATACCTAAACCGGAAGTCCCCCGCCCACCGTCAACATCCGTCACGTCACCCTGTGTACAAAGCGAATAGATCCATTAGGATGACTGCAAGTTCCATAATTCCGCGTATGCGTCATTGAACCTTTACTTTTATTAAAGGTTAGCGACCCCTAGCGGCGAAAATAAATAAATAAATAAAAAGCATGCGAGGAATCACGGTGAGCGCCTCTATATCACTAGCATGACTACGTCAGACTTCCTACTTCCGCTAATTTCATTTCGCTCTGTAGTCTGTCTATCGAAGCAAAGTGAAGTAGCAGAGTCTGGTATTACCAGCTAGGCTACTACATCACAGTAATTAGTTGACTAATATCCTCCCATGTGCTTAACAGTAGGCTATTAAGTCTGAACTAAACTCTATCCACTTGGATAGGACCGTTTTTAGTCAAACCTGAATTGAAATGAACTTGATAGGCCTACTTCCTTGTTTTGGTGATCAATTAGAATGTATTACCTACGACAAGCAGGCTAAACCTTCACGTGCTCACAAAATTGTTGGTATAACGTTACTTGCTGCATTGGAGGTTGCAAATGTGATCCGTCAAATCGTTAGAACATTATAGGTATTAAGTATTTTTTTATTTGTTTTTTTACTTTGAGGACAGTGAGAGTGAGACCCACCTAAATTACGACCTTGACCACACTAAGCGAGGAAAGGTACCAATGGGCTCTATGCACAGCGGTATTTCCGGTGAAGGTCTAAGGATGCTCGAGAACTTCTGCCGATCGGAGAGTCCAATGCAATACTGAGAATTTATATTGAATTTTATACTCCATGGTTATACTAAAGAAACTGTTAACAGACAAAACAGACACCCCTAGTTGTGTGCTTCTTTTAAAATTAAATTAAATTAACATAACTATATACAAAAATTACATCTAAACATATGAAAGTTTTGTTTCAAAGACAGTAAATTTTGAAGACTCTGCCATAATCCCGTTTTCCTCGGTTTTCCTCCGCTTTAATCTCCCCAACCGGAAACTGAAGAGCATCCTTGCGTCAAATGCGGGAACTTATGCGTGCATATTGGTCCAAAAGGGAATGAGGTCAGTAAAGGTCGAACACTTGTTTAAAACTTGAGATTTCGATAAAACCCGGTTTTATTTTATAGTAGCCTACCTTCATCTAATTTTTGCTTGTTGTATAGCTAAGTGCAAAAGTCTTTAATCCAGAAACATCAAGCGGATCTGGCTGGGAAAAAAGTAACTGGACAAAAACGGAGAAAGGGGAGTTATGACTCATTTTAAAAGACCACCACCACACACCACTAGCCTACTCTATAACTACAATATTGTGTGATAGTATTTAAGAAAGGAGAGAAGTCTGAAAGAAGCTTTCACGCGCGCCGCCGTTAGTGTGAATGACACGCGCTTTCCTGGGAGAGCCGTTTGTTTGTGACGCACGGGTGAGACAGTTGAGCTGCGCGAGCCGCGAGGTGCTCATAGTCAGTATCGGTTCAGCTCAGCTTGGGAACACCGGGAGCGAGAAGTACGATAATGTTGGGCTCTGAGGACCACGGAGAGACTCGCAAACGCAACGGTACGGGTAAGCACCCCTTTCATTCATTCGCTATACTTTAATAATGGCTCTCAGTTTAGATTGAAACTGCAGGTGTGGGACCAAACCGAATTGAGGATAAGTTTGGATGCGCGAGTGACAGGCTGTCTGACGAACTCATTAATCATATTTGTGTTGTCAAATGCAGACTGTGATGTACTTGTATCGCAAGAATGTAGAAACAATGTATAAAAAGTATACCGGTAAATGAAGGACTTTTGGGGGGATTTTTTTGTTTTGTTTTGTCGTTCCTTCGCCGAGCGCTCTGTGATAAAGAATTGCCATACTCTGCTGTCAAAACAGGCAATATTCCCCTGGCATCCTGCAAATGGATGAAACTTCGGGTGAGTGCACAATCTTATTGCTTCAGACAAATATTACCCCGTCATGATGAATGTGCTTTGACATTTATCATATTTTTGGTTATTAAACGGTTTTAACTTAAACGGTTAACACATTAATTCCAGTAATTTGGCATATTGATTTGGTTAGTGTGCTGCAAATCTGATGTAGCCTACCTGCTCAAGATGACCCACCTGTGGTTTAAACTTTTAAAAATGACATATCGCTTATCAGGCAGAAACAAAGCAGGGCACTTCCAGTAAATGTTCTGAAAATGGGTGTTGCACAATCTGTCCTGGATGTTCTACCACCATTGTGAGACATGGACTGAACCCACAACCTTACATCAAATCCAAACATGACAAGGGGATAGGTATAGTGTGGGTTGGTCATCATGAGAGAGAGGTAAGTCAGATTCACTGATGTGGTCTGACTCTCATTGCTTGCATGTTTTCTTTCTTTACTTGGGATGAATCGTCTAGGAGCAAAAACATTTAGTGGGATGGATTTAAATGCGATCACCATCTTCTGATTTGCTTATGTCCACTTTGAATGTGTATTTGGTTGATGTGCTCTCAGTCTTTGCTTTTGATTATATTTAGGTGAATTAGTTTGGATTAGAAAGAATCCCAT